>JAQMYF010000013.1:15048696-15058804 GCA_030014195.1 Neosilurus mollespiculum | reverse complement strand
CAGAGTCGGCTGAGATGGGCGCCAGCCTCCCCGTGACCCTAAGTAGGAATAAGCGGTTCAGAAGATGAATGAATGAACTTCGAGAACTGACTGTTCACTTTTTGCCAAATGCATCCCACTCTTTGGCAGGTACCACTGTAATGCGAATTGTTATTCGGGTTACCTGATGGTGCTCATAATGTTTTTAATGGTATGACTTATCGGTGTATGAGTCCATGGCAAAAATGATTTACATTTCTCTTAATTGTGATGGTTGTTCTAATAAATTGTTAGGAACTCTATGCTTGAGTCAGTCCGCATTTTTAAATATAATGCAATAGATATGTAAAGTGGACAGAAGCAATAATGGTTATCTATAATTATACAAGTAATTATTTTGTATAAAAGTGTTGGAAAATGTCAAAAGACAAAACTGTCCTCTATTTCTTTTTCATTATGTTTGTATATGGAGAACTGAAAACATTTACTTTATTCTCAAAATGGCATATTGGAGCATAATTATTAAATTATTTGCAATGATCAATTATTGTATCTGATTTTAGTACATTTCTACATCTCCCAATCATCTTGTCCACATCTAACATCATGTATCATGGAAGTTAGATGTGTTACTGGTGTGTTCCTTTGGAAATTTTTACAGCCTAGATGTCAGACCAGTTTAATGTGCAGTATTGAACTGCTATGTCCAGTTTTGCTTAATTGCTTTACAGGGGTGTTATGCTTGTATTCTAAAAGTGGTAGCAGAAAAACGATGATATTTTTGATCAAAAGTTTGTGCATGATAATATTTTCTGAGGGAAAATATCTCATTTGTGTCCATCCTAATTATGTGTTCTATAACCGTTTGGCTCTGCAGGTCTCTGAAACCATTACAAAAGTGCCAAGCACTGCTGTGAAAAACAAGAACAAGATTCTTTCAGTTGTCAAACATCAGGTGAGTTAGTTTAGCAGGGAACCAAGGCTTTCTGTAGTCTTTACTTAGAAATTTATTGTTATTTAAAGTGTTATTTTTCTGTTAATGTGCAAGACTCCTACACATGATACAGTGGCCCAGACATGGGAGGACAGCCCTTACATGTTCATTATCTACATTGAAAATCCAGCCACAGAGACAAAGTGGAGCATTAAGTGTAAGAGACCTAGGAGTAAAAGCAGAGAGGTATATGAGCTTGTTTAGAATTTTGCTGAGTATGTTTACTCTGTACACAGTGGAAGTCAGCATGTCGGGGCCTCATCAGTACATCTCAGCCACGGAGTGGCCTCTGATGACTGTAAGTCCGGAAATCGTTTTTTTTTTTTACATGACTATTGCTTTGTTCTCTGGACTTTGATGTACATTTTTTGAGCACTTTTGAACTAAACATTGTTTGTTTTCCAATCTCCATGTATTTTATGGGGTTCCTCCATCAGTTCTACATGGTGATGTGCATCATTTACGTGCTGTTGGGTGTGTTGTGGCTTGCTCTTTCTGCCTGCTACTGGAGAGACCTGTTGCGTATCCAGTTCTGGATAGGAGGCGTCATTTTCCTGGGCATGCTAGAGAAAGCTGTCTACTATGCAGAGTTTCAGAGTATCCGCTATAATGGCCTCTCAGGTAACAGCCTGTCACTGACCTTTTTTCCCCTTTTGATGAAAATCATTAGAAAGTTTAAAATTCTCATTTCTTTCAGAATATATTCTTTGGTCATTCAAAAATGATCAAACGTCACATTAGTCATTTACTCAGTTGCCTGACCGCGTAATCCTATTAGAATAGCAGGGAGGGTGAGCACATCTCAGCTGACTCTGTGCAAAGGCAAGTTGCACCCTGAACATTTTGGGCAACTGCTGATATGGCAAACATCATTCTAGAAGTTGCTCTGCATGTAAGACTGCATAGCACACCAAAGCACCACACCCAGAAAAGTTTTTGCTTTTTTTGGCTACCTGTCAAATGCAAACAACAGCAAAGTATTACTGTTTACTGCACTAAGTATTCTTAATGTTAGCTGAACTTTTACATCTGTCTGTGCTATGGTTCATTATATTGAGCACTTCATAATTTTAGTCACCTGGCATTGCACAGTACATCGCATTGCTTTTTAATTAAGCAGTCCATCATCACTTTAATTACAATAATTATTTTTGTAGCAAGGAAAGCCAAGTGCATTTCTGTCTATTTCCAAAGATGATAAAAATTGAACAATACTGAAAAATACTGAACTACAGCATGGACACTCAGGCTCAGTCCATATCAACTCATTCATAAATAATGTTTTGGTGTAAGAAAACTGACAAAGCTTAAATACTTTCTGATTGTACTAATGATATCAGTCCTTGCATCAATCCACTGCGATGTGTTGAATACAATGTTTGTTTTTGTTTGTTTACACAGTTTGAGTTTTCTTTACTTTTGAATGTATTGTTTAATTACAGAGCTGATGAACAAAGGATTTTGGGACAGCCCTCTTTTGTGCCTTTAAAACTCTGTGAAAACAGCACAGCCCCCAATGCATCAAGCTATCATTTGATGTAATAATTAGCCATCATGCCACCTATGTTCATCTTGTTCTGTTGGAGTATTCAAATTCTGAAGCAGACAAAATTAAATCATCATTATTAAGCATTATATAAAATTATCTCACTATAACAAAGTAAAAGTTTCTTAGCAGTTTGCAATTGATTTTGTTATGTGAAACAGTGCATGTTTTAACATAACTAAAGACAAACTTTTGACATTATAAGCTACAGAACCATTTTTTCTTTTTTCTGTCATTAATACGCTGCTGTAAAATGGTAAATATAACATGAATAGTAGTTTTTTTTGTTGTAATTGCTGTAACTGACTAATGTGAGGGTGGCACGGTGGGGTAGGGGCTAGCATGTGTGCCTCACTGCAAGAAGGTCCTGAGTTCAAGTTCTAGGCTTGGGTGTTTCTGTGTGGAGTTTGCATGTTCTGCCCTTGCTTGTGTAGGCTTCCTCCAGGTGCTCTGGTTTCCTCCCACAGTCCAAACACACGCACAGTTGGGTAATTGACTGTTCCAAATTGCCCCTAGGTCTGTGTGTGAATTGTTTTTTGTGTGTGTGTGTGTGTGTGTGTGTGTGTGTGTGTGTTGCCTGACCACATAATCCTATTAGAGTCGCAGGGAGGCTGAGCACATCTCAGCCGACTCTGAGCAAGGGCATGGTACACCCTGAACAGTTTGTCGGAACATTATAATGCCAAAACACACACACACCTGCAGTGCCAAGTGACTAAAATTATGAAGTGCTCAGTACAAGGTGAGTGGCTAGTATAATAAACCATAGCACAGACAGATGTAAAAGTTCAGCTAATATTAAAAATACTTAGTGCAGTAAACAGTAATACTTTGCAGTTGTTTGCCGTTGACAGGCAGTCAAAAAAAACTTTTCTGGGTGGGTGTGGTGCTTAGGTGTGCTATGCAGTCTTATATGCTGAGCAACTTCTAGAATGATGTTTGGCATATCAGTAGTTGCTCAGCATTCAGTAATTAATTAATTTTCTAGGTGTGTTCAAATCTGTTTTTAAGTCTGTGATTTGTAGGATAGTAATATCATAAAACATGTCCCTGAGTAAACCTGTTCATTCCCAAGTATTTTTAGGCCCTGTTCAGCTTATTACCTCTTAAGGTCTTGTAACGATAAGGTCTTACTCGTTGATCTTAACCCACTGAGTTCAAACGACGGCTAAAATCCTACCTTTTTTTTATACACAAAAAAACAAACAAAAAAGACCCCCCACATAAGCACAATACCTTCTGCTGCAAATGTGAATCATTTACTTTACTGGATTAGCCACCCCTTGTTCACTAGCATTTATGACACCGTATGCATAGCACTCCCATTACTATGCCTGGTAGGTGTCACATGTCAGGCCTGTATCAACAGGCAGGAATGTTCAGTGCAAACGAAAAAATAAAGAAAAAAATGTAGAACTGACATCAGGAAAGGTAGCTGTTGTGATGATGACTAACAAAGATTTTTTTTTGGCTGTGTCACTTAATAATGCCATTGAATTATTTAGGTATGTTTCTCTTTTGCTTCATCTTGAAATACATCTACTACTGCTAGCAAAACTTTAAGGATCTGTTTATTGTTTTGGGTGGAGGTGTTTGGTCATTTGTTGCGATGGCTCTTTCCAAACATAATGATGGCAGCCACTTCTGTACACATCCGATCACGTGACAGCTAGTCCAGTAATGCATACCTGACAGTCCTATCATATAAAGATATTAACACCTAATCGAGCCAAGGCAATTTGAAGTGTGTGTGTACATTTATGCACCCTGGTGCATTCCCAAAATATTCTTGATAAAATCAAGAGGTCACCAGTGTTGGTCTGAATTGCACCGAACTGAGTCAAAGCTTTGAAACTTGATTTTCCTAAATTCTGCACTAAGCACATCATCTGTAGCAAAATTACAGAAACTCAGAATTTGATCAAAACTCCCGATCCTGGTTGACTGAAGAGGGGGTCCTGGTTTTGTTTTGTAGTCCAGGGTGCTGTGGTGTTCGCTGAGGTCTTGTCTGCTGTGAAGAGAACTCTGGCTCGAGTGCTTGTCATAATTGCCAGTCTGGGTTACGGTATTGTCAAGTAAGTGGCTTAATCTGTTCACTACAGACATTTTAATATGGTTTTTTTTTTGTTTTTTAAAAACAGCTTTGTTTAATTGTTTTGACTAGATCACAGATCATTTGGAAGTGTATTCCTTGATAATCTTTAGAATAAGTGCACTTCATGCAGAATATTGTTTATTAATATTTTGCTTTTGCAGACCAAGGCTCGGAGCACTGCTGCACAGGGTGGTAGGAGTTGGACTGCTCTACCTCGGGTTCTCCGTTGTCGAGGGGATTCTCAGAGTCAACTCGGTAAGTGTGAATAAAAACCACAAACAAGTGGCTTGAAATTATACCGACCTCCCCCAGAAGATACCCTAATCATATATCCTTTACTATTGTGAATATGATGTGAAGTCCACCTCCAATTTTCAGGACAGAAAGCACGTATAATCCATGCATCATTTCATAAGAGTTTTCATACTGATTTCTGCTCAATTTCAACAATTTAAGGATACTAGTGTGGTGCGGCTGTTCAAGTTGTTGAGCACAAACCTGTCTTTCTCACAGGAGCAAGGGAGCTCCAGCAGACTTCTGTGTGACATTGTTCTGGCTTTCACTGACTCTTGCATTGTGTGGTGGATATCCTTTGTCCTAGCTGTCCACTGAGTTTATTTAATGTGATGTTTTTTGTTCTGTTAATGCAGAGCCGCTGCACAGTGGCAGTAGGGTCAGAGATATAGTATTCGTTTCATGTTTAGGAAGACTTGCTGTTCTTTTTTTTTTACCATACAATGAGCAAAAGCTAATGACACGTACTAATAATTAACAGGAATGGAATAATGTCAGAGCGATTTGCATCTCGCCAATGTGCTTATCGTGATAAAATGTTAAAGGACACGTTTTTCTGAGATATGTATATAAATGTATAAAAAAATAATAATTTTGAGGTAATGACAAGCTTACTTGAAGTGGCTGATGTGATTTATGGGTGAATACTTAATTTTTAATTGAGTCAATGTATTTATTCATTTATTCATTTGCTGAACTGCTTAATCCTATTGGGTCGCTGGGAGACCGGAGCCCATCTGGGCTGACTCTGGGCAAAGGCAGGGTATACCCTGAACAGCGCGCCAGACTGTCACTGGGCAATACACACACACACACACACACACACAACCATTCACACTCTCGTGAAGGGGCAATTTGGAACTTTGGACTTTGTGAGGGAACAGGAGTACCTGGAAGAAACCCACACAAGCACAGAGGGAACATGCAAACTCTTTGCGAGCCTTTCCGAGCCTGGAAATCGAACCCAGGACCTTCTTACTGTGAGGCAGATGTGCTAACCACTATGCCACCGTGCCGCCACCCATAAATATAATTTGGTAGTAAGGTAAAGATAAGTCTATTGGGCCTTTTACACCAGAGCATACTGGTTCATCAGAGCCGGAACTTATCCCTGGTCTCTATCCTAGGGCAGTGGTGGCTTAGTGGTTAAGGCAATGGGTTACCTATCTGAAGCTTAGCGGTTCAACCCCCAGTATCACCACTGTTGGGCTCTTGAGCAAGGCCCTTAACCCTCAGTTCCTCAGTTGTTATAAAAATGATAATTGTAAGTTGCTCTGGATAAGAGAGTTTGCCAAATGCTGTAAATATAAATGTAAATGTCTCTGTAGCGTGAAGGGACTAGGAGTTCCACTCCTCCTGGATGGGATGCTAGTCCATCGCAGGTTACCTTCCCAGTATTTTTACTAGTACCTATTTATATGGGTGGACAGAGGCACACTTGTGGTTAAGACCTTGCCCAGAAATCTTAGCACTGTGGGAGTCTAGCGGGTATTCAAACCCACAACCTCTCGATCATGAGCCCAGCACCCTAACCACTACACCACTGGCCCCACATAAATGTAATTTAAAATACATTAATTATATATTAGTTTACTAATAATAAACACATGTCTCAGTATTTCAAACTTTTTTAATGTAGCAGGAGTGTATTACTCCTATTTTGTGAACAAACCTATATTTCATGATCATATATCTTAGAAATAACTTTGAGAAATGTGATATGATATTTTTATCAATCACTTACCCCTTGCAACATCTACTTTTCGCAGCTCAGTTAGCGCCACAACTATTGCACGTATACAGCGGTTTTATTTTCATGTCTGTGTAGTGAAAAGCATGGGACATACCAATGAGAAGAAACTAAAATAATGAAATCATAAAAGAGGACTCAGCAGGAATCCAGCAATTATTTCAAACCAGGTTGGCGGTTCATGTGGCTTGTATACACTTAAGGGAACGTTCACTTGGGCACTTCAGTCTCACACCCAAGGATTGAAATAAACACGCCTAAGTAAAGAAATAAATATTATTTGTGGACAGTAGTAAGTGCACTGATGTTAACTTTTCCTCTTAAATACAAATATGATCTATCTGTAATTTTAAAACAACACTTTGAATTCATTATTTGACGTTGTAGGACGGGATACTCAACCTGAGCCGCAAAGGGCCGGTGTGGGGGCAAGTTTTTAATCCAACCAAGCAGGGGCCACACTTTTCACCTGTTTAAATCAATTGATCTTCACCTTCAGTAAACTCAGGGGTGGCTCCTGCTGGGTTGACACTTGCGGATAAGGTTGAATACCCTGTTGTAGAAGACAGAAATTTATTACAAAATGTAAAATAAATTGTGTGGAAAATCCAGAGATGCCATAGGACTCCCTATCCCTGTTGTGAGCTGCATCTGTTTTGTTGGCGCCTAGCATTTTATGGCAGTTTACCTTTTCCTTTATGCTTACACTGCACACTGCTTATCTGTTGGCTTGGTCTAAACTTTGAGTGTTTGTGTAAACAACATTCTGATGGTGGTGTCATAAAGCTTCCCCTCCTGTTTTCTCCTCTTTTTTTCCCTCCCTTCTGTCCTTCCTCTCTCTTATCCTGCCAGGCTGAAGATGACCTGGTATTGCTGGCTGCCATTCCACTGGCTGTGCTCGACTCTACCCTCTGCTGGTGGATATCCTGCACTGTACTATGTCTGTGCTTCTCTCCCCCCCCTCCTCTTGAACTCACTCGCTCTCTTAATGGCTTTGTAATGCTGCTTCTGTATAAGTTTCTAAATGGTCCTTTCTGTTTTTTTGTTTTTGCTCCATTTTGCCATGTCCTTCCCCTTTTCTTTAACGTGGGCATTCAGTAAATGCATAATAATTCAGAATCAGAAACTATATAGAATGACTTATAAAGTGCATCTTATCTCAGCTGCACATTGTTTATTTTTAAGGCTTTTCATAGCTTTAATAGCCACTTACTAATGCGGAGCCTACTATAAAGGATTTAGTAGAATTAATAAATCTGAATGGTAGTGGCTCTATAAATGATTTTTATCTATATATATATATATATATATATATATATATATATAGACATATATATATATATATATATATATATATATATATAAGCTGGAGACATGTTCAATAGCCAATGCATTGATATGGATGGCATCATGTGTCTCACCCTGAAGTCCACAATGAGCTCCTTAGTTTTGCTAGTGTTAAAGAGCAGGTTATTGTCAGTGCACCAATCAGCTAAATGCTCAATCTCTGCCCTGTAGTCTGTCTCATCATTGTCACTGATTAGTCCAATCACTGTGGTGTCATCTGCAAACTTTATGATGGGGTTGGATCCATACATAGGTCTGCAGTCATAGGTGAAGAGGGAGTAGAGAAACAGGCTCAGCACACAGCCCTGTGGTGTGCCAGTGTTGAGTGTGATGGTGGATGAGCAGTTGTGGCCTGACCTATCATGCTGAGGTCTGTTGGTCAGAAAGTCCATGATTCAGTTGTGGAGGGAGGTACTGATACCAAGATCCCCAAGTTTAGTAATTAGTTTGGACAGAATGACTGTGTTGAATGCTGAGCTGAAATTAACAAACAAAATTCTTGTATATGTGTTCTTGTTCTCTAGTTGTGAGAGTTGGTGTGGAGTTGCTGGGCTTGTAGTTGGTGATGGCCTGTATGCCCTCCAGCATGTGTCGGGTGTCGGAATTAGCAAAGTGTACCTCCACCTTCAGCTTGTAGTCTTGCTTGGCCTTCTTGATGCCCCTCTTCGGGTCTGGATCCTGGATGTACTGTAGTCCCGTACATCACCTGATCTAAAGGCACTGTTACGTGCCTTCAGCAGAAGCCGCACTTCCTTGTTCATCCATGGCTTCTGATTAGGGTGATCTGTTTCTCTGTGGTGACACTGTCAATTGTGGTGTTAATGTATTCCAGTACTGAGTAGGAATAAAAGGTCAACGTTTGTATAAGAGCCACAGGTAGCCTGAGAGGCTAAAAAAAGAGAAAAACTCCAGTCTATGTCTTTAAACCTGACATTTTGGCAAATGTTGAAACTGTGTCAGTTGAATGGGTGAGAACAAAACAAAGGCTAAGCCACTTTCAAATAAAATGGAGCAAAATTACCAAAAACAAATCCTGGCTGGACATTACCCCATTGTTGCAGAAACCTGAGATGGTCATTTCATACTTGACTCATGTGAGAATTATGCATTTTACTTAGTGAAGGAAAACACCTTGTTTTTCCTGTTACATGTTTGTACAAAAAATGTGTTAAACTCCTTTCTGTTCTGACCCCTTCATTTGTTCCCTGACTGCCAAGAATTCACTGAGTCACCTTTATATAGCTTGATGGTCATGTGACCAGACACGATCAACAACTATACACAAAGTTTGCAAACTCTTCAACAAATATTCTTCAACAAGTTGCCACATTCCTGAGGGAGGCAGATGACTGAGGAATAGCTGAGGACTACAAAGAATGCTTGCAGACCATTTAGAGAACAGTCGGTGACTGTTATGAGTGTTTACAGACTATCAAGCAAAAAGACATGTTTGCCAAAGATTTTCAAGATGGTATCTTTTAATTAAATCCGGAGTCGAATGAAAGTGTGAGCTGCGCCCAAATGAGGGCCCAAATAGCATTGAATATACATGACATTTCAACGAGGGTTTTATTAAGTTCATTCAGAAGAAAACTGTCCATCCACATTGTTTACAAGGACCACAGGACTGCCCCAGTTGATGTGTGTCTCCTAAATTACCCCCAGGACAAGCATTACCCAAAGTGCTTCCTGAATGATTTGTTTCTTGTGTAGAGGCCCAAGGCGGTTTATGGTGCTGTATGTAGTTGGTGTGACTAAGTCTGCTTGAACCTCTTGGAAGATATGATTTCAGTAGATTACTGGGATTGATGGAGCTGATCTCAAGCATACAGATCCCAATTCACTATTGCAGGAATGACAGCAACATTAAGGTAGTGAATATAGGGTGAGAGTAGGGTGGGAGAAAGTTGAAGAGGGACCTGCACCTTGTGTGTTTCAGTGAAAGGTCAAGGATGAAAGGGGAAGAACTATCAAGAGCCTTATGAGTGAGTGAGTGAGTGAGTGAGAGAGAGAGATTAACAGCACAGAATGGTGTGTGTGTGTGTGTGTGTGTGTGTGTGTGTGTGTGTGTGTGTGTGTGTGTGTGTGTGTGTGTGTGTGTGT
>JAQMYF010000013.1:15018672-15031411 GCA_030014195.1 Neosilurus mollespiculum | reverse complement strand
TATCCCTCTAAAGATTATATATTATATATTTTTCTAAAGCTGCTTTGTGAAAATGTTCATCGTTAAATGCACCATACAAATAAAAATTGAACGGAGCTGAACTATCAGTGAAGGTACTGATGTGAAGACTGCTTAATCTGCTCAGAAAGCAGACTGACTTTTGTTTATGTGCAAATATCTAAACAGAAAAAAAAATCCTAAGCAAACACTAACAGATAAAGGCAGGGAAGCTTGGTTGCCTGTACAAACCGAAAACAGAGCCTGTAAACACACATGTAATGTTTTGTAAGCTCAGGGATTCAGTGCGAATCCAACATGGAGAGCTACTGCTGTCGTTATGAATGGGACTAGCTATGGCGGGAAAGATGTGCGCGTCTCATCAATGTGTGGTGGCAGTGTTTGTGTGTAAGTGGAGGGGTGACGTGGGGGTTGGGCGCTGCTGCTATGACAGTCTCAGCTGAAAGCTGTATCGAGCTCATGGCGATGCCTGTCAAGTCTAATTCCTGCACCGTCATCTGCTGCATAAACATCCTATCTTAAGAAGCCACTGACTTGAGGACGAGGGGACCAACATGTGCTAGTGTGTGCCATTGTAATCATTATGATCACGTAGGTCCATGAGGAGACAGGGCTGTCGTAAATAAGCACTATCTTACTATGTACCTTTAACCATGTGACTCTGTATAATCTGAGAATAGATGAGAGAACTAATAGTGCATCATGTAGCAGCACACACAGGTTTACAGCCAGAAAGCATTAAAGCTCTCTGCTCTGGTGCTGCCAGCTTGAAACATTCTCACAAAATCCATTCACATGAATCAGGACAGAGAGTGGGGAAGAAGGGGAGAGGTAGCAGGGGCAGTCGGGGGGAGCCAAGCTTACTGTCATCGACAACTCAAGAGCTCGGTGTAGGGGAATTAAAGGCTGCTTACTCCCACAGTGGAAAGTATAGTCAGATGTGAAGCGTCCGTGAGCATTTACACTGAAAATATTCACTGTTAATATGCACTCTTCTTCTTTTCTTGGAAGTCATTTGGATAATGGCACTTCCATGGGACATTAAACAATGTAATTATGTTTCTGCCTCACTATGTGAAATAGATGGTGCCAGAATACTTCCTTCTTATCCAGCCTATGCCCAACAGACACTGGCTATAACAAATGAATTTTGTATGTTCACCTCCCACTTTTTAGTCCACCCCTGCACCTGTTTATTTCCAGTCAGCTGTGATCATGATGGCACACTGCTAGCTCCCTCAATCACTTATTTGCCAAACCACTTAAACCTACTAGGGTCACGGTGAAGCTGGAGCGTATCTCAGCCAACACGGGGCAAAGGCAGGGTACACCCTGAACAGTTCGGCAGACCATCACATGACCAACATTCACACTCGCACCTTGGAGCAATTTGGAGCAGCCACCAAGCCTAATGTGCATGTCTTTGGACTGTGGGAGGAAACCAGAGTACCCAGACGAAACCCATGCAAGCACAGGGAGAACATGCAAACTCCACACAAAAACTTGAATCCAGGACTTTCTTTTTGTGTGGCTGACATGCTAACCCCTACGCCACTTTACCACCCACCATGCTAGATGATACAGCATATTTTGTTGGGGTGAAAGCCATGTTCCTGTTTTCAGATATTTTGTCCCAGTGCTATGACGGAGGATCTGGTGTGTCTGCAAAACTCATTGAAATTTCATAGATGTGCCGATTCATTAACACGGCCCCAGATATGAAGGGTTAACTGTGACATTGTAATACTGAGCTGCAGCTGTTATGGCCATCCAAATGTTTGCTGTCCTAAAGGGATGCCGTCCAAGGGATTTCTACGTAATCTCTTTATGTGTGCACAGGCTGTCAATCCTGATCACCGTTGTTGTTGTGGCACAGCTCTGCTGCAAGAAATGGGGGGTGGTGTAGTCAGAAACCAAGCTCCCGACCAATGGAGATCCATTTTGTCGATTAGCACAATGCTATCTCATTATGTTTATTTACTGCTTCAGCCCATTGGTGTTGGCAGAAAATGGAGACAGTGAAGCATCCAAATAGGACATACATGCAACAGGTTCTACAACAACTTAAATTCCTAAAAATTTGAGCTCAGACAGAGGAGATAGAACTGTCTTTTGACTTGGGCTTTGGGAAAAAATGAGAATCTACACAGAAGAAGCACAAAACCTTCACCAAATAGACATGTGGCCAAAGATCATTATATTTCTTATATTAAGTGGAAACCAGAGGACTATGAGGTAAGAATGTGCTACATGGTTATTTTATTATATGGCTGGTAAACAAATTCCTCCATCACAGAAATGTTCAGAAATGCATGGATAGACACTTTTGTCATATTAATCCATAATAACCATCTCAGAATGGAGGAAGCAATATTACCGAATCAGAGTCAGTTTTTCTTAAATCTCATTTCCCCCACCTAATTTTCTGTTCCATTTCCAGTGTCTGTGTGTTAACTGGAACAATAATGAGCAGCAGCATGTGTTTATGGACTAATTTTGGTTACATAAGGGGTAGTGGTACATAAATTATTGTGGATACTTAATTAGAAACCCATTAATAGTACATTTCACTGTGGATACATTTAAAATTTCTGTAGGGGTAGAAACTCATTTTTCTTGTATAAAAAGTGCCTGCAGTTTTTTCTTACCACAACAAATGTCACTTGAAGGAATTGTAGTACACAGGACAGTTCACTTTTTTACTCCTACACTCTTTTTTTTTACCCAGTCTTCAATTTCATCACTGACATCATAGCATTTAACTTTGCTATGTTCACTCTTAGCTTTACTCATTCATTCATATGCTAAGCCTCTTAATCCTAATTAGGGTCACGGGGAGGCTGGCGCCCATCTCTGCCGACTCTGGGTGAGGGCGGGGTACATCCTGGACAGCTCACCAGGCCATCGCAGGACAACACACATAACCATTCACACTCACTCTCACACCTAGTGGCAATTTGGAACAGCCAGTTAACCCACTGTGCATGTTTTTGGACTGTGGGAGGAAACCCACACAAGCATGGGGAGAACATGTAAACTCCACACAGAAATGCCCGAACCCAGGAATCAAACCCAGGCTTTCTTGCTGTGAGGTGGATGTGCTAACCACTGTTCACCCCTCAGTTTTACTCTCCAATATATTAACATGTATTCCCCCAGTTCAAATCCAGGTTATGGTTAGCTATAAGGCTGAAAGGCTAACTACAATTCCATCAAAGATTATTTGAGAGCCAAATCAATTTGAAAATGTATTTGCCATATTCAACCATGGCACAAAACCCTTATTCTTTGTGTCCACTAAGTTGGAGACAAAATGAACAACAGTGCCTGTATTCCTAAAAGACAATCACTCCATATCACAATGACATGCCAGCTTTTTTCATTTATTTATTAAATTTTGAATGTAATAAAAGATTCCCACAATACAAATGATTTTTGCTTTGCTATCTCCACAGTCCTGTTATTGACTAAAGGCAGCATAACATTTAACACTGAAAATTTCCCCCAGTCATATTTTTCATAGTGCAGCATAATGACTAATAAATCAAATTCCTTGTGATGTAGTGCCCGGCTGTTAACATAACATACCACACAACTCACCCAAAGCTTTGCTTAGACAGGCAGTCCAATCTGATAATTGTCTCATTTTTCCTTGAAATTTCAATGAAAATATTGGACCTATTCAGTTCCCGTGTGTATCAGATTCATCATTTTCAGCTTGGAGCTTATCTAAACACAAATTCTCTTGAATCAGGTTTAAAAGAAAACAGAGAGGGGGTAATCAAATTAGATTTTAACCTGCAGTTTAAACATTATATCGACTTCTGTAATGTTTCACAGTAAAGACTACAGTGGGCATGGAAGGAAGTATAAACCAAAACTTCTCAGTGTTTGTTTCTTTAAAATTGTACACAGTATATCACACCGGCAGTGTTTCATGCAAGTGCTTCAATTTCTCAGAGTTGGATCTGCCAGAAGTCCTACCCAAGTGGGAGGTGTATTACAAAGCCTGATGCTAGTTTCAAAGATTGATGTTTTGATGAATCAAATGTCTGAAAAAAGTAACAGCATGCAACATAAATAACAAAACATAAGTGAAAAACATTTTGCAGTTAGGAAAACACTTTTAAACATGTTTTTGAACACTGGTCAGGCAGTTTGTTCATTTCTGCATCACAATACTTATCCTGCTGAGTTCCACCATCAATTGTCGAAATATGGATGGAAGGTTTCATTTATTCCCATTTGATAGCAATGAATCCCTTTTTGTTAAATTTGCAACCAGTGTCAACCCCTGTCCACTGTTGACAGAACCTACAATGACCATGGAGCAATGGAAAAGAATGGCCTGAGTGGCCAGGAGCATGAGTTGCTTACCTTGGGAAAAGATGGCACCAGAATGCACCGTGGGAAGAAGAGTGCAGTCAGCGAAGGCAATGGTCTGCTGTGCAACCTTGGGTCGTGATATTTATGTCGATGCTACTTTGACATGTACCATCTACCTAAACATTGTTGCAAACCAGATACCTCTCTTAATGGCAACTAAATCCCCTAATGGCAGTGGCCTCTTTCATCAGGACATGTTAGACCCTGCTAAATTGCAAAATATTTTGGTTTGAGGAACATAAGAGAGTTGTAGGTGTTGTCTTGATCTCCAACTACCCACAATCTCAATCCAACTAAGGATTGGGGCTGTCGTCCATGAAGGCCCCACCTTGCAACTTATATAGTTTACAGAGGAAATTGTATCTTGGTCCCAGGATCAGAGTGAACCTTCAGAGGTCTTGTGGGGCTCATGCCTTGACAGTCAGAGCTATTTTGCTGGCACAAGTGGGACCCATCATTAAGGTGATTTTAATGTTATGAACAGTAATATATATATAAATCCCTGATGAGTGGGCAACCACGAAACAGGCTTGTTGGGATGAAATTGTAGTATTATTATTTTTTCCCCACATACAGTATATTTAGCTCTACTTCGACGTATCGAGCACTGTTCTACGGAAAATCGACTCAGGATTTCATTCATACAGTCATACATTCATATACATACATACACACATATATATATATATATATATATATATATATATATATAAACATAATGGCTGCTCAGTGTATTCTTTCAATACCCAGAGTCTGATGAAATCAAGCACATGATTGTTACAGTTTATAGACTCTACAGTAAAGATGAGACCAGTCTAACATTGGAGATACAAGTGCCTGAACAGTGCCCTGCAGATTATGCCCATTCTTGAGACAGCTGTCTCACAAAACAGTTCACAGCACAAACTACAGTTTGATATACTTTATTCATTTTGTTTCTAAAAATATCAATAAATAATTTCTAGTTTTATGGATGAAATAGCAGTGCACATCTCTTTAATCCTCATATTAAGACATACAATGTTTATGATTGCAAGGATTCCTGAACGAAACCGAAAGGGCCAGAAATATATATATATAAAAAAACCAGCATTAAGTCAAATCTGTGTGTCTACAAATTCCAAAGTGCCTAATAAAACCTTGACTAGTGTGAAGTCATTCACCCCAACCCTGTGCAATTTTTTTTCTTTTTTTTTTTTTTTAGAACCTATGGTTGCAATGTCTCCAGGTTTCTGTTCCTGATGTGCTGCAGTTATAGCTCTCAAATGCAACAGTATTTAGGGTATCCTGTGGGTCTCGGCATTCTTCAGGTCGGAGGTGGTCCGTTGACATAGCACAAGTCTAGGTGAAAGGAATGGGTCAGGGACTTTGCATGGTAACATTTATTATCCAGGAGCACTGAGAGGGCAATGATGATCAGAAACACAAATAGCACCAGCAGAATGCAGAGCAGGGCTGGAAGCTTTAGGAGACTTTGTGACCAGAAGTGTTGACTGTGGGCACTGCACAGAAGAAAGAAGCAACACAAAAAAAAGCTGTTGATACCAGAAATTCAACAACGATGCTCAGAATGAAAACTGAAGTAACTTTTGGTTGATATTCTATCCTTGTGTTTCACAACAACAAGAGAACAGTTTTGAAACGGCATGGAATTATAGCCATCAATTTCTAGAAAGAGTCGAGACCGTCAAATTTATTACTGGTGTGTAGTGATATGGCCATGATGAAAGTAGCAAATGCGCTAATTTTAATGGGACGCGAAGTAGATATTTGGAACAAAATGGATTAAAATCTGGAGAAATATATATCCATCCATGTTCTCTTCATCAAACTATTACTCTCATAGCATCGTCTGTGCTCAGCTGAAATGTAAAGATGAACTGAAATGTGCCCTTTCTATAATTTGTAGGAAAATTCCATGTGATCCTGACTATGCATATAAAATCTTGAGTAGGAATTTATCAGTCAAGAAAAAACCTAATAAAATCAAAAAGAATACCTTCTCTTCATTAAATGGGACCACATGTACAGTACATGTGTACAGTTTTCTACGCTGCACAGACTAACACTGCACTAGGCACATACAGGCTTGATTAAAAAATGAACACACACACACACACACACACACACACACACACACACACACACACACACACACACACACACACACACACACACAGCTGACCATCAATTCTCCAAGATCCAGCAGTTAAAATGCTCACCAGTGTGTCTTAGTGCAGCTGCTGTCCTTCACTGATTCATTAGAGTTCAATCTCTCCTTCATACTCTAGTGGAAGTAAGAGACAAGATTGTAATAAGATGGCAACTAGAGAAAATGAGAGACAAGATCGCAACGTAACCCCACAGGGGTTCGGCTGTTTATGAGCAATTTGCAATCAGACAACATTATGAGTGTAATTATATACAGAGGGTTTAGAAGTGCAAAATACATAAAATCAACTGCCTCGACAGAAAGGAGTCAAATGTACTACAGTCTACTAACTCTGTACTTAATTTCACAGCGTAAAGAAATCAGTGATGACCTACAGCATTATTGCACACTAGAAGAATGAGGTCACCAGGTTCAGTAAAAGAGATAAACAACCTGTGTGAGGGGTGTGGTGTGTGTGTGTAAAGAGAGCGAGAGAGAGAGAGGGAGAGGGAGAGAGAGAGAGAAAGAAAAAAAAATTACACCTGTGGGTTTGGGTAACGTTTGGCAGAATGAGACTGAAGGTCACATGACTTGGTGGAACACATGCTATGTGAGTGTGGCAAGCAGGAGCGCCTCTTGAGAACTACATTTTCCAGATAGTCAGCTTCTCTCACCTCCTCCCTTTTTTGCGCCTGCATGGACGGTGATGAATAAAAGCTTGAACACTGCTGTGAAGATGGACACAAAGAACAGAGAAACAAAGACAGTTCCAAGAGATAGACAACAGAGTCCAGTATTTTGTTCACTGTATGTGAGAGCATCTCTAACCAAAATCAAACAAACCTGACACAATTAACTAATAAGGGCAGGGCTTATCTCTCATTGCACAAACACACCCACCCGACAACCTTTTTTTTATTACTGTTTTAGCCCATTGCTGTGTGTTTTATGTTTGGGCCCACTGCAGTCTTTAAACTGCCAGTTTAGAACCACAGCTTTCTTTTCAAGCCATGCAAAGCTGCCAATTAACTGCCAGCACTAAGAAATTAGGAGAGCTGCTTTGAAATTGAATTGGCCTCACACTTGCTGTGGTTCATCCAAGGCTTCAGGAAGCAATCTGCCTTTGCATCAGCACAACACATTCTTGTTCCTCAGGAATTTCTCCCACCACTTCTTCCACCAAATGTAATAAAAACGCAGTTTCTTTCACACTGCTTAATTATAGGACTGAAAAACTCCTTCTTAATAATTCATGGTATCATATTAGTATAATGGGCAAACATGACTGATGAGTCATACGGTACATATACAAATGCTTAAAAATGAGGCAGAAGAGACTCTAATAAAGCACAGGCATATTGCTTACATGATATTGTTTTATGCCTTCCTGTAATCTGATTTAAGCAGATATGCATTACTATCTCGACTGCAGTCTCTGCAGCACTGTAAAAATGAAGCGTACCACTGACAAGCCATGCAAGGACATTTAGGGCAGGGCAGTGGTGGCTTAGTGGTTAAGGCGATGGGTTACTGAACTGAAGGACAGCGGTTCAATCCCCACTATCACCACTGTTGGGCCCTTGAGCGAGGCCCTCAACCCTCAATTGCTCAGTTGTACAAATAATTATAATTGTAAGTTGCTCTGGATAAGAGCATCGGCCAAATGCTGTAAATGTAAAGGGGGGAAAATACCCAGGGTGAAGTCATTTTGAACTCAAATATCCCAAAATAATTACTTCATGTGTTTTTAAACAATCTAATGGGACCACATGATTGACACTTTTGTCCAGTCTTTACTCTGGTGGTCAGGCAGATCACAAAGCATTAGGTCTACATTTAAAGCAACAGTAAACTGCAAGTCAAAAAAAAAAAACCTGCCAAAACCAGAGCTGCTCTAGCACAGTAGTACAAATTCTATTTTCAGTGCTATCGCAGCTCGCACATTTGTATTTGTTTGCATTTGTAAATTAGCTTCCAAACTCATGGTAAGTCAGCATAGGGAATTTTTCATTGCTTGTTCTATTTAATTATTAATTTGCAAGGCATGTTCCTGTTTAAAACAATGAGCATGCTACTGTTAAAAATAATCAGCAAATTACTACATTGCTTAAAATATTAAGCCTCTGAACAAACAATAACTACAAGTGTTTATAATAAAGGATACAAATTCCTGATATTGGGAGCATAAACATTATCTCATATTCTGCTAATTATCTAAGTTATGATTTAAAGTTACATAGCTTGGTTTATCCGAATCCTCTCGTTGTTCAGTTTTAGGTTTGTATGTACAGTGGCTTGCATGGTCCTGTATATTTGTAGGGCATTGTTCCATTTGCTCATATTTTATAACATGTGCCCTATGCTCTAATTTGCTTTTGTAGTTGGATGCACGTTGCATCCTGGCTCTACAGAGACATTATTTCTCCCCTCCTATATATGTGGATATGAATAGGATGACAAAATAAAATTGGGTAATGCCTTATACACACTACACAGACTATGGGTGATTGAAATGTTTTACACATTATACTGGAGTAGTCATTCCCAGTGATAATCAAGCATAGTTTACAACAAAAGATAAAAATAAAGGCGAAATAATCAGGCTGCTGAAGATTTATATTGAGTATGTGGATATTACCTGTGGTGCATGCTCTGTCTGCACAGCTCTAGAACACAGCCGAGGTGTCTGGACCAGCCAGGCACTGATGCGGTCAGATTTAAAGGTGACAGGCTCAGGGGAGTGTGAATCAGGGGTGGAAGTCTTCCAAAATGAAGCATAGCTTGGCCCATCAGTGTCTATTCAGACAAACAAAATGTTACACAATGGGGGAAGCCTTTGTACAGTGTGTCCTGGAATCTGTTCTGTAAATAGCTACATTTCAGACACGTTACTACTGTGCTCTAAAATGTAAAGGGTGGTTGATCTGAATGTAATACAGCAACTGAATGCAGCATGAAAAACTATGATGAACCACTACAGATATCAGGTTAAGGCCAGAATGAAAGATAACGGTTCATATCTTATGCTGTAAAAAAATGTTAAAACTGGGACCAATTAGAGGGGATTGCTTTACCTGTCACAGGGGTCTGGGGTGGAAATGTACCGTCTAAGTTAGTCACCTGAGAAAGAAAAAACAGTCAACTCTCATTCATTCAATAATTTGCTAATCCACTGGCATCCTAATTAGGTTCTGGGCTAGGGCAGGGTACATCCTGGACAGCTCGCCAGGCCATCGCATGGCCAACACACACACACACACACACACACACACAACTAGGGCGATTTGGAACAGCCAATTAGCCTACTGTGCATGTTTTTGGACTGTGGGAGGAAACCAGAGTACCCGGGGGAAACCCATGCAAGCTCCACACAGAAACACCCGAGTCCAGGAATCGAACCCAGGACCTTCTTGCTGTGAGGTGGACGTGCAAACTACCGCACTGTCAACTCTCATATACTGGCAAAAATATGTATTTGCATTCACTTTGTCATGCAAATTACTATCTTTAAGGCAGTTGCAGAAAAATAATATACATTATAATTTTGTTTGAAACCAGGCTTTCTTTAAAACCCAGAATATATACTACAGTTGATAAACATTCAGAATGACATTTCTAGATTTAACTGATGCCAACATTCATTCAGTAAAACATTCAAACAATTCATGGGTAGATTATATCTAATGCAAATGAATGAAAATGCGAAGGAAAACATGCAATAGGAAGTGATCAGGGATGTGATCAGGAGCACACTGTCTACAAGATCCAATTCTAGCTGATGCCCAGATATTTGGATAAATAAAGCCATCAGCACATGAGTCATGTTGGACACAAGAAATGCATCGAGGAAAAGAAAAGTGCTATTTGTCATGGAAATTCATAGCATTTAACCTCTTAACTTTGTATTTCAACTGTATGTGCGGCTTCCTGGAAAATATTTAGACATAGATTATGCCAGTTTGCATCACCATTAGACTAGTTACTATCACTAACTAAACGTGGTTTGTTTGTACATAAGCTAAGTAAAAGCTGGTCACATTAAAACAGCAGTCCCCAAGTTAACGAGGCTCACCGTCTGTTGTACACATTTTGCTGTAGCAGCTGGACATGACGCTGCAGATCTCCTGTAAGTTCTCCTCTTCCAAGGATCAGGGGTAAGGAGCTCCTCTGTACTGGTAACCCCTAGGAATAAAATATAATATTTAAAATGTTCAACAAAAGATATACCTCTTGATTTATATAATTATATATAATAATTCCTGTGTGGAGGGGATTATATTACACAGTGAGCCTACAAAATATGAACAATAATGGATTATTAAAGGAGATTATGGCACAACATTACATAAAACCAACAAAGCAATCAGAATTGTAATATCCTTTTTGGAGATGTGTATTCTAAAGCTCAATATCCACCTGCACCAGCAGGGAGATAGGATGAATCTGCATCATTATGGGAGATGGAGCCTCCAATGTCCACCGAAGGGTCCCATTCCAGGACCAGCTGCTCTGCGCAAACCTGAGACGGGTTACCCGGCACTGGTGATGCAATGCTGTGGTCTTTAACACTTTCTTCCTCTAACAATGTCTCGGAGGGACAGCCAGAGTCTGGACATAGAACCCAGTCCTCCTCAAACACCTACAAAAGGAAAGCGACTTAACACCCACACATCCTGCCTCAACAGCACTCGTGATTCACTATTCCAAAGGTCGGAGATTCTTCTAATAATACCTGCGGTTGGCCACATGTATACGCAACAGTAAAGTCAATAACGATTAAAATTATTCCTTTGTCCTTAACTAACACACACACACACACACACACACACACACACACACACACACACACACTTTAGGCACTGGCTAGAACTGGAGCTCCCCACAATTGTATAGATGTATAACTTATTATTATTGTTTACAGCTTTAGTGAACTAAAGTGCATTGTTTTTAAAGTTTAGTGAACTCCAGTCTACCTGTTTTTTTTAAACTAAAGATATAAATTGTGGGAAACCTGTGGTAGTACATGAATGGATGTATGGACAGTTGTTTAAGCTTTGAAAAATTAGACTGATGCCTCACTCTCAGTCCTTTGTGCATGGGAACCACCACTACTTTATGCACAGTAGTGTGCAGTAAAGATTATTCACCACCACTTTTGTCTAAAAGGGCTCCTAATAAACAGAAGTATAAATTATTTCTCTATAATTTTTTGGTGAAAATGTATTTAACAATACTACTGTAGGCAGTGAGACCCAAAAAAATAATTCCAATAAGTGTATTGAGGGGAAAGTATGGCTAATAAACACAAACACTGAAAATACCAATTTTTCTGAAAAATTAAAGGTTCTCAATTTTGAATTTCTTCACTCGCTAAACCGTTCCATATGGTTTAAAGTTCAAGTTCATTTACGTTATGCAAAAGTAAAAAAAAAAAAAAAAAAAAAAATTGCGACACTTTCTGACTTTTTTTTGGTATTTTCATTGTTTTTGTTTATTAGTTCTTTTCCCTCAATATACTTGTCGGAATAATTTTTTTGGATCTCATTGCCTACAGTATCATTGTTCAATACAATTTCACCCAAAAAATAAATTATAAATAAGAATTTTTTTTTTTTACTTCTTTTTATTATGAGGCCTTTTAGACAAAAGTGGTGGTGTATAATCATCACTGCACACTACTGTATAACTTAACATAATACTCAGATTAAATTTTTGTTCTCCCTGGTATACATATACCATCTTCCCATCAGCCCTTTCGCCTCACTCTGTCTTCTAAGACAAAGCAGAAGAATCCCAGCACTCAACATTTTGTCATTTGTTCTAATAATATTTAAGAACTTCCTTTCTTTTAAGAAATGTTTCTATGTTAAGCCCTTTTTAGAAGTGTTAAATGTATCTCTCAGCCCACATAATAAATTGTAAGAGAACACTGAGAGGATGAATAATTTAACCATACAAGACTGATTACTTTATTCACAAGTTAAAACCCTCTTTCATCATCCCAACATCATTTTCTTTTCTTCCAAAGTTATGTTTTAAAATGAATAGCTGTGATTCATGGTTTCACTCAGGTATTTAAAATAACTAACCCTCCAAACACTACTCCAGTACGGTGGCCGGGAAGTGCAAAACAAAAATACATTTTCAAAAAACACAAATACATTTTCAAAGTGCAAAACAAAA
>JAQMYF010000013.1:14993157-15005370 GCA_030014195.1 Neosilurus mollespiculum | reverse complement strand
ATGGGCGCCAGCCTCCCCGCGACCCTAATTAGGAATAAGCGGTTCAGAAAATGACATGACATGACATGACATCTCTGATATGCCTTATCAGGAGTGAAATATAGATTTCAAATGACAGCATATTCAAATGATTACTAGTTAGGTGAGAGCAACAATGTGTCTGTGTTATAACCCAACATCAGGAAATCAAAATTAAAATTATTTACAGATTATCTTTGATATCTAAGAAGTAGATGTGAAAATATAGTTAGGATGTATTTCAGTGAATAAAAAACATAGGGTTGATGTGCTCTTGTTATGAACAGTGCGTTTGGCATGTTTTTATTTCCTGCTGAGCTGCATAACTGTATATTAATAAGCAACGCTTTCATAAACTTTGTTTTGCTAATTAGACAGGAACAAAAGAGAAACCCTTAGTGCCATGCCCTACTCTGTGACAAGCCCTGGTCCCAAACATGGCAAGGCAGAATGACACCATTTAGCCCCTTTGATAAAAAATAAGAGGAGAGAGTGCCAATATACCAGCATCTCTGAGATCTGCCAGACAACCTTCATTCATGAACCACTCACACAGATAGCCTCTATTAATCTTTCTCCTTATCCAGCCAGAAAGCTCAGAAAGTGGTAGCACTCGCTCACTCCCTGTTTGGGTTCTTTCTGTGATAATTCACTGCACCCGTCTGAAAGGATTACTCAGTCTGTTCATTAAGAACAAAACACTCTGTAATTATGCAATGGACTAGATTTATTCGCTGTACCCCCACTTTAATTATAAGGGCAAGACAAGTTCCCAAAAATGGCCCATCCTGAAAAAAATAATAGCACATGCTTCCAATGAGGTGTAAAGGTCAGGAGGTCACAGGCTTCATTACAGAATGGAGTCAAAAGTTTAAAGCAGTTTATATAATCTCTCACTGTCATATATTATACCAGTGGTGTGGAATAGCAAATGAAAAACTATATATATATATATATATATATATATATATATATATATATGTACCCTAAATATTTATAGCACTCACATCAACATTTGATGGGATCTGGTTCAGGGACAGATGACCTGGATGATGGAGTTTTGTAGGAAAAACCTACAAATAGACTTAGACTTAGACTTAGACTTAGCTTTATTTGTCATTCAGATATACAGGTGTATACAGAACGAAATGTTGTTGCATTTGCTCGTTACAGTATAAGAGATGAAAAATGACATGAATATATGGAATATGAAATATAGACAGTATTTATATAAAAAAAAGAAAAAACATATATAGCATTATATAAATATATAATAAAAAGCAATGTACACAGTATAAAAATATGCAATAAGGACAGCATAACAGTATAGTGGAAAATGGCAAAAACTGTGCAAAATATATAGAATATAGTACAAATAGCAAAAACTGTACAATATGTAATAAATTGAGGTTTAAAGTGGCATTAGTGCAGAGAGTAGAACAGTCTGTGGATTTGTGCAATCTATGAATTTAAGAGTCTGATGGCCTGGGGGCCAAAAACTGTTTTTTAGATTACCTTGTTGGTAGATTTGATTGTTTCTGAATATATGGTGAGGACTGATGTGTTTGGGAGGCTGTTTAACACAGGTGCACTGGTGCTCTTTTTGTCCTTAAAAAAAAACCCCCACACCATCCTCTTCTCTAACAAAATATATTTGATTTGCTCCTTGTGTATTTTGGTTATTTTGTGCTGTACTGTAAGGCTCAGGAATTCAAGTGGAGCTTTGGTAGAGGCTGTGAGCTTGAAATGAAATCATTATATTTGAATACTGTTCACATTCATCCATTTGTGCCATCTCCAGATGCCTTGCAGCAGATAAACAATTGAAAGATTTGGTGTAGGCAAAACATCGCAAAAACGGCGGTAAAGCTCACGCGCGCTTAATGTCCTCATTGGTACGCGCTTGTTCAAAATAATGAAATGGGAGGCACGTGATCTTAATATGTCTCCATAGCACTGCGCACTAAAAGGTAGGCTAGATTCACCCTAATCACCCTAAACAGTTTGAAGCAGGGAAGTCATCTTTAAGAAAAGCAAAAATAAAACAAAAAGTAGCCACAAGTAAGTAAGTAAGTAAGTAAGTAAGTAAGTAAATAAATAAATAAATAAATAAGCAAGCATAATCCATGCCCAGGACTCTGTACGTCCCTATTCTAAAAGCCCCACTCTTCCATCGAGTCATTCAGTGTTTTCATAGCCATTTCCTAATGTTTCCCCAGTAAGGCTTTATTTTAATCTAAGAGTGCCCCTCTCTGGCAATGTTCTGTACTACAAAACACCTTTCATAGGCTTTGATCTCATCTCCTCACATCAGCCGCCTCTCGTGTTTGTACTGTACTCTTATTGTAAATTGACGCAGTAGCCTTTGATACCTCATTCTGCATTTTTTATGCTTAATGAAAGCCTTGTTAGAACAGATAATTGGTCAACACAGCGAAGCCTATGCAGCCTATTGGACGGAGACAACATGTGGTCTTAGAAAAGCGAATATTTTAGAAACCATTCTAAAATATTTTTTTCGTTTTTCATAAAAATTCATGCGTATATGCATTGAAAAAAACGTTCATCTGTAAGCATTGTAATAGGCTGATCCTTAGCACAAGGGAGATCTGTGTTAGATGTAACTTTCATGGGCTACCTGACCTTCATGTTCATTCATTCATTTTCTGAACCGCTGAATCCTAATTATGGTTGCAGGGAGGATGGTGCCCATCTCAGCTGACCCTGGGCGAGGGCAGAGTACACCCTGGACAACTCCCCAGGCCATCTCAGGGCAGAAACACGCTGACGCAACCCAATGGTCTACTCTTTATGAAGGACAGCAATGGTTCTTTTACATGCCTCTAATGAGAGACGCGGCTGTCCTTTGATAACCCAGTTAGCTGCACTGGGGGGAAAGCAGTGACAACTGGGTGATAGTGGGGCTTGATCCAGCACCCTATCACCAGACCACCACTGCCCCGACTTTAAACTATGTTTAAAGTTTAACTTATTTGTTTTAAAAAGTGATAAGCATTTTGCAAACAGCAGGGCAAATCAAACAACTATTTGGTCTTTAATAATTTTGAATTAATATCTAATGCAAAATAAGATGTTACATGTTATTAATGGTTGTAGTTTCCTAAACAATACTGTAAAAGAAGATGCATGCATGATGTATAATTGTATGTATATAATTTATATTTGTCCTATATTATTTAACCTTTGGTTCTGACTTTGGATTGAAAATATTCTAAATAGGTCTAAATCACAGCAGTCTTCTCTTTCTCAGCTTTTCTGTATCTGTTTTAATCATTTAGATGTTGCAAAATCTAATCTATTTTTGTCACTTTTTGGATTCATTAGAGATCAGTGAACCCTTTTTCATATTTACATGCTCAGTTCAGAGCCACCGCTGGGAGCCCTCACTTATAAGCATGAATTTCTGCCTGAAAGAGGTCATGCCTTTGCTAATTGCTTGTTGGCCCAAATCGAATCCCAAGTGCAGTGGTGGATGCTTATGCTCATGTCTGCTTGGTACTCACAGAAATATGTATCAGAAAACTAAAAATGGGTCACATCAATTCATAATTCAATGCTATGCTCTGAGAGATTTTCTTTTAGTCTGCACCATGTGGTGCCGCACTGTGCTGTGTTCATTGTTAGCCAGAGTTCCTTTGTGGATGCTGATGTTCTTAATCCCTTAGCTGCAGTTGCTTTGATCCTTTACCTCCACCTATTGGGTAATATTGCATTCTTAATCTGAGTTGCAGATAAATCATTTATTTGTATAAAATATTCCAATATTTAAGCAAGTAAAAGAGCTGTGTCATGATCACAAAGATTCCTGTTTTCCAACAAAAAAAACCCTAACAAACAAAAAAAAAAAACAAACACCCCCCCCCCCCCCCACAAAACAAAACAAACAAACAAAAAAACATAGATATTTTTAAAAAACAATTGAAACTCAGTGGACAATGCTGGTGGGTGTTTTTAATGTAACATTTAAAGTGAATACTTTAAAGTAAATGAATGTCCTTGTGGAGAGGTCCTTTGGTTTCAACATTATTTCACATATATTACTTTTAAGTTAATTTTAATTTATTAGCATGAAGTGAAATCATTTTATTGGTGTGCACTTTTCAAATTTTACTCAAAACAACAATGTAAGTCAAAGGTATAGTCTATAAACATTTATCCAAGAGGTATAAGTATTTATAAATTACTTTATTTTAAAATTACTGTGTTTATATTGATATTTATAAATCATTATACAGACGATATTACCTAATAATCTATTTGTCTAATATATGTTAAACTAACTGTAGAAGAAGTACAAGTTGTTACCACTTTACATAAGGGCACCCCTATTTCCCACCACTAGGGGAAGAGACTGGACTTCAGAGAGAGGGTACTATTTCTTTCACTGCAACAATTAGTACGTTTCAACCTGCAGGAAGACCAACTCCCTTACAGTATAAAAGGAATGATCCAGACTCCATCTATTGATCACAGGACTTTCGTTTATGCAGCAAGTCGACTTTCATCTAATAAACTTCAGAGAAATTTGTTGCTCACCATTCGCGACTGCGCTTTAAACTCCGAACATCAATGAGTGACGTCATAATTTCAAAGCTCAGTAGAGTCTGAGGTCACGAAACGAGGCCACATGTATGATTTAATGCACAGCTATTGATGGTCCACACTGCTAATAAAGGGAAAGTTGCTTTTAATCAGCACTTGAATTGCTTTGAATTATTGACACGCTATTAAAAATATTTGATTTAATTTATTTAATGATTTGTTTTATAGAATGAATCTGCATTACATGTGTTGAATATATTATTTAATGAATACTATCATATCGTCGCACAGTGAGAAATAATTTAGATTTTCATATTGTTTTTATGGTTTCATATTTGATGATGCCTGCAATGTATTGATATCATTGAACAGTACTGCACTGGCACTTCACCTATTATTGTATATATAGTGCATTCAACATGTCAGATTTTGAGATATTTGATTAGGCCTAGGATTAGAATAGTTAACAACGTTTTAACTTTTCCCTTGAACAGAAAAGTGTCAAAGTAATCAAAACTAGTACAATAAAGTACAAAGGATATTAAGCTGCTTTAAGTGTCATATCAAAGGATCATTGCTTTGTAGTGGACTTTTGAAGAACCTTTGTACTTCCACTATGAAAAAAGAGGTGATAATTGTCCAGTAATGAAGTTGTTACTCCTAAACTCGGACTAATGATGGTGGAGAGAATAAATATCAGTCTTACTTCAGACTGAGCCAGAACAACCTGAGAGTTACCCGAACTAGGATTTCATGATTAGAAGATAACAGAAAACGGAACATGGATGCATCGAAGTTCTCCAACTTCACTATTGATTACATTCTGGGGGAAAGGACGGGATCTCACACACATGCGGATCATTCATCAGCATCGCAGAACTTCCAGGAAGATTTGAGTAAGGTGATCTTGCCTTCAGTGAGTGGATTTAACACTCAGGCAAGCGGGGTGGCAGTGATGGGCTTTCCTGCGCCCTGCATGGGCATCTATGATACAGCAGCTTGTTTAAACACTTTCCACTGCTGTGGACCTGTCACTTACTATCAGACCAACTTTAACATGGGCTACCGGGGCGGGGAGCACTGGTATCATTCCCAGCCAGGTAAGTCAAATACTTCTAAGTTCTAATATCTTTATTTGTATGTGAAAGGCTTTCTAACCCAGATCAGCAAATAGCAGCAAAAATAATGTGGTGGTGTGGAAATATAATGACTCTTTTACCAGAAAGTCATTATGGCTAGCTATGTGTATATGTAACTCATGTGCGCCTTTATCTTCTAACACTGTTGCATGTGGCTGGAATAATGTTTCAATAATGATTCCCTTAATTTATAGGCTAATTAATAATTAACAGCCTATATGCTGTGTATGCTGAATATATTTGGTCCAGTAATTAATTGAGACATTTCTAATAATACAGATTGCGACAAAGAGGAAAGTCAACAGTGTCCTCAGCACAGGCAACGAAACCGCATCAGGACTGTGTTCACAGAGAGCCAAGTCAAGCAGCTCGATCAGCTCTTCAGCATCACCGACTATCCAAGTGCAGAAGCGCGCGCACAGCTGGCGAGAAGCACAGGCCTCAGCGAAGAGACAGTCCGGGTAAGATATAGGACAAATATCTTCATTTATTCACAATAACACCAAGTTAGAGATTTCTATAAACACCATAAAGCATGCACATTCACAAGAAGAATAACATCTGGCTGCAATTTGCCAAATAGCCAGCAGAGAGCGCTAAATATCTTGTAAACACAACCAATCAGCCAATTTATTTATCAGCATCCTGTACAAGTTTTCTCTAGGACATCTTCAAATCAAATCAGCCTTATTTTTTTTTCTTGACAGTATGTATTTCATATTGTTCTTTGTTTAAATATAATACTGATTTTTTCCTTTCATTTTTCTCTTATAGGTGTGGTTCAAAAATCGTCGAGCTCGACGCAAGAGGCAGAGGCCAGCAAGTGATGCACCAGAGCCTTAATCAACTTTCAGTTATCTTAAATTTATTTACAGCAGAATACCATTTTTAAAAACAAAATAAAGCTTCATGTTTCTCATAAACTGCAGTATTTTTTGTTTTTGTTATTTTAATACTTTTTAAAATCCAACCAATATTTTGTATAAAAATCACAACCGGAAACCATGTATGAAACACCAAATATTTATTAATTGTGTATATATTAACGGTATATCCAGAGGGGGAGAAGTCTCACTTGATATTATTAACATGCTAATACTCTGCTGAAAAAACAGAACACACAGATCTCTAATGATAGCATGCAGTTGACTAGTAAGCAAACCCAGAGCGGACTCCAAGCATAACAATCATCACAAATATTTCTTGTAGTAGATAGTTCACATGAACACATAAACATGGATATTGTCACCAGGTTGTCAAACTGATGCACATTAAAAATACATAGTGAAATTATCAAAATATATCTTCTTGGACAAATAAATGTTTACAAATCAATAATATCAAGAAGCCTACATGACTGGATAGAGTAACAAAATCCACTGAATACTTATCCCTCCATCTCCTGATCTGGTAAAGGTAAAAATGTCTACCATTATTCTTTTGCAAATGAATGAAATGAAACGTGTTTAGAAACTGAATGTATATTTTAATGGAACATGTATATAATAGATTTTACTGAATGATGTATAGCTTAAAAAGTCACCCTAAAACAATACACTTGTCACAAATTGCCACATTTTAGTGATTGTGTTTACTACTGGTTATACTGTAGGACACTTTGCACTCAACCTTAAATGCCTTTCACTAGTCTCATATCACTACTGAGACAATGTTTGCACGATACAAATTCAATAATACATGAATAAGTTGCGGTATGACAACATTATGGAAAAGACCTATCTAGATCTGTTAACAGTGTTGCATTAAACATATTTTTTGCACTTCTGTAGATCAAGTTGCTTGTAGAAAAGGTGTACAAGCTAATTTTGTGTGTCCCTCTACCCCCCTTCCCCAGTGATGGCTGTAGACCAGTTGTGAATCCCATCATAGTTCATTGTAATTCTGGTTGTGATGAAGCTAACTGAGATGACCAATGGCAGTTAAATTAGTTAAGGGCAGAAAGTTGACACGGGAGCTCTGAGTCATGCTGTGCTTACATACACGAAATAGTCAGTCATATTCAATGAGCCAGCTGACGGAGGTTAAATATTGCTGTTTATTTTTTTAAGCACTTCAAATCTATCTACACACTTTTCTGACTGCTAGAAATGCTGAAGTGAACTGACATTTTAGAAAGAGTGACAGAGATAGAGAGATTTCACAAAAGTATGTACAGTAATTTATTGTAGATTAATTATTCGAGCTTTATGGGATCACTGACTCGTGAAGTGATTACTTTCATAAGTAAATCTGTTTTAGTGTCACTGCATTATAGCATTTCGACTGTTTAGTTAATTAAAGCACATACGTATTCTTTAGCACAGGTGATTATACATGTAGTATTCATACTACGTTTTTGTTTACATAGAAAATTATGGAATTATATGAATGTATTAATTAACCTTTTAGAGAAGTGTTGTGTAGTATTGTGTATTATTATTATTATTATTAATTACAGATTATTAATTGCCCTATATGCCCATGTCTGCCCATTGTCATGCAGAGCACATCAATACTAATATAATACATACTTGCATTTGGAACAGCATTTATGATAACCATCATTTCTGCCTCCTGTAGCTTAGATAACATATTGTTACTTTTTATTATTGTATGTGCAAATTTAACATCTCTTAAAACAGTATTAATTATCCATATACAAACAGTAACGGCTGAAATATCTAACTAATGAAAAGGCATTTAATAGCTAGGTATTCTGCTGAACACTTGAATTATTACAGTGCACAATGAAGAAACAGCAATCACAATAATTTCAGGCCAGGGCATGTGGGTACACCAAACAAAAAGACACAACCAAAGTCCACAAGTACATCTGCCTGCATGTTTTTGTGGCCTTTATTTTAGGGTGATTTTTGGCAACATAAATTTTTAACAAATGGCTTTTTTTTTTAGGGTTTCTTTTCCCTAATTCAAAATTGAAGATACCTTGCTCATTTACTGGTCATTTAACAAATGGAATGCAGGACATTGTTTATTTATTTATTTATATTACAAGGCACTAGTTTTTGCTTTTGGACTGCAGTCAAAGGGGAAGGTTGGGAGACGAAGCTTGCACATTCGTGCCTCTGAGAGTCCACATGATTACTAAAGAAAAGCCCAAGTTAAGTATGTATGGCTTCTCAGGCAGTGTTAGCTCAGTGCTTTATGGTTTCAAGCTACTTATAAGATTGGGAGTTTAACTGCCAGAGAACTGATGAACGCTTGAGCAAAACCTTTAATCCTCAGCTCCATGTTTGGATTATATTGTGTCTCATTTGTAGGTCGCCTTTAAAAAAGCGTCTGCCAAATGAATAAAAGTAAATGGATGGATAATGAGAGGGGAGTTGTACCATGTGGGAAGGAACAGCAAGAAGGAAGAATGGGGGTGTAATGAGTAGAGTTTAGGATTGCATTTCTGCACGTAGCATCCAGGGGAACCAACAGCAAAACAGCAACCTGCTGAAACAAAGTGAAAGAGGTCACAGGTGAGATGTTGGTGTTATATTACTTTGGTGGTTCTAGAGTTTCTGGAAATTGACGTTTTTGGAACACATGGCAGCCCAGAATACCTGGATATGGAGTTCTCAGATGTGATGTCTTTGGGAGACCTCATCGTGTTGAAGTTACGTTTTGGCTGGGACACTGGAGATTTTACAAGGAGTGTCATCATTATATCATAATAATCCTTTCAAGTGGATGAAATTATAACAAGTCCACATGCAGTAATCTGTGACAGACATCTGAGTTTTCTGAGTAAACTATATACTGACAGTCAAATCTGCAGAATCTTCACAATATCTGTTACAACCTATAGCCAACAGGTGGAGCTAAATATTTTACACATACACATCTCTACAGCAGAAGAGAATTAAATCTTGGGATTTTGTATAAGAACCAGTTATACAAATAAAACCTGTACAACGTGTTCACATTTGTATACTGGTCTTACACAAAGTGAAGATATGAATAGAATGAAACATTTTAGTGGATGGGCAACAAAAGATGAGTATGATATCATATACTTACTAGTCACCTGGTGAACTTTCTTCACCAGCTTCCCATCACCCTGGGATTCTTTTGGTCCTCCAATTCTGCAAATTAAAAAAAAATGGCCAGTGATGCTTTACATCTTATAACATAAAACAGAACAGCTATTGGAATTACCAATTCCACTGAATCTTCTAAATCACACTCGTGGACAGTGGACGCTCACAGAGGTACAGTGAAATAGTAGTTCTGGGTTCAAGTCCTGGGCTCAGGCTTTTCTGTGTGGAGATTGTATAGAACATACACCCTGTGCTTGTGTGGGAGACTCCCACAGTCCAAAGACATGCACATTAGGCTAACTAGCAGTTCTAAATTGCCCCGAGATGTGAATGTGAATGGTTGTGTGTGTGTGTTTGCCCTGGGATGATCTTTCAGGCTGTTCAGGGTGCATCCCACCTTTCGCCCATGTCGGTTGAGATAAGCACCAGCATCCCCATGACCCTAGTAGGATAAAGCAGTATGGCACCTGAGAAAATAAGTATTATTATCATTCATTCATTAATTTTTTGCTTAATCTGCTTAATCCTGGCGGGATTGTAGGGAGGCTGGTGCCCATCTCAGCCGACTCTGGGCAGAGTGCACCCTGGCAGAGTACACCCTGGACAGCTCGCCAGGCCACTGCAGTATTTTTATATTATTTTATTATTATATCATTGCAGTATTATTATTATTTTTTTTACCTTTGAACGCGTGAAGGTGGTGCAAACACTCCATATTTGGGCAGGCAGCTAAAGTAGCGAACTCCAAAAACAGAACCATCATGCTTCCCAGTGGGCTGCTCCAACTCCACCCCAAACCAAAATCCTAGGGAGAAACACAGAAAAACACAAGCTGTTTTTGCATATGAACTCCGGACAACATACATTTTTTATATTGCCTGAGCCAATGGAATACGGTAGCTTGTAAATGTTTTGACGATTAATTCACCTGGAGCAAAGTCTGTTTTGCCATAAAACCTCACAGTTCCTTGCTTCTGTCCAGCCACTAGAACCTGGTCTCCCACTTCAATCTTCACTCCATCAGGATCCAAACTGGCCACTGACAGAGATTTCTTCCTCAAAGCTAGTGGGGAAAAAACAAGCATCGTTCAAAACTGTGTTTAATCATCCGAAGTATTTCTTCATTAATTAACAATAATTTACCAAAAGCAAGCTGGACGTCACTGGATAAAAGAACAGATTATGCAATTCAGTGACACCCACAGAGCCTGAGGTAAATAATTTTTTGTATACGATACATAGCAACATGAGCAAAAAAAAAAAAAAAAAAAGCACAGGAGCTCTGTAAAGGCATCCTTAACTTTTTAAAGTAGTATATAATAGTATATACTAGAAGGAAACATGAAGTAAACCAAACTAAATAAGATTTTTATAGTATTTTAGTATTTTAACCATTGCACAAGCAGGTCAGTGGAGCTCTGTGCGCTTTAAACAGAAATAAATGCTGTGTAGCTAACAGTGTCTATTTAGAATTCTCATTAAGATTTAAGTACATACTTTTGTGGTATTTTCTGTGGTATATTTTATCCAATAAAATTAGCGGAGAAAGCTAAGTGCTGTATCATAGAAAAATGTTAAACTTTTTAATATTGCACTCACACTTCTCACGATCTTTCTCTTTTTTCTCTTTCTTGATTTTGCCAGTGACACGGGAAAAATCCATGCGGGGAGTTTTGGGGGTGGAGGTGACTGAGGAAGGGGTGAGATCTACAGCTTTTTTTATTTTAGACACCGGGGCAAAGATTCCTGCAAAACAACATTATTATTATTATTATTATTATTATTATTACTATTATTATTATTATTATAATTATTATTATTATTATTATTATTAATAATAATAATAATAGTAGTAGTAGTAGTAGTAGTAGTAAAAATAATGCCTTGTCACAACTTAAAGTCACTTTTCAAAACCTATGACAGAAATAATAAATAACAGAGATGCAGTAAAATAAACAACAACAACATAATAAATAAATGAATCAAAGTAACTCGTTTCTAAACCAGTATTAAAGGATGAGGATGTACATACCCAGTTTGGGAGGGCAGATGAAATAGCGGACTCCACCCACACTCCCATCATTCTTGCCTTCTGGTTCATCCAGTTCAATACCCACCCACTGACCACTAGCAAACTCAGTGGTTCCGCAGAAACGCAGAGTACCAGCCTGAGAAAGAAATCAGATCATATATTTGGGTGGATAAACGAGCCTGAATTAAAAAAAACCTTTTAATGGTCTGCTATCAGGGGTTCATAGATATTATCCTGAGTGGCTAATGCTTAAATCAAAATGACATATATGGGCGCGTTTCAGTCAAATGTGCAAATAAAAGATATTTTTCAATAAGATATTTTTCTCTCTCTCTCTAACACACACACACACACACACACACACACACACACACACACACACACACACACACAGTCTCGTTTCCATAACTTGTGG
>JAQMYF010000013.1:14964879-14978061 GCA_030014195.1 Neosilurus mollespiculum | reverse complement strand
AGCTGTCCAGGGTGTACCCCGCCCTCGCCCAGAGTCGGCTGAGATGGGCGCCAGCCTCACCGCGACCCTAATTAGGAATTAGCGGTTCAGAAATGAATGAATGAATGAATTATCTGCTACAATGCTTACAAGAAGCCAATCCACCATTTTAAAGAACTGAACTCTTGATCATTGGACTCCTTGTCTGTTAGTAGGGAAGCTGCTAAATTATTGCTCAGTATTTATTTCAGGAATTGATAAAAGCATATATAGTGCATATCGATGTTAAATTCATTCGTTTGCCAAACCGCTTTATCCTACTAGGGTTGCGGGGAGGCTGAAGTCTTAGCCAACTCTGGGTGTAGATGGGGTACACCCTGAACAGTCCATCACAGGGCCAACGCATACACAACCATTCACACTCACATCTAGTGGCAATTTGGAACACCCAAGTTCCTGGAGGAAACCTACGCAAGCACAGGTAGAAAGAACATGCAAACTTCACATAGAAACACCTGTGTTGAGCCCGAGACCTCAGGTACGAACCCAGGGCCTTCTTGCTGTGCAATGAACGTGCTAACACTATGCCACCATGCCTCCTAGATACTTATCATCTAACAGTAAGAAACTTTTCTTGTTTTGACAATAATAACCTACTATTTTTTTGTGAAAGATTTCATGTTTAATGTCTCACCAACGAGCAATACCAAAAAAAACTATAATTAACTTCATGCAGCACCATCTAGTAAGTACTGGTCTGGTGCAGATCAAGCTGGCCTTTTGGTCTCTTCACTTACAGCTGGAATGCATTATGCAGGTAATTTTTTTTTTTTTTTTAGCAAAGAACAACAAAAACAACAACAATAATAAAATGTTTTCTTTAGGCATAATAATTAATAATAATAATAATAATAACAATAAGGATAATAATAATAATAGTAATAATAATAATAATGATAATATAGACCTAATTGTACTTTTCTTTAGATATAATAATAACAATAACAATAATAATAATAATAGTAATAATAATAATAATGATAATATAGACCTAATTGTACTTTTCTTTAGATATAATAATAACAATAACAATAATAATAATAATAATAATAATAATAATAATGATAATATAGACCTAATTGTACTTGTTTTCTTTAGATATAATAATAATAATAATAGTAATAATAATAATATTTATGACAATAATAGTAATAATAATAATAATGATAATAATAATAATAGTAATAATAATAGTAATAATAATAATAATGATAATATAGACCTAATTGTACTTGTTTTCTTTAGATATAATAATAATAATAGTAATAATAATAATAATAATAATGATGATGATGATGATAATATAGACCTAATTGTACTTGTTTTCTTTAGATATAATAATAATAATAGTAATAATAATAATAATGATGATGATGATGATGATGATGATATAGAGCTAATTGTACTTTTTTAGAGATGACTATGATGATGATGATGATAATAATGATAATAAATAATAACAATAATAATATTTAATAATAGCAACAATAACAACAATAACACCAATAATAACAACAACAGTAATATTCATATTTAATAATAATAGCTGCATTATCGAAAAAACCCTCATTTCATGTACCATATTAATGTTTAGGAGGATAAGTGAGATGTTATCATACAGCACAGCCCACAGGAAAGAAACTACTGAAGAATGAGAAAAGAGAAACGCCCGATCTGCTGCATAAACAGGCATCTGGGGTTCGTGTGTCGTCTCTCGTCGGATTTCTCGTGAAAAACACATCACATATCAACCAAGACGCAAAGAACCAGTGTATTTTAATGTCGTGCTCACCCCACCTTTCTTCCTCTGTGTCAACAACACAACATGGATGCTCCGTGTCGGAGAAAACAGCATCCACACTGCGCTTCATCTCTTCATTAAAGATCCTTTATTTCACCATGACAGCGTCTGACATACCTGATAAACAGCCGCAGGACCCCAGCGCTCCCTGCTCTCTTTATAAAACCGCTGTTTTCAGCTGTAGCTCACAGAAAAGACTGGAGAGATGGATGATGGATGGTGAACTGATGGTGGATGCTGCTGTTGCGTTGTCCTTCTCTCTGCTTGCGTCACTGGTATGACTCATAGCTGGACCACATTGATAGCCAATCACAGCCTCGCAAACAACCAAACCTGATGCTGCTTCTAGAAACCTCAGTCACACATCCGGATGCCATTTGGATTGGAAGTTGTAGCTATCCTATACCACTATGGAAAAAAAATAAGAGACCACTTTGTATGATGGTTACCATTAGAAACCCCCCCCCCTCCAAAAAAAAAAAAAAAAAAAGGCTGTAAATGGAAATATCACATGCTTGATGTCTGTGGGGTAATGAGGTCATTGAGGAATTCAGTTTATTGTAATAGATAAATTCAGTTTATTGTCACTTGTATACTTTTGATTGAACTCATTTTAATTGATGCAGCAATAATATTAGTTATCATTTATGCTATCTAAATAAGACAGACCAAGAATGATGGTGAAATGTTTTTAACTGGAACACACTTGATCAGTGTATTTCCTACCCTTAGAAGATGTCTTTTTCAGATTCTACAAAAGGATGTGAAATTTTTTTTTTTTGCAACAAGTACTATGATTCATTCATTCATTTTCTAAACCGCTGAATCCTAATTAGGGTTGCGGGGAGGATGGCACTCATCTCAACCAACTCTGGGCGAGGGCAGCGTACACCCTGGACAGCTCGCCAGGCCATCGCAGGGCAGAAACATGCTGACGGCAATGCAGCCTACACTTTACGAAAGTATCAGGCACCAAGTAATTTCTCAGCACATCTTTTAACATGCTTAAGTTGCAAGCTGAGGCATGCATAGTTTGGACTTGTTTGTCCAGCGCTTTCCCACAAATGGGGAATTTGGAGGCCAGTTTTCCTGGGAACATTCCTGAACAGTTTTTTTTGCATTTTCCTGCTGAAAGAGGACACTGCCATTAGGGTACATAACCCCATTGTTATAAAGCAAGGTAACTATTGTAGTTGCAACAATCTTTAGGAATAGTACATGTCAAAGTAACATCCACACAAAATTTTCCAGCAGAATGTTACCCAGAGCATCACTTGCCTTCTTGTGGCTCGTCATTTTCGCAAAGTACATCCTATTGTCTTTTCTTCCCATGCAATCAATACACATGCACCCAGCTGTGCACATGACACAGTGGTGAGGTGGTTAGCACGTCCACCTCACAGGAAGGAGGTCCTGGGTTCGACTGCCGAGTGTGGGCATTTCTGCGTGGAGTTTGCATGTTCTTCCTGTGCTTCTGTGGGTTTCCACCAGGTACTTTGGTTTCCTCCACAGTCCAAAGACATGCACATTAGGCTAATTGGCTGTTCCAAATTGCCCTGGGTGTGAGTATGAGTGTGAATGAAGGTTGTATGTGTTGCCCTGCGATGGTCTGGTGTCAGCTGCGATTGGCACCAGCCTCTTCTGACCCCAGTAAGATAAAGCGGTTCAGGGCTAACGAGTGGTGCATCGACAAGGTGCGCGACAATCAACAAGTGATCGCAAGTTTGAATCCGGATTGATGCCACAGCCATCCGTGACTGGGAGTCCATGGGAGCTAACTGGCCAAGCTCTCACGGGAGGGAGGGATGGCATCCCTGTCACTCACAGTGATCACCAGCCAATCATGGGCGTCTGTGAGCTCATTCGTACGAGGGGGCGGATAGCGCTTTCCTTCCGAGTGTGTTAGGCTGCCCCCAAATACACATGCACAGCAGCTCGAAAAGAGGTGGGCGGCAGCATCACTTGTCACGGAGGGGGCATGTGCTTGCTTACGCCCCTCCCTGGTCGGTGGTGGTTGTGTGACAAAAAAGTTGTTGGGTGGGAATTGAATACGACTAAATTAGGAGAGAAAAATGGGGAACTTCCCTCCAAAAGAAAAGATTAGGCAGTTCAGCAAATGAGTGGTGAGTGATTTCATATTTTTTTTTCCACTACTCAATCTGGAAAAAATGCTATTAACTGATATTCATTCATTTATTTTCTTAGCCGCGTAATCCTAATTAGGGTCGCGGGGAGGCTGGCACTAATCTCACCTGACTCTGGCCGAGGGCGGGGTACACCTTTGACAGCTTGCCAGGACATCGCAGGTCAAAAACATGCTGACTGCAATGCAGCCTACTCGTTACGAAAGTATCTGGCACCAAGCAATTTCTTAGCACATCATTTAACATCTTTAAGTTGCAAGCTGAGGCATGCATATTTGAACTTGTTTGTCCTGCGCATCCCCACTAATGGGGAATTTGGAGGCCAGTTTTTCTGGGAACATTCCTGAACAGTTTTTTTTGCATTTTCCTGCTGAAAGGAATCAATACACATGCACCCAGCTGTGCACATGACACAGTGGTGAGGTGGTTAGCACGTCCACCTCACAGGAAGGAGGTCCTGGGTTCGACTGCCGAGTGTGGGCATTTCTGCGTGGAGTTTGCATGTTCTTCCTGTGCTTCTGTGGGTTTCCACCAGGTACTTTGGTTTCCTCCACAGTCCAAAGACATGCACATTAGGCTTATTGGCTGTTCCAAATTGCCCCTGGATGTGAGTATAGTGAGAAAGATGGTTGTATGTGTTGCCCTGTGATGGTCTGGTAAGATGTTCAGGGTGTCAGCTGCGATTGGCACCAGCCTCTCCTGACCCCAGTAAGATTAAGCGGGTCAGCAAATGAGTGGTGAGTGATTTAATAATTTTTTTCCACTATGCAATCTGGAAAAATGCCATTAACTGATATTCATTCATTTATTTTCATAGCTGCTTAATCCTAATTAGGGTCGCGGGGAAGCTGACACCAATCTCACCCGACTCTGGCCGAGGGCGGGGTACACCCAGGACAGCTCGCCAGGCCATCAGAGAGCTGACACTCAAACAACCATTCACATTCACAACTAGGAGTGATTTGGAACAGCCAAATAGCCCACTGTGCCCACTCAAGCATGCAAACAGAAATTCCCGGGCCCACTACACCACTGCGTTGTCCATTAATACATTTTTTTATGTAATTTTTTTGTGCTATTTTAACATAGTCAGAATGTCTAGCTATTAAACAAATAATGCTGTCATGTCTGTGTTTTGTTTATTTACTGTGAAGCAAAAAACAAAACAAATAAAAAAAAGCACAAAAAAGTGAATGTCCTCTGAGTGTGATGATTCCATAACTTTAATTCACAATCTGTTATGACCCCTTACCTGTATATGTATATCATAATAAACCTTGATACTTAATTGTAACTTATTTTTATAGCACTCTTATATTTTATGAATATAGTCTATTATATGGACACTATATTTCTAATCAAATAAGAGGAAAAGTTACAGCACTGCATCTATCATTGATTGTTAGATAAGAAGGGAACAATCTAAAAGATTAGTCCTGTAATGATCTTGCTATTCCTTATAGATTGTGTAAAAATAAATAAATAAATAAATAAATACATAAATAAACAAATGAATGAACGAATAAACGAAGGAACGAATGAATGAATAAATGAATGAATGAACAAATGAATGAATGAATGAATGAACGAATGAATGAATGAATGAATTAAAGATTTTTTTAAGGTGGCCTAACATGATTTTTGATGGAAATTTTGCAGTAGTGGAATCATATTTAAACATAAAATCAAAGCTCCCCCAAAAAAGGACAAGGGTGAGAGGCACTGGGCTTTTGAATCTATTTAAGTTTAGTTTTAGTTTTATTATTGCATGACGCTGATATGTTTCGTTGTCTTTGATTTTTAGATAAAAATTAGAAGGAGTGTCAGGAACAAATCTCGCTTGAAATATCTAATACATTAGAAAGAAAATTCTACAAATGGGCTAGTGAACACATCCCTGATGGCAGTTTCCCTGTGCACGGTTGGAGTATATTTCTGCGTTGGTATCCACTTTGCTTTGAACAAAAAGTTAGAATGAGGTGAAAATGAAGAATACGTCATATCCGTAATTAACGCCGTGCCCTTTCTGCGCGCCCCCTGCACAGCTCCCGCCTCGGGGTGATACACAGACCAACAGCCTGAACTTCTGATTACTTGAAATTTGAATCTCTGCAGAAAGCACCGTGCTGCGTTTGATAACCTCTTGTCCATGGATGTGTTATTTGCTTTACAGGCAAACTTTTGGCCTGTATTTATTACTGCTGCTGTTCTCTTTTTAATATGGAAGAGTCGCAGTAATCAATGCAAGTTTGGAAGGTTGCCCCCCGGTCCCGCTCCTGCACCAGTGGTTGGGAATTTTTTTCAGATTCATGTGAAGGAACCGTACAAGTATTACCTTGAGGTTAGTCATTTATAATTTCAAATAACTTTCAATGCTTTTTTGTTGCTCTTTTGGCAGAATATGAATTAAATAAATGCTATAGCCTACTATTTTATTGAATTAATATTTCAGGTAATTAAAATGAAATAGTGAATTAGTAAGATACCACAAGTCACCCTGTAAGTTTGTGGACATCTGATGTACTGTAATCCAGCTCAGACAAGTGGTGCAGGTAAAACTATTTTTTTAAATCCTTAGGATTAGGATTACTTGATTATACTTGTAAATGGTTGTGTGTATGTTTTTTGCCTTACACATGGTTTGTCAATGTTGTGATTGTAGTGGTAATGTTTTGGCTAAAAAAAAGGTAGCTGGTTAGGTTGAGCTGTTTTTTTATCACAATATCACACCCATGTGTGTGTGTTTAAGCATCCTATTCCATATTTATTCCATCTTTGCTGTTATTAATAACACTCTTTTAGCCTGACTTCTCACTCAGTTGTGGAGTGTGGCTGTGGGGATTTATACTTATTGAGCCACAAGAGAATTAGGGTGGATTTATGTGTTGCATTCGAAATGTCCATTCACCCACTGTATAATCCACCATACACCCATCAGCCATAACATTAGCATGACCTGACTGGCAGCCCTATACGCAGCAAGATGGAATGCACCATGTGTTCTGACTCCTTTCAATCATAAATTCTGTTGGGCTTTTACACCAAGCCCACAGGCTCATCATGCCAGAACTTATCCCTAACTTCTGTTGCATGAAGCTACTAGGAATTCAACTTCACCTGTATAGGATGTTAGTCTATTGCAGGCTACCTTCTCAGTATTTTTACTGGTTCCCATTGATACTGCTGGGTGGACAGAGGTACACTTGTGTCTTAGCATTGTAGGGGTTTGACAAGGATTCAAACTCTTGATCATGTACGCAGCACCCTAACCACTACACCCTCAGTTCCACTCCTTTCTATCATAGAGTAGCTCTTCTGTGGGTCAGACCAAATGTACAAAAGTAAGGTATGTTGTTCTCAAATAGTCCAAATTCCACTCTATTCATAGGTCTCAAGTTCGAAGCAATCTGATGCTGGCCATAACAAAGTGGGCTGCGAAGCGTGGGAGGGGGTATCCTTTTTTTTTTTTTTTTTTTAAATGGCTCTTAAATTCTGACTTCTGGTGCATTATGGGAGGCAAAATCATACCAAATTATATATGTGCAGAAATGAGTTTTATTCATAAGTCTACACAATTTCAATCAAACAGAATCATCAATTATTTTTTTTTCACAAAGGAACACTAATATCTTTTATAATGAATCATCTTAGTTTTATTTACATGTAGTAAGGAAACTTCCTTGCATGTAGAAACTTATTGAGATACTTGAATAACCGCATTCTATAAATGATATAATATTTGAAAGTTTTGATCATTTTTACCATTTCACTATAGACCTACACCTACTATAACCTCTATTTTATAACCTCATAGTTTGTATTTTACGGAGCCCGTAAGGGGACACAGAAGAAAAAGATCTTGGTTTCTCATGTGCTTGAGAAAGTGTAAGCTATGCATATAAATGGAAATGACTTTGACGTGACTTAACTGAGCTGTGTTTTAACCTTTTATATTTATATTCATAGCTTCCACTTTCTCGTGCGCACCAGGTATTTCTCATGCGCATGAGAAACCAATATATATTTTTTTCTTCTGCCGTGTCCCCTTTCGGGCTCCAGTTTATCATCAAGCCATTATTATAACCCGTTATCTTTAAGCACTATTGGATATCATGCAGAATTCATAGTTGAATCAATAACTGCAGGTTATGTGTCCCTGACGCAGTGCAGCAACCCCAAACCATTTCCACCACTAGGGCTCACAACTTATTGTGCATTTCCTCCCCATTTAACACAGATGTTAAAAGAAGATAAAAGATGCTCATGAAGAAAATAAAAGCTTTTGGAGATATAGGTACAAAAGAGCCTTTTTACAGTGGCTGTGTAAAGCAGAGAGGATTTCTCAATAGGCCAGGTGCAGAGACACTGATCAGCCATAATATTAACACCACCTTTCTGGTATGTGGCTAGGCAGCCCTGTACATAGCCAGCATTAATGGTTTCAGCAGTTGGTGCTCTGAGGGATCAGACTGATGTACTAGCCTTTACTCCCCTACCTGTATCAATGAGCCTCGGGCACCCACGACCCACTTGCCAGTTCACTGGTTTTTCTTCCTTGGACCACCTTTGGTAGGTACTTACCACTGCATAACAGGAACACCCCACAAAACCTGCTGTTTTGGAGATGAATAGACCCATTCTTTCAGCCATCACAATGTGGCCCTTGTCAAAGTAACTCCGATTCTAATGCTTGCTCATTTTTCCTGCTTCCAACACCTCAACCTCAAGAACTGACTTTTCACCTTTTGCCTATTGCATCCCACTCCTTGGGAGGTGCCACTATAACAAGATAATCAATGTTATTCACTTCACCTGTCATTTCTTACAGTGTTTTTAATCTTATGGCTGATCAGTGTATAGTGCTGTTGTCTGATTTCCAACTGGGAACAGTCAGGAGGGATGAGCATGTGCAATTGTGACCTTATGAGGAGATATTTGGATGTCTTTCTAGAAATTTGCATTTAGCAGCAGCTTTCTTCTAGATCGATGCTTGATATGGTTTTTAAAAAATGGTAAGAGCTTTTAAATTCTATTTTTGGTAGCATTCTGTTTTAGAGTGGGACTGCTGTTTTGGAGCATCTTCAAGAAGCACAAGGAAAGGATATGTGACAATAGCAAAAGTGGCCAGTAGATGTCACCATGCAAGTGGATGTTGGATTCAGGCACAAATACTTGAAACATTTCAGAGTATCACAAAGCCTTGCTTGGCACACCACTAAGATACTGTCCTTGTTTAGTTATGTGACAAAGATTACAAAATATCTGGTGCATTATATAGCAGTTTTACCCCTAGTGTCCAAAATGTCTGCCCTTATCTTATTTCCAAGTGAGTACACTATAGAGAAAACATTATATAATGAGTGAGTGGGTGGAAAAGTGGACCATCTGCAGCCATAGTTAATTTTAAGCCACATGTTCGCATTGACAACTGGCTGCATCATGAATGATTGCACTACACATGCTAATAGAGTATTCTACCAGAAGCTACACTAGATGGCTCATATGGTTTAGAGGTTACTTAAAACTTATTTCACTCTTAAATCACATTTCCATACTATCCTACTCTGTCCCTACAATTCTTGTGCATATTGCATCTTGTTGACACATAGCATTAATTTCTGAGGACGTGCACAAGTAATGCACCAAATGGACAGACGGTCTGTAAGGCCAACTTAAAAGCAACTGTATCCCCACCCTTAGAAAGGTATGGATAGTGGTGTTGATGTTGGGCCAGGACTACTGGGCTGCAATCAGCATTTGAACTCCTCCAGAGGTTGTTTAGTGGGGTTGAGGTCAGGGCTCTGTGCAGGTCACTTGAGTACTTTCACTCTAAACCTGGCACACTATGTATTAATGGAGCTCACTTAATACACTGGGGCAATGCCATGCTGGAACAGCTTTGGGCCTCAGTTCCACTGAATGAAAAACTCTAATCCTACAACTTACAAACAAATACAGTATGTGAAAGACTAACATATGGGTGTTACAGTCAGGTGTCCACAAATATTTGACTATATACTGTATACCCTGGAAAATACCACACAACATGGGTTGCAGTTATATTGTGTGGGTGCAGACTTACCAGTTGTTGCATAATTAAATGATATATAAATACAAATACAGACTGCATTTTTATGTGTTTATGTGGAATATTCAGGATACAGTATGTTGTAGCAATGTAAGTAATAGACTGATTAATTTTCTATCCCCGTGATGTTGTCTATGAATTTTAAATCCACAGACTTGTACGCTTTAATAATTTTTGATTTTCTGTTAAACATCTGTGGACTGATTAAAGACATTTAATCATTAGCAGTTCCCAGGCAGAGGAATAATTTAACATATGTAATTTTATATTTCTTAACATTTTCAGCTCAGTAAAAAATATGGTCCTGTTTTCACCCTTTGGTTTGCCAACATGCCTGTTGTGGTTATCTCTGGATATCGAACCTTGAAAGATGCTCTTGTTGGCATGGGTAATGAGTTTAGTGGCAGGGCAAACTATCCTGTCTTAATGAAAGTCACTAATGGATATGGTAAGTTCATTTATATTATATCTTATTTCCATTAGTTAAGTATACAAACGAGAAAATGAATGAATGAATGAATGAAATATACAAACACAAAAGACAGAATACATTGATAAAGAGAATGAATACATGTACACATAGTGCTAAAAGAAGCTATTTTTGTTGAAGTATTGAATGTACACTCATGCACTGAGGGCAGACTAGTTCTGAACATATTTTCCTTGCGCTGCAGGTGTTTTGGTCAGTAGTGGAGAAAGATGGAAGCAGCTTCGGCGGTTCTCTCTGTTAACTCTGAAGAACTTTGGGATGGGTCAGCGGAGCATTGAGGACAAGGTGAAAGAGGAAGCCAGCTGTCTTGTGCAAACCTTTAGTACATTTGGAGGTATTAACTTATTGCTGTTAGATTTATGCAGAACCTCATTTGACTTTATTTCTTTCTTGTTTTTATAGCAGGAGGTCTATAATGTTGCATAAGTAGCAGTAATTTAGAAACTTTTCCATCCGCCAGCATTAAGCTGTGTTTTGGCAGCTAGCAGCTGGTCAGACCAAGCTGGATTTTTTAGCAGGGAAGAACATACCTGGCAATGGGCTTGGACAGTGGCCGCTGCTTCAGTCAGAAGCATGCATCATTGAGACTTTGGTACACAAGTAGCATATAACTGTTCAAGCAGTGTTTGTAGTTAATTCCTGGGTCTTTGTATGTTTTTGTTACCTACTAAGTACAAGCTTTAACTCAACTCTAAATGCATCCATAAAGATCTAGATTTAACAAACATAAATTCTCATAAAAATTCACTGCTTTCTATCTCTTACAGACTCTGCTTTTGATCCAAAGTTTTCCATCGATAATGCAGTGTGCAATGTGATCTGTTCAATTATATTTGGCCAGAGATTTGAATCCGATGACCCACGGTTAAAACTTATGATCGGAGCTGTTGATGACTACTTCAAGGTTCTAAGTAGTCCACTTGGACAGGTAATGTATATTTACTACACATTCTTAACATGCATGTTAATTAATTTAAGCAGATGAGTAAAAGGGTTTCATTTAACCATTTTAGGTTTTATTTACCCATAAAAATAGGTTTCATATATATAACCACCTTATATTAAATGTGAACACCTTACTTTTATCAGCCATTCAATCATTGCCACAGTATTTTCTCCAACAAATAGAATGTTCCCTGTAAGTTCTCTGAAAGTTACAAATATGTAGCCATCAGAAGAGAAGTTTGGAGAACATTCAGATGCATGGCAAAATACTAAGACAGAAGGAAAACTTATGGAGTGAAATTATAAATGTTAAAGCTACAAAAGAAAAGATGATACATAAAGATGAGATGGCCTTCCATGACACGAATATCCCTGGCTTCTGGTCTTACAGTAAGATATTAAGTTAATAAATACTTGACTTGAAAAGCTAAAAAGGGTTAGTCATCACATGCCGCTCATTTTCCTGATGTCAGATCTTTATTTTTTTTTAATTCATAATTTTTTTCAAATATAAGACCAGAATTTTCATTTAATGCTGCAGATGTAAATCTGTTGATGTAAAACTAACCTGCATTACAGCTTCCAGGCATTATAATCAAGTGCTACATGCACATCACCACAATTGCTAGCAAATAGGAGTAGGGATAAAATAAGTAATATTATGGAATGTCTTTAGTTGGCCAATCTAGTAATGTAGAGCAATGTTATCAGCAGTGATGGGGGCGTTTGAATCTGAGGCTTCGAAGTGTGTTAAGTAGGAAAAGCAGAAACAAATAATGCCTAACTTCAAGGCTAGTGTCATTCTCATAGAAGCATGATCGACGATGAATGAAGCCTCATGGCCCATAGAGTGACAGCCAATGTGTATGTAGAGCTAGACCACTCACTTTAATGATGTGAGTATAGAGCTGGACCACTTGCCCAATGCTAGTGGCTGGTTCCTAGTGTACTTCAACAGTCTGCACAGCGTGCATTTCCTTACCATATGGAGAATTATGCATATGCATACATATGCCATATCACTGGAGAATTTATCATGGATAAAGCACAACAGAAACATAAAACAAATTCTACAGCTTAACCACATGCAGTGTGTGTCTACAGCTAATGATTTACTTACACATATTTAAACCCCACCCATACCCCACCCATATCAATGCTGGGGCATTTTGACTTTGAGGTTTGATGATTTTGTGCCGTGGAATTTGGAATTTGCACAGTTAATCAGTTCTCAGTAAGCGTGTCCCTACATAATGTCACCACTGTTTCCAAGTGACTGTACACTGTGTGCACAATTATTAGGCAAGTGATTATTTTGACCATATCATCATTTTTATCCATAATTTCCAACTCCAAGCTGTATAAACTTAAATGCTTACTCGATTTAATGCATATCAGGTGATGTGTATTTCTGTAACGAGGGATGGTGTGGCCTAAGTAGATCAACACCCTATATCAAAGTGTGCATAATTATTAGGCAGATTCTTTGCCTCAGGAAAAATGGGCCTAAAAAAGAGATTTAACTGACTCTGAAAAGTCAAAAATTGTAAAAAGTCTTTTAGAGAGATGCAGCACTCTTGAAATATCTAAGATATTGTGGCGTGATCACAGAACCATCAAACGTTTTGTTGCAAATAGTCAACAGGGTCGCAAGAAACGTGTCGAGAAGAAAAGA
>JAQMYF010000013.1:14951152-14963149 GCA_030014195.1 Neosilurus mollespiculum | reverse complement strand
GAGATGGAAAATCTTTGTTTTTCATTTAGTTGCATAATAATTCTGCACACTAATAGTTGCCTAATAATGGTGTACATTTAGATATTTTCTTAAGAAAGCCAAAACTGCTTTTGCACTTTTACTACTTAAATGTTCAGGTTTGAGGGTTTGTTAACATGTTGGATTGACCAAGAGCACGGTATAGTTGTACAATAACAATTAATCCTCAAAAATACAAGTTGCATAATAATTGTGCACACAGTGTATAAATTAATAGCTGGCATTAACGTTAAGCAATAATAAATAGATCTAACCTTGTCCGACGTTACTGTTAGGGTTACCTATCTGTTTGGGTCCTCATCAATCAGGTTATGGTTTATGAGTTGTTCTCTGAAACAGCCTGATAACAATAAAAGTATTAGATATACAACCAAAAAAAAATGTCACATCCCGTGAACTTTTCCACATTATGTTGTTCACATAACTGTGAAGTGGAAGGAAACTGATAAATGATATCTGAAAATCTGAAAAGTATGGTATGGCTGGTAGATGATTATTAGCCAGGGAGGGCTGGAGTGTTCATCTGCCAGGTCTGTACCAGTGATGGATCTGTGGCTCTGTTTTGTGGGAGGACTGCATTTAATGTGTAGTTTATGCACCTTATCTATCCACAACTGTGTTTTTTTCCTTACAGGCCTATAATATTTTCCCCAAAATTGTGGGCCTTTTTCCTGGAAAGCATCATGACATGTTTTCAAGAGTCCAAAAGGCCAAAGATTTGTTTAAACGTGAAGCAGAGGAACGGATGAAGACATTGGATCCTTCTTCACCTCCCAGAGATTTCATTGAGGCTTTCCTTTTACAAATTGAAGGGGTAAAATTCCTCTTTGCATGTTATTTATGTTGTCATATTGCAGTATAACTCTGTTTCATAATAATTCAACACTGGTTATCCTGTGAGTAGCAGAAAACACTATATTTTAAAACATCATTATAAGATAAGAAGATAGATTATGAGATAAGAATAGAAAGACACTCAGGTAGATTATTTTCACTCTGTTCTTACACGATACACAGACATACTCCAGACGGCAGTGTGTCTCTCTCCCAGGATACAGATAAAGATGACTAAAAATAGGTTTCTTTTGCAGGACAAACACAACCCCAATACTGAATTTCATTTTGATAACTTAATGAGTGGAACATGGACCATGTTTAGTGCTGGCACTGAGACTACCTCTTCTACAATCAGACAGAGTGTACTGCTAATGATGAAACATCCAGATATCCAGGGTAAAGAAATTATTTAACATCACTTTGTATGTTTAGACGTTAAAGATACATGTATTACCCATGTTGTTGAATAAAACTTTACTGGTAGAGCCATCAGTATTGGCTGTAAAATGCATTTATAGAATTACATATCATTAGTCCTGGAAGTACTAACATTACTGAGTTATACCTGTCTTGTGGAATAGCACGAGTTCAGAAGGAGATTGATGAGGTGTGTGGTCGAGACCGATGTCCTTCCATTGATGACAGACAGAACATGCCATATACAGATGCAGTTATTCATGAAATTCAGCGCCACATGGATATTGCTCCTACCTCTGTTCCACATAAAATGTTCCAAGACACTGAGTTTAAGAAATACCTGATACCCAAGGTACACTGACTTAAGCACAGTGTGACTTTCAGAACTTCATATGCTTATTATATCGCAAAATCAATTATTGTTTTTTTTTTGTGTTTTTTGTTTTTTTTTACTTTGCTTGAAAACTCTGTTTTTTAGGGAACCATTTTTCTTCCTTTGCTTAGTTTATTAGGTTTACACTGGGGCAATGACGTCCACAATCTCCATGATTTGATATAATCATGATGAGTGTGGGGTCGTGGGATCAAATTGTAATGATCTTGAGGGAACTTGGTGGAATTGTGATGATCTCGAGGGAGCTTGGTGATGACTGTCAAAAATTTTGCCAGTCGTGATAGAATGTGGGAGTCGTAGTAGCATAAAAGCATTGTAGAGCTTAACAGGCCTTGATGCACCATTGTAGGGGATCTTGATGAACTTGATTACTTTAAGTTTAATCTCTTGGATGCACCCTGCCTCCTTTTAATACCCCAATCCTGCTCCAAGCATGGTCATAAATCGTGGAGCTCCACACTTTTTTATTTATTTTTTTTAATCATGGACATTGTGGACATTATAGGCCCAGTGTAAACCTAGGATAACACTTCAGGATACAAGAGACCTCAAGACAGATTGATTTATTCGCTTCATAAAAATAAACTGGGCACTTTTTAGATACCTTTTAATCCTCTCTGTTAATGCACCAAGCCACACACAGAACTGCTCACAGGGCTTTGTCTAGTTACCAGCTTATCTCCATCTGCAATAACACCAAAAGAACACACCTAAATAGTGCTACTAATAAGCTACAGGAGCATTAATTGATTTGCCTGCAGGCTTTACCTGGCTTCTCCCCAACTATAGAGGGCACTTCATGCACTTCATTTTTATTATATAAAATGATACATGTAATGTTTTGTTTATAAACTTAATCAAATTTCTATGCTAAAAGTTTTGACATTTTTTACTTTAGGGAACCATGATTCTTCCTTTGTTGTCTTCTGTGCTTACTGACCCTGAGCTATGGAAGAACCCCGACAATTTTGACCCAGAGAACTTCCTGGATGAAGAGGGACGATTCCGAAGAAATGATGCATTTGTTGTGTTTGGAATGGGTGAGCTTAAATCTGATATATATCATGAATTTTCTTAACAAAAACTTTGGGCCTTTGTTTTCAATTAATGTTTTGAGAATATATCTGAATATATTTCAGGTTAGGCCTTTCCCCTATCTCTATTGATTTTTATATAAATTTTATGCCCTCAGCTTTTAATTGGCCTTTAAAAAGAAATCAGTGAAAAACACTTGTGTAAATTAGTAGTGTGAGCAAACCTTTTGATATAAAGTCTTTTGTCATGTAAACCCCCACCCCAAACCCCAAAAATGCCAGTCCCATATTTAACTCAGATAAACACAAGACAGAGAGCAAAGGCTCCCCTAGAAATGGTCATGACTGACAGTGCTGTTTTATTGTTAATTTGCTTTCAAAAATATACCGACAAATAAAATAAATATAGCACTTAAAGTGAGACTAATTTTCCTTTCAGCTGGTGAAGCAGTCACTCATACGTCATGTACATGAAATCATGCAGATTCAAGTTTAAAGGCTTAGTCGATGTTCACATCAAACTTAAGCATGGAGAATTTTTTTTTATAATAGCATGTCTTCAATCTGTTTGTTTTTGCATAGGAAAACGGGCTTGTTTGGGTGAAGCTTTGGCCCGGGTCGAAATCTTTATCATGTTCACCTCCCTCCTTCAGCGCCTCACCTTCAGGGCCACTCAGCCAGTGGAACAACTTGATACAACTCCTTACATCTGCAGCTTTGGTCGTTTACCTCGCTCCTATGAGTGCTACGCTGTGCATAGGAAATAATAATTTTGTCTATTACACAGTTGGAATCTAAAAAAAATTAAGATATGTAAGATACTGCTGCGAAAATAGACATTATTCTTGTATTTCATGACACAATGACACTGATCATTATGAGAATGTAGAACAAAATGATCATCTTTGATTTAGTCTCTTATAAACAATGCTGTCAGTCCTAATTATAACTATTTTTAGTGGGTGACAAATGTACACTTAAAACAGTGAGGAGTTAATACCAAAGTTGCCCACAGTATGCAGATCTCTGACATAAGTATGGTCTTAAGTGCTACATAGACTCTAGTCGCAGTGCTTTTTTATAACCTGCTGAACAAATAATGTAATATTTAGCCAGTTTTGTGGTGGTTAATGTGATATTTAGACCTATAACTCATGATGCAGCAATATATTGGAAATAAACTTGGCTTCTCTTAGATTTATATTTGAACACATGTAATCTTTGAATTCCTGTATCGTCATATTAGTCTCATATTATTTTGGTTGTTAAAATTTCCTATTTGCCTACAAGCAAGTACTCTTAATAATCTCAGTGGGCCACATAAAAGCTTAAGCTGTTGCATAACCTGACTCTAATAACAAGTAACTTTCCTCTCATAAACCTGGGAGAGTACAGAGAGGAATTAGAACCTGCACTAGGCAGGCCCGACGATGTTATACATGCTTGTGTTCTGTCACACATGACATTCTGGTATGCGCTCGGTGGGAAAAGTACATTCCAGAGATGGCTGACATTGGCTTTCATTATCACTCTAACCTTGTGCCTGTGCACCGAAGTTGTAGCTTTGACTTTGCATGCTTTCATCTGTCAAAACTGGGACAAGTATGAAGATAATATACTGTTCCAGCTCAAAATGAAACACACCCCCAACTTTTTAGACAGGAAGAGCTAAGTATGAACTATATTTTGGGCAAGTAAACAGACGTTGTTAGCGAGCTTGATAGTACTAGTGGGGACGCAGAGACCAGGCTGGTCAAGGACAGCAAGTTTCTACCTCAGTGTCCACCTATAAGTCAATGAGTAAGTAATTTAATTTACCCAGTAAGAAAGTTAACCTACCTGTAATGAATGCACAATGATGCCAACTAGTGGTTATTAATGAAACATACAATTTTGTTGGCTTAATTAATTAATTAATTAATTCATTGATTCATTTGCTGAACCACTTAATCCTACTATGGTCCCAAAGAGGCTGGAACCTATCTCAGCCAACTCTGGGTGAAAGCGGGGTACAGCCTGAATAGCTTGCCAACCCATTGTAGGGCAAACGCACACAACCATTCACACTCACACCTGGTGCATTTTGGAAGCCAGCTAGTTTAATGTGTATGTCTTTGGATAATGGGGGAAAATTGGGGTACCCAGAGTAAACCCATGCAAGCATGGAAAGGGCATGCAAACTTTACACAGAAACAGCCTTTGCCGATCCCAGAACTCGAACACAGGATCTTTTTGTTGTGAGGTGAATGTGCTAACCACTATGACACAGTGCCGCCCTTGTTGGTTAGATTGCAAAATTATTTTATTGTTGCCTTTTCTAGGTCTGATGTGATGTATAAATTTCTCCCTTGATCCTATCAAGGTCATTGGAAGGCAGAGCTCATTTCAGCCGAAGGAGGAGGAGTATACCCTGAACAGCTCACCAGATGATTGCAGGGCAACACGCATAACCATTCACACTCACACCTAGGGGCAATTTGCAACTCAAGTCACACATATTGCTACAGATTACACTGATACATTATGACTTTGTCACTATGACACTGTGTCAGTGAGTCATGAATAATGACCTGCAAATAAAAATCCTGAAGTCATGCCAGTATTGCATGGCTGACAGTCTTCTCACATGTTTTTAGCAACTAATATATTTCCAAAACATGAATAATGAAAAAACATTTTTTAAAATTTGCTTTACAAACACCTTAAACAGTTCAGTTCACTCTTCCATGTAAGGAATTAAAAAAATATTCGGGGACGTTGTCGTACTTTATTGCTCTGCCCCAGTATGATATATTTTTTCACCATTATTAACTAGTTGGGTTTGTCTGATCACAGTATATATTTTTTCTCCCTTTGTTATTCACTCTTTTTTTTAATGGATGTGGAATCTGCTTTCCAGGCAAACTCTAATAATTCTAATAACACTAAGGTGATCTGCTCTGTAATATTTGGACACAGATTTAAACCAGATGACCCACAGTTAAAGCTTATGCTCAGTGCTGTAAATACCTGCTTCAGCATCCCATGCTGTCCTCTTGGTAAGGTACTGTATTGATTCATTATTTATGAATCATGAATGAGGGGACACAGACACGGGACAAATAGTCCTCACGTATTACATAAGAAGCTTAGTGTACCATTAAGTGCAATGTGCAAATGTCTTTATTTTTTAGAAAAGTATGGGGACAATTGCAATGCAATATATTCAAACAACAGTTATTTTATCTATTTAAAAACCTTATGCTAAATGTTTTAGCTACAGCTATTTAGTTATTTGGGTAGTTTAAGTTGGAGAACTATATTCCTATATTCCTCATATTTAAAACCCCCCAGCGTCCATTCCGTAGGTCTCTTATAATAATAATAATAATAATAATAAGTGTACCCAGTTTTAGTAACTTACTGTTAGTAACTTACCGTTACAACTACAGAATTAAAAAAAAAAAAAAACAACTACAGAATTTTTAAATGTCAAATCTTATACATAAAAACATTTGCCAACACTGAACCACTTTGTAACATCTATTAAGTTCCAGGAATATTATTTGACAAAAATGATAGATAAAATATAATCACCATTACCAGATTCTATATATATATATTAGCAAATATTAGTGATTTGTGACACATGTATTCTTTGTTTTTTGGAGGCATTCATAGGCATGACTTTATCAATCTCATTCACTGAAGATTGCAGATACATGTTTTTATCGTACTTAATTATATTTTAGCTTTATTATAAAAGCTTTTCAAACAATACCTTTACAGCGAGGAAATCTTACTGTTCACAAACTCTGGGCGAGAGTGGAGTACACCCTGGACAGCTTGTCAGGCTATCACAGGGCCAACACACACACAACCATTCACACTCATACTCACACATAGTGGTGATTTTGAACAGCCAATTAGCCTACTGTGCACGTTTTTGGACCATGGGAGGAAACCAGAGTACCCGGAGGAAACCCACGCAAGCACGGGGAGAACATGCAAACTCCACACAGAAACACCCGAGCCCAGGAATCGAACCCAATCTTCTTGCTGTGAGGCAGACGTGCTAACTTCTGCGCCACCGTGCTGAAATTTACGTTTTATTTTATTTATTTATTTTTTACATGTGTACACTTTCACACATATTAAGATCTACAAGGTGTTTTGTTATTGAAGAATACATTTTTATCAAAAGTGTTTTTTTTATTAGATGGCATTAGAATGAGATGGTCATCTAGGGAGATGGTCCACAATACAACACAAAAGTGATAATATAATCCATGTACAAAAAAACACAGTGGTAGAAAATAACCAAACACAACAGTCCTAACAGTCTCAAGAATCGATATGATATATTTAAATGTAGACCCTCTTTTTAAAAACTAGTAAAGATATCACACTGAAGATATCACACTGCTCTGTTTGTCCTCCATGTTGCTGTTCAGGTAAAAGTCTGTCTCAAAATAGCACACCAGAGTGGTTGTTTTAGTAAATTTCAATGATTATAAAGCACTCTTTACAAAATTTATGTTACAGCTTCAAATTTGTATGCCACTGAAAATCTTTATAGACATCATATTGATATGTACTTCTACATGGTCCTAAGTCTTTAGCAGTAGCTATCAGAAGATTCATTCAATCCATCAAGTTCATAATGGCCCAGTGCTTGTGTATCTGCTCCATTCAGCACTTGTTTATGGGCTGAAATATAACAATATGCCTTGCCCTTCTTTGCTCCTGGCTGAAGATGCTGGAGAGAAACTGGTGTGGAGGCTGGGAAAGGATCCATGCACAGGCAGATATCAGTCTCCTTAGGACAGTCCAGCTGGCATAGCTGGTGCTTGTGGTCTTGAAGCAGTGTAGCCCCATGAACTACATGGCTGATTGTGGAGGCATCCACGGAGCCAATTCCCAGCTTCCAAAGATACCAATTTTTCTTAATTTCTGACTGCACCTGGAATAAAAATCAAGATGAAAATTTAGATAGAAACAGAAGTGACAGATTACCAGTATGTCTCCATTTTAATCTTGTTTTATTATCTACTTAAATACAACATAGTTCTTCAATAGTTTGAGGAACAGATTATTTGATATAATATTATTCACAGTTTTTGTTGTATACTTTTCATTTATGGATAACTAGCAATTTTAAAGAAAGCCACTGGCACTGTTGTGCCGTGAGAGGTTATTTGATGTACCTCATCACTGAAAGTAGTCATGAGTCTTTAGTTAATATATGCATATATAGTGAGGTCCAAAAGTCTGGGAGCACCTTAAAAATCAGAAGATTTTGAAAGCTAAAGAATTAAAAAAATAATAATAATTAAAACAAGAAAGTACATCATTATCCCATTTATTTTATTGCTTATCAACTGTGAGTTGCAGTTTGGGCTGTAATGGTGGCATGGTAGTGTAGTGGTTAGCAGGTCTGCCTCACAGGAAGAAGAACCTGGGTTCAATGAGTGTTTCATCTGCGTACTCCAGTTTCCTCACACAGTCCAAAGACTTGCGCAATAGGATAATTTGCGCCCTAGGTGTGAATGTAAGTGTAAATAGTTGTGTGTTTGTTGGCCCTGTGATGGATTACCTCCTCATGGAACTTGTGAAATCCATGCAAGCTTGAGTGTGTACACTATCTTTAAAGCAAAAGGGGGGAAATATTGACTACTAACAAAATATTTAAATATTTCAAAGATACTTCACTAAAGGTGGGGTGAGTATAATAATTTTTAATGAAAATTAAAGAATGAAACAATTGTATTAGAAAAGAATGCAAGAAGCAGTTTCACTAGTGTTATCCACTGTATACTGTATATTAAAATATCAACTTAAACCATTAAACCTCCTGAGCACTGAGGAAAAAATATGGCAGGTATGATTTGTACCCCTGTTAAATTCTTTTAGGGCTCCACACACACACACACACACACACACACACACACACACACTGAAGCGGACTGTTTTTCTTACCTCTTTATTCACAAAACAGTATAAAATGGCCACAAGAAAACCCTGCAGTGGGACCACAGAATAGAGTACAAAATAGAGCAACTGGTTAAATTTTTTTTTTCACCAAAAAGGCACTTTATATACTACACCATGTTCAGTAAATACAATTCTTAACTTTACCTGAAATGAATTGAAGAAGAGCTCAAAGAAGATCCAGATGGTCCTGAATACATTATCAGTGTGTTCCATCATCATCACAGAAAACACCACCTTATGAATTCCCAGTAAAGGTATAAGGGTCAGGGTCGACTTGGCCAATCTAAAGACCCAAACACAATTTTTTAGTCTAGTCCAATCTCTGTTCCTTGTTGGTCATTAGTATAAGAGCAAATTGCTGCATTAAATTGTTAACATTATAAAAACATTTATTTATAATTTTTTTCGACAAAAATTAAATATTTGAAATTTCTTTTTAAACCAACAGTAATTTATCAAATACGTTCTGGTTCTTATGTGTAATGAATCTGTAAAGTAAATGTTAGATTTTAATTACTGTAAAGATAAACTCCACATGCTTACTGAGACCCTTAAGTTTACTAAAGATTTTTCACAATGTTAAATAAAAATATCTACAAAAGCCTTATATTTATTGTGTAGGAGAGATGTTAAGTATGTCAACTTGCACTACTGATATGCTTTTTTACATGTACATTATTAGGCAAAAAAAAAAAAAAAAGCAGTGAGTGTTTATTAAAACACGGGGGCAGCTGAAGCATAATGGTTAGAGAAGTGACTTTGGACCGAAAGGTTGCCGGTTCGATTCCCGAACCAGCAGGAAAAATGTTCGGCGGTGGGGGAGTGAGCTGCACCTTCCCTTCCTCCACCTTCATGGCTGAAGTACCCTTGAGCAAGGCACCTAACCCCCAACTGCTCTCCGGGCACCCCAATGTGTGTGTCAGCCCACTGCTCCAAGTGTGTGTGCTCACTTTGGATGGGTTAAATGCAGAGGCAATAATTTCCCTTGTGGGATTAATACAGTATATCAAAAAAATCTAAATTAAGTATGAATATAGAGTTTAAATTATAAATCAACACACATAGTCATGAATATAAGTTCCATAATGCATGTGGTCTTACCTGAACTTATAGTCTGTATAGCTCATCTGGTGTGCTTTTAATTTGGAGACAATCATCTGTATAATTCTTATGAAAACGAAAAGGTTTACCTGTAATGTATGACATTTATCAAAACATACAAAAAAATTAGAATCTTTAAAATTATATCTCATTAATCATAGTGTAGGTGTGAATAAGCTAACAAGATTAGATGCTATGGCAAGTTTTTAAAATAACATACGAAAGTGATACAAAAATGATATCTTAAGGAAGATCAGGGTGGCTGAGATAGGCTCTAGCCTCCTTACAACACTAATACAATTAAGTGGTTTAGAAAATGAATAAAAAATCTAACACTTTAGACGAACTTTCCTAAATATCAGTATGCATGTGGCCACAATTTTAGGCCACAGGCACGTGGGCCACAGGTAATAATGCTCTATATGTTCAACTCATAAAAGTGTTACAGCAGTTCTACAAACAGGTAATCTATATTGAGTACCTGACATTACAGATAAAATCTCAACAAATGTTTTGTTTATTTCTGCTCTATCCATAAAAATGTTCCCAAAATAGCCCCAGTTGGATAGAGTGTTGCATGTCGTCGTGCAAAACACAGACTCACTAACAGCCAGTAGTAAGTGCACTAACTGTTTCACTGTAATGAAAACTGAAATCAGAAAACTGGAATTTATTTAACAAACAGAGATGAATGAAGAGCTACTTCTCCAAACAAATTAGAGGGTCGATATAATAACATTTATTCTTAACATTTTCAAGTGATTTGAGGACCAAAAACATCATTATATATATTACACTTACTAAAATAGCCAGGAAGATAGGAACTTGAATAATAGACCAGTGCACCATGTTTTCATTCATTTCCCAGCACCTAGACAATGATATTATTATATTATGTATATAATTACAGTAGTGTGCAGTGAAGATTGTACACCACCACTTTTGTCTAAAAGGGCTCCTAATAAAAAGAATTTAAAAAATTCTCTATAATTTTTTGGTGAAAATGTATTGATCAGTGCTATTGTAGGCAATGAGAACCAAAAAAATCATTTCGACAAGTATATTTTATATTATATATAATATGTATATTGTTTATTTGCCATACTTTTACCTCAATATACTTGTTGGAATGTTTTTTTTTTTGGTTCTCATTGCCAACAATAGCATTGTTCAATACATTTTCATCAAAAAATTATAGAGAAGTAATTTTTTAGACAAAAGTGGTGGTGTATAATCTTCACTGCGCACTACTGTAGATATTACATTGTAGAACTGATTGGGGTTTGTTTAAGACAGTTGATAAGGCTTACCTTGTGTTTTCATACAGGTAGCGCATTACTATCCATGGTACCACATAAAGTACAGGAGTAACTGAGAAAAGAAATTATGCTCATGTCCATTTAAAAGGTTCCAAAATCATTGCTTGAATTGTTCCTCTGATCTTATCGGTTTTTAACTCTAACAGGATTTTTTGGAATGTATAATTACTGATTGTTTAAACAACAGTCAATACCTACCATGACTAACATTAATGCTGCACATCAAAAGAAATAGCCAAAATCTCTGTAATCAAAATACTAACCCCAGCCAAGGACAAGGTAACCACAAAAATAGCTGTTTTCAGAGAACACAAGGAGAACCAGTAGGTTATGGAGGTACAGGCCCTCCACTAACAGCCAGAAGTAATTGGCTCCTACACAGTACTGCATTACCACTTGGGCTATGCGGCAGCCAGACCGTGCCTGTAGACAAAGCAAAGATGTAAAGTGTTTGAAGGTTGATGCTGTCAATAAAGCATGTTGATGTGTACTGTTTAGCCAAAAGTATCTGGACACCTAACCACGACCCCAAGATGTGGACCTTCTGCAGCCTCATGCCACAAAATTGGATTCACATGATTGTCTAGAATATTTTTGTATGCTTTATATTACAAGTTCCCTCCAATAAAACTAAGTGGCTTAACCTAAGTATGTTTCAACAGGACGGTGCCTCTGTGAGGTCCATAAGCACAAAGTGAGTTGCACAAAGTCAGGTCCATAAGCAATATTCCAAATGCTAGTGGAAAATATTTGCAGAACAGGGGAGTCTGGGTGATAGGCAATTCCACATTAATCCAAGACGTTTTGAATGGGATGTTCAGCAAGCAAATGTAGGTGGCATGGTTAGGTGTCCATGTACTTTTTACCTCTTGGCACCTTGATA
>JAQMYF010000013.1:14895879-14933322 GCA_030014195.1 Neosilurus mollespiculum | reverse complement strand
ATAAACTCTTTTGCTACAATTATTTAGGACTTACAGTTGTGGTATAACCAATCGGACTACATGTTGGACTGTAATGAGGTTTCTCTTACATGGTTTGTATTTTTATGGTTTCACCCAAATGAAGATGAGTTTCCCTCTTGAGCCTGGTTCCTCTCAAGGTTTCTTCCTGGTGTCAACTGAGGGAGTTTTACTTGCCACTGTCACTGCAGGCTTGCTCATTAGAAATATTAAGGGGTTGTAGAAAAAATTTTAAATTCCTTTTTAAATTACTTTTACTATGTAAAACTGCTTTGCGACAATGTCAATTATAAAAAGCTCTATACAAATAAAACTGAATTGATTGGGTGGGTGGGTGGGGGGGTCTTCATTTATTACAATGATGTATGCATTAAGTCCCGAATATAAAATGTATTTTGCCTCAAACACAACTCTGTCTCCAGTGTAGTTAATGAGTAAAGTTGAAGCTAGAGATGCAGTGCAGACATCGGCACCAGATAAGACAACCAACAGCAGGTCTATCGACGTGGCATATAATGTGGGTAAAATACTACTATTAAGACCAGCTTCCTAAAAATCCTATGTCTGTCTTTTTGTACATAAGAGTTTTATATTTTATTATTTGGGAAAAAAGATAAAACTTTCCACATACAGTAGAACTGACCTATCAATAACATGTAATTTATAGTAGTATCACAGGAGGGTTATTGATCAATGAAAACTTCGGATACTGTTGTGAAATCACAGGATAGCCAACAGTGATATAACAGTTATATAACTGCATCAGATAACGTATCATTTATAATTCCAGCAAACATGGCTACCAGGTAGACCTGGCAAATATCAAATGAGCCATCACACTTTTGGGCTGGCTCATCTATCACCAGTATGTATACACAATACACCCGGCATTTGTTAATCCCCAAACTTCTGTTGTCTGAGGGGGCATTACATGGGATCCTTGTACAAAAAAAGCCAAACTGGCTAATCATAATATCATTAAAACAAACAAACAAATAAAACAATGCATCCGAATACCTGCTTATGAATCAGGATTGGTCCAAGCTGTGGTATATCTATCATTTCATTATTTGGTTTGTAACACAGCAGCACAAATTGAAAAGAATGTTTATTTTTGAATACTTGTTTTTGATATAACAGCAGTTATGTGTTAAACTGTTAGCATGCTTAACAAAAGGAACAAATAAAAAAAAATTGCACTCTGAATTTCCAATTAAATATTTTGGATGCTAGATGAATGTCTCTTCAGAGGTGTAACAAATATATGCTACTCATTAGGCTTCCCTACAACAAAAAATACACCTTCCAGATGCCATATGTGGGAATATATGTACACATGCTTGTCAGTGGTAGTCACTGAGAGGTAAGATTAGTAAAGTAGTGGCTATACAAGCAACAAACAGTATAACTGAGCATTTTAGTTTCCTAATAAAGGGAACACCTCATCCATACATTAAATATATTTTTATTTAAAATATAAATAGTGACACTAAGTAAACACTGTAAGTGATACGATGAGTTTGCAGACAAAAAGCTGCAGCTGTGGTTCCCTCTTCCTGAGGCAGGGGTGGCTCGGTGGTAGGGTGTTGGATTACTGATCCAAAGGTTGGGGAATAAAGCCCCACTATCACCGGGTTGTCACTGCTGTCCCCCAGTGCAGCTAACTGGGTTATCAAAGGCCAGCCATGTCTCTCACTGTCTATGGTGAGGGGCATGTAAAAGAACCATTGCTGACTTTCGAAAAGAGAAGGCTGCATTGCCGTCAGATGTGTTTCTGCACTGTGATGGCCTGGCGAGCTGTCCAGGGTCCTTGGCCCTGAGTCGGCTGAGATGGGTGCCAACAGGTCCTAAATGGCAGTATCCGCAAATCACCAATCTCAACTTCAACAATGAAGAGGCAACTCTTGGATGCCGGCCTTCTAAACAGAGTTGCCAAGAAAAAATTATATCTGAGACTGGCCAATGAAAGGAAAAGATTAAGATGGGCAACAGAACACAGACATTCCATAGAGGTAGATCTGGGGGAAAAGTGCTTTAGACAGATTAATCTAAGTTTGAGGTGTTTGGGTCACAAAAAAAAAAACACATTTATATGGTTCATAACAAATGAAAAGATGCTAGAGGAGTGCTTGATAGCATCTGTGAAATATGATGGTCTGGGGGTGGGGTAATGTGGGAGATTTGTACAGGGTAAAAGTGATCTTGAAGAAAAAATGTACTGATATCAGCTCATATCCTATTACCTAAAACTTCACCAAGACGGCCTCTTTTTTTTTTAACTTTGCCCCCGAGAATTACATAGCAGAGTTTCCATTCTTTAAATCAATGGTCACCAGTTTACCTCCAATCCTGATGGTGCACAAATTATTTCGAATTATTTAGATCATCAGTCATGTAAATCAGGTGCTCCACATTTGTGCTGGAGCTGAATACCACAAGAAAGCTTGCTGACCACTGCCTTAAATAAACTCGACATTCAAATTTACCTGCTTGCCCTGGAGATCTTTGAGATAGTGGTGTGAGATCTTGCCCACAGGTTTGCTGACTTTGTAAAGTTGTTTGTAGAGAATTGTTGATCTTTTGCTGTGTTGATCTGGTGAAAGGTTTTTAAACTGTTAGAACTTGATATCAGTAGATTAAGACACCCATTTGGTGGTATCTACTTTTGATAGCTTTGGTGATTATTACAAAACTGTCTTATATTTTGGCTTCTGTTCATGGTGAATTTGTGAAGGAATAAGGAGTGTGAAGGATGACCTTGGTTAGAAAAAGTCTTTATGTACAATGCACAGGTTTCACTTTTGGGTTTTTTGCTTCCACCAACGAGAGAAGAGATACCAGAACCATGGGAAAGAAGGACGATTATCTATAATAAACTTTGTTCTTTTCTATTATAGCCTATTTCCACTGAATATCCACATTGTTGGTAAAACTGATCTTAACATGTTAGTCGAATGAGAACTTTTCCTTGTAGTTCTAGATGAGTCTTAGATGAATAGGCTGCTTCTGTAAATAACACCCGACACACGTTGATTGTGATTATAATTGACGGGTCTGAGAAAATCATGCTCGGGTTGTACTGCATTTAAGTATTTATAGAAACATGACTTTCTTACCGGTTTAACAGTCGCTTGTGCGACTCTCTCCTCTGGACAACCTGAACTGCATCATGCTCAGCTCCACAGGTCCTGCTGATTAAAGCCTTATCCAGCCTACTTTTGTCTTGAAGTTATATCGGGTTATGTTCGGGTAAAATTCTAGAATAGTTAGCACTTTCATTATGCGTTACACTTCATGCACTAAGAAAACGCGACACTACCGGCAGTTCATTAGAGTCGCCACTTTTGCGCATCCACTCACCCAGTCATGCGCGCACGCGCGCGTGCCACACACACACACACACACACACACACACACGGAGCATGTGGGAGAGATTGATGGATTGTGCTTATACCATTCATAAAATTACCACATTCCTGATTTGTTTTTATGGATCAAGTACAAAATACAACCCAGATTAAATACAAGGTGCTTTTATTTTTGGAGCTTTGAGCTTATAAAAGAAGCCAGAAGTCATTTATTGTATTACATTTCCTCATAGAGAGATCTCTGCTGGTATCCTGGATAAACTTGTATTAATGTCTCCAAGTGAAACACCACAAACTCTGGTTCTTATTGTTCACCTGCCAACCAATCAAAGGTGTGGTGTCTTTGTTAACTGTTTGCTATGTTGACTCATTTTTATGTTTGTGCCTGGAACAGAAGGGGAAAACATTACCATTGTCATTTTATTTAATAATAATGGTAATGGAAAAATAAAATTGTAATGGAGATCTTACTGCTATTTTAATAGCGGAAAAAAGTTAGTTGGTTTTTGAAATATTTTGCCCCAATGTCTGAATGATTATGATATGTCTTGGTGTGATAAATGTTTTTCACCACTCCTCTTTATTCAACACCACTTGTTCATATCACACTGTTTCATACTAGCACTGAATACATGTGGACTTAATGAAATTGTGGCTTTTGGCATACCATACCTATAACACTTTACTCACACCCCATTTCAATATTGGCATGCTTACAGTTTCTGTGGGCCATCAGTATTTTCCACCTAACCTCTTTGGCTTGTGCAGCTCTGTCAAAGGGTTTTCATGTAGTAATGATACAGAGGTGAATGGCAAAGTGACAAAATGGTAAAAATCACTCTCACTCATTTGCTGAACCACTTAATCCTATTAGGGATGCAGGGAGGCTGGAGTCTATTTCAGCCAACACTGGGTGAAGGCAGAGTACATTCTGAGCCCCACTGCAGGGCCAACATACTCACAACCATTCACAGTCACAGTCACACTCACACCTAGGGGCAATTTGGAACAGCCAATTAGCCTGATGTGTATGTCTTTGGACTATTTGAGGAAACTGGAGTACCAAGAGGAAACCAATGCAGGCTCAGGGAAAACTCCACACAAAAATACCTTCAACATGCACGCGAACCCCGAACCCAGGACCTTGTTGCTATGAGCTAGACCTTGTTAACCACTACGTCACTGTGCTGCCTGGTGAAAATCAGAGCTGCATAATTTCACCACGTTGCCATAGTTACAGTGTCCTTCATAATTGTTGGTTCCACTCATAAAAATGAACAAAACTAATTAAAATAACTATTGCAGACATTTTTGTAAATTTCCATTGTGGATTGTTTCATATAGTACTAATAGCAAAGTCATTAGCTCATGATCATGAGGGACTGCTCACTTCAGAGACTGCAAGACAGTGGCAAGACCATTTCTACACTAAATATGTATGTGATGGCTATTACACCACATCATAACACTGTGGCTGGCATCATTGTGGGGTCTCAGCTTATCATTATACTTGATTATCTTTTTTCTCTGTTAGACCTTAGTTTTGTTCTTGTGTGAATTAAGGTCATTCAGACCTCCTATCTTCTCTAAAGTCCATTTGTAACAATGATATTTTGCATATCAATACAAGCAAAATGGCAGTCATTACTAGACTGCACAGAAGAAGGGCGGTTAGAGTTATGGGGCATGGGAGTTAAACAAAGACACCCAAGAGTAAAGCTGCAACCACTGCATCACATCAAAGCTTCATGTGCTTTGCAATCACTTGGTGAGCTAAAGTCATAATGAGAATCTGCTTAAGCAAGTGAAAACAATTTACTGATATGGGGTTACATTTGAAGTTCCCGAGCTTTCGTAGTAATCAAGAGGTCACAGGACATATTTTCCCTATGATGGTCTGTTGAGCTGTTCAGTATGTATCTCCCCTTTGCAGGGATGGACTTCACCATTCCTGCGACCATAATAAAGGAGGAAATGTTAAAAAAATGAGATGAGATTTTAAAAGATCATAAAATCTGTTTATTTGGGAGAATATGTAAAAGGTTTTTTGGCACATTTCTGTCTCTCAGCATCATATCGTATGATAAATCTGTAAAACAGCTAATCTACTGAAATAGTATAGTTTATAAAAGCAAATACAATAGTTCACTACTTCTGATTAGGAAATCATTGTTTCTTAATGCTGTGATCAATGAAAGTTAGGTCAGTTTTTTGAGTCAAGAGATGTTTACCATCTGCCAAGGAATGTTGCTCATGTTAAGGACATAGAGAAGGGGACAGTGACAGGTGTTTAGCTTTGTTAAAGACTCCTCTATCATCTACAGTAGTTTACATGCAAGCTGTAAGTGTAACTACCTACAAAGGTATATGGACCAAGGTTATTTTAAGTATACCATACCTGCACAGAAGAGGTATTCTTTTTCTTCTAGCAGTTGAAAAGTCAGTTGGTGCAACCTTTGTAGAATAAGACACGTAAAAATCAAAACAAGAGGTGTACTGTTAGCTATTACACTATGCTAAACTATACCAAATCATAATAATCATTTTAAGTTTGTGTAAAGTTTTCTATCTGACACACTATGTTTGTAAATAATCTAATTTTAAAATCCATCAAAAATCTGCAGCTTGTTTTCTATGTAGTGTAAATTAACTGCATTTAAACACAGGACCACAATTCTAGTAAGAGCATGGATTAAATGTGACCCCAAAAACAACCAACCAATCAAACACAAAGACTAAAAAAGCAATTATGTCATAAATGATGGGTCTTTTTACAGCAGACACGGCTTAAGCAATGGGAATGTGTGTGAAAGTTGACTCTAAGAAGCGTTCTCATTGAAACATATCTTGAATGGTTGTCCTGTGTCCCTGCTACTACAAGAAACCTGCTGTTTCACTAGTAAAACAAACAAACAAACAAAAAGCAAACAGACAAATAAACAAAACCCAGATTTTTTATTAACAACAAAACTGGAACCCAAAAAATAGTAGCTTATACATCACCATTCAGACTCCAACAGAATAAAAAACATAATTTAACTCAGGCAAGCAGACAAATTTTCACAGAACAACACCAAAGATTAACGGGAGCACAGAACATGAACTCGTTAAGTTTTAAACTATATAATTAAAGTAACTAGGTAGTGAAAGGTGGTGAAAAGAGAAGCTAGTGTTAACTTTTCCTGCTATCTCTCTAGAGCGTATTCGGGAAACACAGAGAAGATTTATTAATTTATTTCATTCAGGGCTGAAGTTGATTCAGCATTTAAAGTAGTCCTGCATAACACCGGCCTCAGACAGCTATCAATATAGATATCTATCAGTAACTCCACCTTTAGATATTTATATATAGACATAATTTGAATATTTAAAACACTGGTTCTAAGGGAGATTGTTCCTGAAATGTAGCTTCTGACGTGTAATCATTCATTCTTCATCATGTGTAGAAAAAGATGATCGTCATAAAACAGCAATTTTGGTCCAAATTTGGTGTCTGGAACAGCCCTTGTACAACGTCCTGATTGCTTTGTTTTTTTTAAGCTTATCCACCTGAATACCAAAGGCCATTTGTACTCTGTGTTGCAATTACTTTACTAATGTTATTTAATTGTTTTTGTACTTTCTTAAAGAGAACTAAAAGGAACCAATAAAAGAGGACATGCTTCTTCAGTCAAACATGGATGAAAATATGAGCTTATTAGTTAACCCCATATTGACTTAATAAGTAATAATAAACCTTTGTTCTTGTAAACATTACCAGAATTATGGGAGACAAAATCTGAATGCCTGGAAAAAACAAACCATATAAAAGCATAATGCTTTGAACATGAATAAAGGCATCAGGATGACAATGATTTTGTAAGCTGAGAGAGAATGGCTGATAGACCCAGTACTTAATATCTCCTTTATGTCAACCACATGAGAAAAATTGATGGCGCTTTAATTTTTGTACAATCTGTAGACAGTGTGACAAGGTTACCTCATAAGAGCATTTATTTGAAGTAGACCAGGGTTTAAGTCCTGTAATTATGCCTTTATAATAGAGGATATCAAGAAATTATTAAACACTTTAAATTCAGGCATCTCATGGGTCGGTCTGTTAAAAAAAGGGAAACGGTGTGTGCTGTGTCCACCATGGTGCAATGGAAAATTTCAGAGCTGTCAAAATGTGGCCTAAAATTACAATGTTATTCTTTGAATGTTTTTCAAAGCACAGGAAGATGTTTAACATCACTGGTGTTTGTACAGACTTAAAGTGAATCAAACGATCCCAAACACAGATGAACTGCACATACTGTCCATCACTCATGCACTGTTTGTGAATATATTTCCCTCATGGTGTCTGGTATTATATAAACAATTAATCTGTTAATTCATTACTGTGAATTTCAGAGTTTTTCAGAGACCAGTCAGATATTTCGTATATACTAGCCCCTTTTGCCTTTATACAGGCATTCACCGGTTTTGAACCACTATTTTATTATAATGAAAGCTATATGCAAATATGTGGAGTTGTGCATACATTATAAGAAAATGTTACATAGAACATTTCACTGAAACTGTGCCACAATTCCTGTATATATTCACCCTTTAGTAGCTTCCTGCCAGTAGATACAGCAGCTCACACTGTAGCCTTTAACCTATCAGAAAATATTTAACTTCTATAATTATGTATATAGATTCTATAATAAGTGTGTATATATAGATTATCTTTTTATACTGGCACTTGCAAGTGGAAAGTATTAGACAGAGAGTGAACTATACCGCTATAGTTCTATGCTCCCACCAAAGCCGAGCGTGCTTGGGTCCTCACTGTTTCTACTGTCACTTGTGGGGTTTGATTATGTCTCCTTGGTGCTTTTTTCTGGAACTGAAATTAAGTAAAGTCACTTATGTGTTGATTTTACAATTTGTAGAGTGAACAGATATACATTTTTTCACAATCTTGTACAGTTTTGCATACTCATAAATTCATAAAAACTGCTAACACAACAAGGTAAGCCTTAACATATATACAGCACACAATAATCTTAACCAGCTAGAGCCAACATGAAACTGAAGCTATATTTATCCAACATATTGTGATTTTTTCATTCATCAAACTTGATTTATACTTGGGGTTTGTCAACAAAAAACCCCCCTGTCTAACAAGTTACAAATATAATGCTTAATCCATAATGCATTCATGTCAACAAATATTTATATGTAAACGGACCTATAAATATAGATTAAAGGCCAAATAAATGTGCACTATGCATTAATTTCCACTTACACATCATAAACAATTATGAAACTATTAAGGCCTTCAAAAGCAATAAAATAAATCCTGTGTACAAAAAAACAATAACAAAATGCAGACAAACACACAAATGGGAAGCTCTAGTAAATGCTGGAGGAAAATTTATTTTGTACATTACCTTGCATTGACCAAACTACAAGCCAGTTTAGTCACACACCAGTGGACTTTCTGCCCGCTGCAATGCAGAGAATTAAATGTGATTATGGCTCTGCACCCAGTGCTATTGTACTGCACTAAAGCCTTGGTGTGAAAGTGCTATAATTTAAAATTCATTCAGACATGGTGCAGTGCAGTAGTTGTGTTGAGACTACATTTAGAAATGCTGTGAATGGATTAGTGTGTGTGTTTGATTGTTTGTTTGTTTATCTAGAGTTCTTTAAGTCAATATAGTGTCAGTTATATAGACTCCTTGGAATTATGTCCCAAATAATAACATACATGAATGACTGATATCTAAATCAGAATCATGATCACTTTCCTTTGTGCATCTTACTTAAAACATGCCATAGATTACTCAGCTGTCGGAGAGGTGCATGTGATTGGGTTATTAGAGAGGATTGTGTGGTTTGGGAGCATTTCCCAAACATGTAGTTTTTAGTAGGGACAACACTGCAACCTAGTGTTTATTTGGTGGATGCAATTCCTTCAGAATTCACATTTACAATTACAGCATTTGGCAGACACTCTTATCCAGAGCAACTTACAATTATCATTTTTATACAACTGAGCAATTGAGGGTTAAGGGCCTTGCTCAAGGGCCCAACAGTGGTGATAGTGAAGATTGAACCGCTTACGTTCGGATCAGTAACCCATCGCCTTAACCACTAAGCCACCACAACATTTCAGCGGTTTTGCTGTCACCTGCCGCTAGTTATTTTGATTTTTTTTTCACACATATGGGGGTTATTTCATCATATTAACAAGAAAACCAGACCCTTTTTTTTATTTTCACTGCCGGATGCACGTGTTATTCCCTTATAATAGATTTTTGTGGCACTTTTAACTAAAACACGCACAATATGTAATTATAAACGAATATTTACTTTGATTTTTTAGATTTGGGTTTATCAAATTTAGGCCTATAGAGACCTTAACAGGTCTTACTTTACCCACTTAACAAAAAGAGCATAGAAATGTATCCATATAACTGTACAGTTTGCCAACATAATACAGATATACAATTTTTTAGTCTAATTAAAATCGTCTTCATGTCAGAAAAAATAGAACAGACATAAAACTATTCTGTGATACTGTAAAGTCCACTGGACTAAAAATAAATAAATAAATAAATAAATAAATAAACAAATAAACAAACAAACAAACAAACAAACAAACAAACAAACAGATAGATAGATATATAGATAGATGCGATAGAGATGAGATAAAGTGCAAATAAAATATGTGACACCCCTGTAAATCCTTGTGAGATTCTGTTTACAGTTGAAATCACTCATCATCTGCTCACTTTGTACTCATTCTTTCTTCCAGGGTCACCACGAGGCCGGAGCCAATCTCAGCTAACACCAGGCAAAGGCAGGGGTCACCCTAAACAGTTTGCCAGACCATTGCAGGGCTAACACACACAACCATTTATACTCTTACAAATAGGGTCAGTTTGGAACAGCCGGTAAGCTTGATGAAACCAAGAAACCAACACAAGCATGGGGATATCATGTGAAATGCCCGGGACTCGAACCCAGGACCTTCTTGCTGTAATGCGGACATGCTACCCACTGTGTGACCCACTGCTGAAATCAATCAAAGAATTATAATAATGTAGGTTAAAGTACCTTGTTATGTCTTTAACAAAATTATTGTAGCTTATAAATTGTACAAGAAATCCAGTCTGACAGTCAAATTTCATTTGTGATCACAAAACATCTCAAGGTCAAATAAATATCAGGATGAAAAACAAGCACAAGGGAACACTCATGCGTCCAAAATAAGATACACTGATTATTGCATCCAGACTGTAACCGGAAACGCGTGGCTGTCCTGCTTCCGCACGCACATCCAACCGGTGCGCTTGTTGCCGTAGTAACGTAGAGCAGGTAGTCGCGAGCGTTGCCAGGGAAGGTGTTGAAGGTTCCTGCGGGAAGTGACAGACACTCGGAGCACTCGGGGATTGTTTATTGTTTACTGTACGGGAGATTTTTGTTAGTATTTGTTTTGGGGGGAATAATTAGAGAAAGAAATGTCTGAAAGAGTAGCCTCGTGTGGCAACCTGTACGATAAGAGCTCCCTTCTTCTTCAGTATTGTAACGGTAAGTTTGGCGTGTGTGTGTGTGTGTGTGTGTGTGTGTGTGTTTGTTCATAATAAAGGTGCTCGGTTAGCTGGGTCCACAGCACACACTGACTGCTCTTTGTTTTCACTGAGCGTTTTCATACAGTATGAGATTGCATTTCCCCCTGATGTTCAATCTCTAGACTGGACAAAGAGAAATGCACTGAAGCCATTAGCTATTTTATGTATGATATAATTGAATTAGCCTCGATAGCAAATATGGAGCCATCTGGGGTATGTATACATGGTACAGCAATATAAATTATTTATTAACAGTGAAAAAAATGAAAAAAAAAAATGCAAATGACAGTCATATCGGATATATTTACATATTATTGCTTTGTGGATGGATGGATGGATGGATGGATGTTGAGCTGCTCAGCTGCTACAACATGAAGGTCTGGATTACTTCTTGAAAATAACCATGTAGGTGATAAGGTTTGTATTTTTTTTTTAACAGGGATAAAAAAAAAAAATTAGGCAAAAAAATGTAATCACGAAAGTCTTAAGGTTATCCTATCTTATGAAGCATGCTGTCACGGCGTTTTATCCGTGGTGGATCTCAGTAGCTCTCTGTTTTGTTTACTCCTGGTACAGTATCCCTTATCCACCTCAAGATTCCACACTGTACAGTACACGAGCCAAAATAAATTAATCAAAAGTCATTTCTGTTATTATTACATTCAGCTTTGATATGGGAGGCGCAGTGGTACAGTGGTTAGCACGTCCACCTCACAGCAAGAAGGTCCTGGGCTTGAGTCCTGAGCTTGGTGAGGGCGTTTCTATGTGGAGTTTGCATGTTCTCCCTGTGCTTGCGTGGGTTTCCTCCGGGTACTCCCGTTTCCTCCCACAGTAAAAAGACAGTGTAGTTGTTTTCATGTCTGCCATTTTGTCCAAATTGACCCCAGGTGTGAACGGGAGTGTAAATAGTTGTGTCTGTGTTTACCCTGTGATGGTCTGGTGAGCTGTTCAGGGTGTACCCCGCCTTTGCCCAGTGTCGGCTGTGATAGGCTCTAGCCTCCCCGTGATCCTAATAGGATTAAGCAGTTCAGAAAATGAGAGAGAGAGAGAGAGAGAGAGAGAGAGCTTTGATATGCAACATTTGGGAGATATTTCAATATGATATTATGCATGTGGGCGGCATGGTGACGTAGTAGTTAGCAGGTCCTGGGCTCGAATCCAGGACTCGGTGAGGACATTTCTCTGTTGAGTTTGCGTGTTCACCCTGTGCTTGCATTAGTTTTCTCCAGGTACTCTCCCACATTCCCAAGACATGCACATTAGGCTAACTGGCTGTCCCAATTTGCCCCTAGTTGTGAGTGTGAATAGGATTAAGTGGTTCAGCAAATGAGTGAGTGAGTAATATGTGAGTTATGCATGTAGAATTTAGCCCTGAAATATTTATACAGTTGAAGCAAATCTTATATTATCAACAATGTTCAATGAATGCATGATTTCAGTTGTTTTCCTTGCATACTCACATTCCTGAATCTAGTGTGTGTCCTAAAGCAGTCTGAAGACATAAAAGAGTAGATATTTTTCATGATACAAAGTAGGGACTATAATAGTCAAGTCAAAGTGTCTGCAAACCAGAATGACAGACAGACAGACACACACACACACACACACACACACACACACACACACACACACACACACACACATCGTTGATATTTGAAATTAGTTGTCAGACAAATACACAGCTCCTTTCAGCGTTCCCTCAGTAGCTTTTTACCCAAAAATTTAAAGACACACATTTCACTTTACAAGGCAACGACACTAACAACTGGACTATCTGATCAATAGAGAAATATGTTGGAATTAATATAATCTGGAGAAGTAAGAATAAAGTAGTTGCAAAAATAGCTAAATTTTAATTTTACTAGTTATCATAGAGAAGTGGAGTGCTGTGAGGGGCAGTTAATCCAAGTCTATAAAGCCCGCTTGTACGCGTTTTGTTGATCTCTCCAGGCCTGCTTATTCCTGCATGGAAGGTGGTGGCGATGTTTGCGAGAACTCTAGAAACTGCCGCACATGCGCTGCCACATAAATTGAGTCGCCCATAGAATTCTGGGAGGGCAAACCAAGCCCAACCAAAGTATCGAGTCACCCAGTGAATTCGGGGAGGGCCACCGAGCCCAACCAAAGTACCTCTCTCAACAGCTCACCCTTCCTATAATCATGCCACGCATGTGCACAACATAAATCGAGTCAGGCGGGAAAGCACAATTTTAGTGTTGCTCTTCCGCTCACTGTGCTCGCTCACAGCAATCAGATTACCTCTTACAGCAGACTGCTAGCCAATATGTCACAAGATGGCTGGAGATGGTCTGGAGGTTACAGCTTGATACAGTGTGAAAGTGGCTGTCTCCTTTTCATAGCAGAAGCAAAACAAACATTACAATAAAAGGACTTGGAGACGCAAATCTCTACCAAAGCAGCTCATTTTCCTTCTTTTTTTTTTCCATTTCTGCTAAATATTAATTTTTGTAGATGTTGTACTGTAAGTTTTGTGAAGCCATTGTTGTCTGAATGCAAAATTGTTAAAGTTGCCCCTATTCAGCAATAGTAAAGAATCCTTAAAAAATCCACAATCTTGACTGTGATGTGGATTCTCCAAAATGTAATGGAGTGTAACTTGGGCCAGACTCAACCCCTCCAGAAAAGGTCAGCAAAATCCATTGATACTTTTTTTGCATGAAGTTTCTAACAAACAAACAATTAGACCAACACTGACCATGATATACTTCTTGGTTTAGGTAATAAAATTATTAAACCAATGACCAGAAAGCAAACATAAGCAGGAAGACTGTAACTAATCACTCCAGTGGAAAACAAATATCACTTTATCAAAACTTGTGCATAAAAGGTCTTCGTGTCTGTACAACACTTTACAGTTTATGGATAAATACTATGATGGAGAGAGAACAATGAAGTGGCAAGTAATGATAGCTTGGTTGTGGGTTAGCAAATTGTTGCTGTGGTTACTGTTGTGAAACTAACATACAGAGAGGATTAGACGATTTTTCATAGCTCTTAACAGTGATTATTCACACACTCCTGGTACTATAGCTAACATCACAATAGTACTGTTACGACCCTATTTGTATTTCTGTTTTTTTTTTTTTTTTTTGGTTGAATCACAGCTTAATGCACCAATTGCCTTTGCTTTGTTTTGCGGTGTGTGTGCCGTTTTTCGTTACTGTCTAGTTCACTACTGTGTTGTTTCCACCTGTATCTGATTATTAATTGCTTATGAAGAGTTTGTGTTCAAAAACAGATAAGTGCCATTGTTTTAATTATGAGAAAAAACAACTTTTTCAGTAGCTTTATTTTAAAAAGCTACTGGAATTTTTTTTAAAAAGCCACTGGAAAAAGTAAAAACAATGGCACTTATCTGTTTTTGAACTCAAACTCTTCATATATTGTATAAACATTTTGTGTATATTCCCTTGTAAATAACACTGTGGTTAGTAGGAAGCCAGTGCCATTATTTCTCCCCACGATTTCTACTGGTTTTGCGTCAGCTACGGACTAAGGAAAGCCCTTGTGGTATAAGGTAAATTAGATCTAGGCAGATCCTGGCAGACTAGAAAGTAAGCTCAGTGATCGTGGGCAGGTAGTTTAATGTTAAATGAATTCTCACGGCTGTTAACATAATTCTTTGCCCTTGGCTGATGAAAGCACATTATCATAGGCCATATTTACCCTCTCTCTTAAACCTCTCACTGCACCCCATCTCCCTCCAATGTCCTGTGCACAAGCACAAACACTTTCTATTTCTGATTGGGTGAATAGTGTTGTGCAGCTCAGTCTGAGACACTTTATTTCCCATTTAGTGAGCCAGGGCTATGTAGGAACACCAGGTTATTTACCGGTGAACACAGGACTGACAGCTAGCAGACCTAGTGAAGATATTTGCTGAATTTCACCTTAAGTGTATCGGATTAGGGCGGCACAGTGGCGTAGTGGTCAGCACATCCGCCTCACAGCTAGACGATCCTGAGTTCTAGTCATGGGTTTGGTGAGGGCGTATGTGTGGAGTTTTCATGTTCTTCCCGTGCATGCATGAGTTTCCTTTGGGTACTCTGGTTTCCTGTCATAGTCCAAAGCACATTAGGCTGTTCCAAACTACCCAGGTATGAGCATGAGCAAAAAAGGTTGTGTGTTTTGGCCCTGGGATGGAACAGTGAACTGTTGAGGGTGTATCTTGCCTTTGCCTAGAGTTGGCTGTGATAGGCTCCAGCCTCCCTGTGACCCTAGAAGGATTAAGTGATTCATTATTTTAAAAGAATATTTTTTAAAAATTATACAATTTTACTTTTTATACCTAAGAGTGCACTCATTATCTGTTTTATCAGATAGACCTTCAATACAACCCATCTGTTGCAATGCATATTTTCTCAGCTCCCCACTGTCTTTTCCACTGGAGTAAAAAAAAGGGGTAGCCACTGCCTGCTGACCAGATGTTATTTGGGGAGGATCATACCTAACATAGCACTGACATTGAAATGAGGGTTGCAGTAGGTTATTAGGTGGAGCAGTGTTGCCAATGACCAATGACCCAAGGTGGGTATACTTAATAAACTGGCCTCAGAATGGACTAAAATATGTCATCACATGAATGAATGATGACCGGTCTTTATGTTATTGGCCACTAGGACAGATGGTTAGGGTGAATGACAGATGGATGCTAAGCCTATCTAGTGAAAGAACAAAAGCAGACGGCTTTATATCAGTCAGCTATTTGTTTAATGACCAAATAAATATTATATAACAAATTATATATTGTTAAATATAAATAAATTGGTTATATTTTGTACATGAATACTAAATTGTTCATTCTTTAAAGTGAAATGTAGATGAATTTTTAAAAAAAAATCTACAAATATTGATAAGTACTGTGTTTTTTAATTAAAATGTTATGTTTGGATGAAGCTGCTGCTCGCATCAGCACTTCCTGGCAGTGCCTGGTCTCTGCATCATTCAAGTCTGGATTTTTTCCAAGCCTTTCCACTTTAGACAAGAGCAGTTATATACAGTAGTTTGCTGCATAGGGAATGGCAGCAAAGAGCAGTATCCTGTTACAAACAGCTTTGCAGAGGGCAGAGAGTGGTTGGGGGGTAGGGGTGGGGTGGGCATGTTAGGGTGAGGAACAGGGAAGGTCCACGCACAGAATCAGCTATCAAGAAACAGGAAAGGAGAGAGAAAGAAGCTCCTGCCAAACACCCCCAGAGAGCCCATAGAGAAAAGAAGCGGGAGCACAATCGGCTGTACCACTGACTGACTGTCTGACACATTGAGCCCAGACTGGAATGGCAGGTAGGAGGGGACCAGTCACTTTTTAATGAATATTTTAACAAGCCTGCACACTGAGCCTTGGGTTTCCTCTTGTTCTATATTGTTCTCTTGTTGTTCTTGTTCCCACTCCTTCTCTCCATCACATTGCGTCCTCTGTACTGGTGTCCTTGCATTTTATTTGCTCATCAAATGATAAAAGTACATTTTAACTGTGCCTGCAGTGTGTAAGGAGGTACAGGGAGCAAACCGGGGTTTAAGCATGCAGGCTGCAGATCATTATATTTACCCTAAAGCCAGCATTGTTTTTGGTCTAAGAATAGCACTTGCTATTGTTATGTTATTTTATATTTTTTTTCTGTAGAAAACTGCCAAAATTGTGAAATGACTCGAATACATATTAGATATAAACACTGTGGTTTTCTTATAAACACTGTTAGCTTATTATTTGCATTTTCCTTTAAATCAGTCCCTTGTTTTTTTTGGACAAATCCAGCTTTGTTGTAGTTCCCACATGCCATTGTTATAGGCATTCACCATGCTGTCCGCTGCTTCTTGTTTCATATTCGAATAAGTAATCACTACATTGTTTATATTTGTAGGATAGAGTGTCCACTCATAAATACATCACCCACTTCTCACTAACACCAATCATAAGCTGTTCGTCAATCTGTATCTTCTGTCTTTTTTAGATGATAACCTGTCTGCAGGAAGTGGGATGGAGATGGATGACCGTCTGTCTCACCTGGAACAGAGGGTGCAGCTGCAGGAGGATGAGATCCAGCTTTTGAAGGCTGCTTTAGCTGATGCACTACGTAGACTAGGTTACTGCGAGGAACTTACACAAGCCAGCACCAGGAAAGGCGCACCCACCAAAGGTCAACATCAATCTCAACAACTGCTTTTAGTTTTACCTGTCAGGGACATGGTCCTGCCTGCTAGTCAGATACAGTAATGGTAATATCATGAATCATAGCCCAAAACGAAAACAACTTGCAGGAGAGGAAATACCTAATTGTCAAGTCATTACTGTGTAAGATGGTTGAAGATGGTTAAACCACTATGCTGCAGTGACAACTAACTGTTTTAGAGGCGTAACGCAAGTTAATTATTATATATTTTTTAAAAATTTGGCTCTGTAATCGACTTGTGGGCACTAGAGTGTGTTACCCGTCTTTGCCCAGAGTCAGCTGGGATTGGCTCCAGCTTCGTCACAACCATAAAACAGAATTAGTGGTTCAGATAATGAATTAATAAATATGCTTTAAACTTGGTATTTGAATACTTTCCTCACTTTACTTATTTCTTGATTCTTGAGCATTTTTAAAATTTCACTTCAGTAAATTTTTGGCTGCACACATCCACTGTGTAAAGTTTTGCTAAAGTTCTTATTACCTTTCCATCCCTTGAGCATTTGCAGGTATTTTTTTCTTAGCATGGTTAAAAGCTGTGTTTTCAACATGCAGTTATTGTTCATATCGAAACTGTTGCATGTAAATTAGATCTATCACCAGGTTTGTTCATTTGCTTATCTTGCTTACTTTACATCTTTTTCTGCTTCCTGCTTTCAGCTCGCCAGATTCTCCAAGCCCTTCCATCCAAGCCTTTAGCCAATGGTTATGTTGAGCAGAAAAGGATGGGAGGCTATCCATCCTCACCTTCCTCTCCAAAAAAAGAGGTCTTAATGTCTATCAAAAGGTAACATCATTAAAAAAAAGTAAAGTAATTTGCAATGAGATATTATTGTTTTTTTTTTGTTTGTTTTTTAAAGAAAAGAACACACAGTATCATGATATAATACCAATAAACATTTGGATACTCCTGATTAAATCTGTTAAATACGTGTCTAAGTGAACTGGACAGTAAAGCAGAAAGTAGCCAACAAGTGCTCAGTACAGGGTTTACTTTTACATTTATGACATTTGGCAGATGCTCTTATCCAGGGCAACTTACATTTATAATTTTTTTATACAACTGAGCGATTGAGGGTTAAGTGCCTTGCTCAAGGGCCCAACAGTGGTGATAGTGCAGATTGAACCACTGACCTGTTGTTGTATGTTCAAACTCCTTTGGAACTATTCAAAAGGTGATTATACAGTATTATAAAGCTAGTTTAGAGAGTGCCAAACATTTATAAATCTCTTATCATGGCAAAAATATGGATATTTTGAAGGATTTATAATGTAAGATAGTTTTGATTTGTTTAATAAGTATTTATTCATTCATCATCAGTAAGTGTTTTATTCTGGTCAGACACATGATGAGTTGGAAGCCTATTCTGGGTACTCTGGGCACAAGGAAGTAATTCACTCTGGATGAAACAGCAGTTCACCACAAGGCACCATGTGCCAACACATTCACACACTCATTCATCTCTAGGGTAGTTTTAGAGTCAACGGTCCCCCTAGTGTCACATTGAACATGTGAAACTCCACACAGACAGTAAACTGAGCTCAGGATTAAAGTGGGTATCCTAGAGCTGTGAGGTATCAGTGACTGTTAGGGAAAAGAGACATTCTGTGATTAGGTGTGTCTGAACATTTGACTAGTATTGTCAGACAATGTGGTTGTGTTGTTATTGATTGTCTATGGTTATCTCACAGCATAAATTGCTGTAATGATGATGATGGTGTTATTATTATTATTATTATTATTATTATTATTAATTCACTTGCCAAAATACTTAATCCTATTACGTTTACTGGGCGATTTTAGACGAAACTGGGCGAAGGTGAGGTATATCCTGGACAGTACGCCAGACAATTGGAGGGCAAAATTCGCATAACCATTCATACTCACACCTAGGGACAATTTGGAACAGCCAGTTAGCCTAATGTCCATGTCTTTGGCCCTGGAACTTGGGACCTTCTTGCTGTGAGCTGGACGTGCTAACCACTATGCCACCCTGCCATGCTTATTATTATTATTATTAATATTATTAATAATATTATTATTAGTAGTAGTAGTACTAATAGAAATAATTATTAGTCATCAGTTTTCCTTTTGTTGTATGACATCAATGCAGTAATTTCCAGTACCACCTAAAGGTGGCAGTACTGAGCAATGAAAAATTAAAGTGTTTGACAGGCCTGTATGCCTACTCCAACCTGCAGGATTTACAATTTCTTTAACATAAAGCAAACAGCCTCTCTTTTCAGACAAAATGATTTATTAAGTAGAATTTAAAAAGTTGTTTCCGGTTCATATGACATCTGATTAAGTCTAAATGTGTCAGGATTATCATTATTCAAGATTCTTTTTTTTGGTTGCGTACCCAGTTTTAAGTGTAAGGTAGTGAAATATACCCTGATTTTGTCCTGAGACTGTGCAAAGGTCGGCAGTTAAATACATTTGTGAATATACTATATAAGTGTAAATTTGTGAGTTGTGCAATTTCATATAATGTGACTGTAGTGTCTCTCCTCTCACCATCCACCTTTTTCAACTGTCACTATGTTTTCCTCTCTGGCATACTCTCTTATGCACTTACAAGCTGCTATTAATTATATATGTGCTGTGTATAATACCATGTGTGTGCTTTTGTCTTTCCATTCTCACTTCTCATCTGTCAGGAAAAGCATGTCCACAGAGCGTCTCTCCACAGCCAGGAAAGAGATGGCAGACCCACGCAGTAGAACCACCTCATCCAGCAGCTCAACCTCTGGCAAAAGAGACAGGTAATCAGTCAGCACTGTTTCTGCAGCAATAATTTTTGTGGTTTCCTTTTTATTTTTCATTTCTGATATTAGGAACTGTGTGTATCTGAGTGCATTACATGAATTGAACTGTGGGCTGTCTTTTTGACAACAATGCTTTCCCTTTTTTATATGGAGTGCTAACTCAAAGTACTACTTGTGTGTACTATAATGTTTGGTAAATGTACAGTTTCCTAGTTTTCCAGCCAATGTCAGAACGGTAATATCAGAATGTCAGAAGGGTTCAACCTACTGATTCAATGCCTATCATTTACATTTATGGCATTTGGCAGACACACTTTTATTCAGAGCGACTTACATTTACTCTGATTAATGCACCTGAGCAGTTGAGGGTTAACAGCTTTGCTTAAGGGCCCAACAGTGGAAGCTTGATGGTACTGGGGCTTGAATATCAGGGACCTTCTGATCAGTAAACCAGAGCCTTAGCCACTAGCTGGCTTTAGTATAATAAAACAGACATATCTTCTTACTTTGTCTGTCTTTCAGAAGGTGTAAGTTAAATATTTGTTTTAAACATGTATCCTGGATACACTGGGGCAGGATGTTTGTCTAAAATGTGATCAAGTATGTTAAATATTTCTCACTATAATAATGTCTACTGTCATTGTTCAGATTTTATTTTACTTAGTGTGAAGGGGAGAAAAAAACCCCACAGGCAGTTAATCAATTTTCTCAATGTCCGCATGGACTATGCAGCTAAGGATTTATCTCTCAATAAACAAATATGCTAGGACACCTGCACATTGTCTGAGCAGTGGGTAATCTATCCTGGATCACAGGGAAGCTCCGTGCAATTGCTTCTGCCTGAGCCACACCCACTTTGATCGTTTCTCCCACCAACACGAAGGGTGTGTTTAATATGGGAAGGGGCCGTCATTCAGAAGGAGGAAGTGTACTGCTATTGGCTGTATAGGGTCATAGCCCAACTTGGCTTAAGTTCGCTCACACAAGGAAGTTGACTGTTTTGCCTGTTGGTTTGTACTGCTGTCCTTCATTGTAAGGAAAATGAGGAAATCATCCAGGTAAACATTTCTTTCTGTTTTGTTGTTTTAATTTTGCATGCTCTGAAGACAAGGTTTTTGGCAGATTTAGCACACATACCAAGGTAGTGTTCTGCTTTCTGGACATGGTTTAAGGCTGTTGCAAAGTTATTTTTAAGTGACAGAAAGCGATTATTAAGAATTATAAGGAGCTGTACAAACTCCACTGAACATTTAACACTTGCTTGTGCAGAATATTATTGGCAAACATCCTACAATAACATGCTAAAACCAGGGATTTTTCTGGTTTGAGTCTAGATAAAGATGTGAAACTAGATATTCACATACATAACTGTGAAGCCATTTTGCTTACCTTTAATCAGGAACCACATATTCCCTTCCATTACCAGGTTATCTCCTTCATCATCTATATAAAACTAGAACAGTATCAGCTTAAACATGTTTTACAGCATTAACACAAGTCTCTTGTGGCTGTTAATATGAGGTGGATATACCAGTAACTTACAGCTTTTAGTCTTGCTTCATAACCCAATGTTTTGTTTGTATTTGTAAGAGAATAAAATATATTCCTGTTATTCTACTTTTTAGAAAATGCAGTGTAGAAATTTCCCTGCTATAACCCCTGCATGTGGTTGCAAAATGGTTGTAAACACACTTAATGATGTATGAGTCACTGAGCAAAAACATCTGCGATGTTTTTTCTGTGTGGTGTTTATTTATTTCTAATATCAGGCACATGCAGAAAGAATGGTGCATGTAGTACATGATGAACCCTTCCCTCAGTAAACTGCTAATAATGCATTCTGTGCAGATTGATCCCACTCCACCCCCACATATCCACATGCATTAAGCATATTGACTTCCTCCAACACACCCTCACTGATAGTACTCTGCCAGAGCAAACATCCCACAAAATGGCCGCATAGGATCCTAAACACATCTTTCACTCTTTAAGGGTTTTTGTATCAGTAGCTTTATTTTGGTTGATTAAAATTAGATTTTTTCCCCATTTTTATCTTCGATGTCCTGTCTGTCGTCTGTGCTAACCTAAAAAGTGTAGATGTCTCACTGTTAACAGTGTTTAAAACTTTTAATTTTACTCTATATTCAGATGGATTTACTATGGTGAAATTTATCTGGTGTCTTAGTCAGAACCATACTGAGACTGCTTTGGAAGAATGCTGGTGACTGTGTTACCTGATTTGATTAAAGCCTTGCCTTAATTAAAGGTTTCCATGGAATCCTAAACAAAATGGGCCTGCTTTTAGAAAGAGTGACTTACTATTTTGTACGACACTGCCATTACACACAATTTATGTCAGCTGCACGTCTCATAATATACATCTCGCATTAGTTATTTTGTTTATACTATATACTTTGTACATATAAAACTGAAATAATTGGCTCCAAGTTCTTATGCTGGCTGTTGCTGTGTCACTTTGTCTTATTGATTTCAACATTTACAAGCAGCCTGGCAATCAAACTAGCATTTCACTGCACTTTTACTGACAAGGTAGAACAGACGCTGGGACACAGGTTGCAAAGCCAACTTCCTTTGCACAGACACGCACAACCGCATACAACAAAAGAGAGAAAGACACAGAAAAGCATGTTGGTACAGCAAGTACGTCCAGGGGTTCAGTTTTACTTGCATTAAGCAAACAAATAAATAATTAATGACGATATGGTCTGTTAATGTAAATGAATGTATATTTTCTTTGCTTGTAAACAGGTGCTAATCACATCAGTTCACAAGTGGAGACGAGTGGCTTAACAAAAAAGAATGACCTAAATAATATTCAAGCTCCACTTGTAGTTTGCGCACTTGTGTACTTACAGTTGGTATTTTGACTACATTAACCTCTAATGACATTTTTGAAGCTGCTAGTAAAAATTTGCATTAAAATATGATTCATGATGTATAGATAGCTAAAGATTTTGCTTTTGTTTTTCAGTAAATCAAAAGAATGCATCCTCAATGCTGGTAAGTCTACACCCAGGGGGCATTTTATTCAACATTTACATTTATAGCGTTTGGTAGACACCCTTATCCTGAGTGCGCTGCATTTATTATTTTTTTGATTCAATTGAGCAATTGGGAGTTAAGGGCCTTGCTCAAGGGGCTTAACAATGGCAGCTTGGTGGTACTGGGGCTTCAACCCCCGAATCAGTAAGCTAGTAAGAATCAACTGCCGAACATTGATGTTATACACTAGAGGTTCTGTTTCCCATTTTGACACTGCTCATTTACTTAAAAAATATGCCGTCTTATCAATTAATTGAAGAACATATCTAGACCTCTTTTTAGACTTATTTTCGGAGAATAGTCATTGTATGTGTAAATTGAGATGATGATCAGTCAAGCAAAGTAATATAAGTGAGCATCATAGATATCTAGTAATCAGATATAACCATAATGAGGTGTAATTCACCAATAACATCATAACAGTAAGTGCTGCAGGAGTCTGACAAATATACAGTCAGTGAGGTAAAAGTGATAATATGGTCCCTTGAGCAGCTCTTTGTCCTCTGTTGAACAGAGGATGGATATGTGAGGATGTTCTTGCGTGGCCGGCCAGTTACCATGCACATTCCTGACCAGTTAAGAGAGAGCTACAGCCTTGACCAAAAGATGGCATTGACAGACTGCAAGCTTAAACTTCAGTGGGTGTATCCTTGAAATGTGACTGATTAGTTATTATATATTATTATGCCATCTGATGTGCAGAATGTACTGTATTTGGAGTTTTTTATTTAAAGGTTTATCCAGCTTACATTATTGCATTCTTCAAATTGGCTACACTGATTAAACATAATTTCCTATGGTTGAGTTTTCATTTATTTTACTTAACACAGTCTGTTAGTTATGGCTACAGGGGCAGAGACTGCCGCTCTAACCTCTACTTGTTGCCCACGGGAGAGATTGTCTACTTCATTGCTTCCGTTGTTGTGCTGTATAATGTGGAGGAGCAGCAGCAGAGACACTACATGGGCCACAACGATGATGTAAAATGGTAACATTGAGATGCAATATATGCAGAGATTTTATTTTTTTTATTGTTACAAAGGATAAATTAAATGGATTTAATCATGGACCAGTTATGTCTGTAAACCGCAATCTGCTACCAAAAAAATTCACATTCCATAACCAATAAAAAAACAAGTAACTGCTGCTATTATCGCCTACAGTGCTGATACCTTATCAAAACTGTAGATCATCTAAGCTTCACTTTTCAGTCTAATTTTATCCATGCACTCAGAGGAAGGAAGTGAAAATGGATTCTGATACAATTTGTATCCAAATGAGTCCTGGCAGTTATTTTCCTTTTACTCATAGCATTGTTCCGTAGACTCAGATAAGTTAAATCTCACTGCTGTATTCAAATAGGCTTACAATGAACCTGTGACTTGTATAATAACTACTATGTTGTCCCTAGCGAAGTATTTATCATTATTTTATTCAAATTAGGTGGATTACGTACTGTTAATTTTTCTTTTACAAATGTAAAAAAAAAATGTTTTAAAGTATAATATTGTTAACTCAAGTATTTTTCTATCCTCAAGCAGTCTTGATCACTGGGTTTGTCTAAAAGTTGCATCCTTCAGGAAATGGAGCTATATACAGTATATTAACTGCTTGTCTGTGACCAACTCAGTGTTCTCTTTGTAGCATGGCCATCCATCCTGACATGGTCACCATAGCAACAGGACAAGTTGCTGGAACATCCAAAGAAGGCAAAGTAAGACTTGGGTTTGCCTTTTCTCTCCTTTTTTCACAGAATTGCATTGAGTGGGCTTATTAAAGAAAAAAAAAAATTAAAGCATATCTGAATAAAATTCAAGGTTAAACGGAATTTTTCTCTGTTTCTCTGATTAGCTGTTAGCTCCTCATGTTCGTGTCTGGGACTCTGTTAGTCTTAACACTCTGCATGTGATTGGGTCTGGTGTATTTGACCGTGCTGTCACCTGTGTGGCCTTCTCCAAATCGGTATGCTGACTTTTTTACCAGTTAAAAAATCAGTGTTTTAAGAATGACTTGAGGCATAAATGGAAAAGTGCATTGAGTGAATGTGGTAAGTAATTTTTATAAGTACATATGTGAATCAATTGTGTATCTTTCACCACTTCCAGAATGGTGGTGCCTATCTGTGTGCAGTTGATGATGCAAATGACCACATCCTATCTGTATGGGACTGGCAGAAAGAAAAGCATATTGCTGAAGTGAAGGTGAGATGAGGTTAAACTACAAAAACAAGGAAAAGTTCTGCTTATTTTAAAATTTAAATCCTACTGGTTTGATTTTATGAGGTAAAAATGGAAGCGTGTTGTCTGTAATAAATTGACCTCAAGCTTTGGTTTGTAGTGATCTTGAGGATGCCAAATGAGCCTTCATGTCATGTTCATTATGTTCAGGCATGTATGGCTCTTTTGGCATATTTATTTGTGCAAATTTGATTTTAATTATGAGACTGCATTTAGAAGTGAAAGGGAAATAGTATTTAAAATGATCTGTCTCCTGCTTGGAAAATCAAGAATTGTCACATTTTCATCTGATTTTGCTCTTCTTGGTGAAGTGCTCAAATGATTCAGTGCTGGCAGCAGTCTTCCACCCCATGGAGGCCAACCTGATTGTTACTTGTGGGAAATCCAATCTTAATTTTTGGACTATCGAAGGGAATACTCTAACTAAGCGCCAGGGACTGTTTGAGGTTTGTAAACTTTGAAAATACTCTGTATTTGATAATGTTATTACGGTTTATGTTGCATGTTTTTTGGGGAGTTTCTATAAATTTACTTATTGATGTGGTTTTCCAGAAACATGAGAAACCCAAGTATGTGCTTTGTGTCACCTTTGCTGAAAATGGAGATGCAATAACAGGGGATTCCAGTGGAAACATCTATATATGGGCTAAAGGTGGGAAAATCCTTTCTGCATGTTTAAGGGAATTTGAAACCTAACATCAGAAAATTCTTTAAAAAATTGTACTAATTTTAGAAGACTTGTTTACATTCTTCAAATGCTGTATGAAAAGAAATACAGTGTTTTGTTAGTAAAATACAATATTATTCAGACAATCATCAAAGAAAGTAAATGCTGGTAATAACTAATGAAACAATGAAACTTTAAGAATCAAACAATTCAAGTTCAACAACAAAAACAGGTTACAGTGCAGGAGGGATATAAGAAACCTTTTGGCTTGGATGTCCTCTTTGGACTGCTGCTACCTAAAGGCAGCAATGTGATGAGGCATTGACTAAGTTATGTACTTCCTTAGATCCTTCCACAGCGTTTGGTGCAGTTTTAGCCAAAGATCATAATGTTCCTTCTAAGGTGTTCTGGGGTACATCTAAAGACTGAAAAAAGTCTCCAACTGCTGAGGTGAAACTATGTGTACTGTAACCTCAGATTCCTGTTTTTGGCTGAAAGAAGTGGAATTGGCAGCCCTCTAGACAATAAAGTCAGTGACCCTTGAAGTGGCAATTCTGTTTTTTTGTTGTTGTTTTTTTTGTTTTTTTGCTTGTTTTTCAAACAATTTAGTAAGCAAGTCTCTCTGTACGTTGAAACATCATCATGAAAGAGAATGGCCACAGAGTATTTCAGTTTATGCAAAAACAGGAGCGTAGGCAAATCATATTTAAATGAAAAGGTCTTGGGGAGAGCCTGTTTCTTCCTGAACTTTCATTTGATGGTGGATTTTGATGGACAGGTGGTAATAAAATCAGCCAGGTGGTGGCAGGAGCCCATGAAGGGGGGATCTTCTCCTTATGTGTGCTGAAGGATGGTACACTGGTGTCTGGAGGAGGGAAGGATCGCAAAGTGGTGCTGTGGGATCATGAATACCACAAACAGAATGAGATGGCGGTGAGGCAACATGTAACCTGTATAGTTTATAACTAAACTCTACTTGTATATACCAGGAGTGTTCAGATTAAATAATCATACCTGTATTCGTAGACCATACAAAAATGCAAATACAAACATTGGAATGTACTCCAGTTGTTATTATAGATAATTGTATCTATGTTTGTACTCTTATATAGGTTCCTGAGGCCTTTGGGCCTGTTCGCACTTTGGCTGAGGGAAAACAAGAGGAATTATTTGTGGGAACCACCAGAAATGCCATCCTGCAAGGCTCCTTCTCTGGTGCTCTCACACCCATTGTTCAGGTTCACTTTGAATGCATTATTTAATTGCAAATAATTGAACAGTGAGAAACAGTGTTACCCTTTCCCTTACATTGCTTTCTGCCTCTTAATGCTTGCGTGACAGGGTCACACAGATGAGTTGTGGGGACTGGATGTACACCCTAACACTGAACAGTTTGTGACATGTGGTCAAGACAAGCAGGTCCACCTGTGGGATGTTACCACACACCAACCTTTGTGGAGCAAGACCATCGAGGTTTTCAATTGTTTTATGTCTATAAAAAAAGAATGTAACTAGTGCTTTACAGTGACTTTTACAGTAAATCAGCTTTTTAGAGTAGAACTGTATTTGGTGGGCAGAAGAGCTACCATACTATTTACAATACATGTACATCTGTATTAAATATCATGACCCCTGCTGGACCACCACCATAGGTTGTCATCATATGAAGTGTATTGTTTCTGTAGCCATTCCCTGCTATATTTATCACCTCCTTTTGTTGGTGTCTCTAGGATCCTGGCCGTTCTGCTGGGTTTCACCCGAGCGGTACTGTGATTGCTGTTGGCACCATGACTGGAAGGTATGACTACACATGAGGGTTTCATCTCACGTCAAAACAAGTACAACCATGAAATATTTCTATGACAAAATGTAAAAAACTTATTACACTTTAAAAAGGGTAAGTTAACATATAAAAAGTAGACACTGAATTTGAGGAAATAATTACTTAGTAGCAGTGAAATGATGTTATTGCATGGACAGATCATTTCACTTGATCAGAATAAATTGGTTCCAATCCAAATATAGGTTTAATAATCTCAGGTCTCATATCTTCTAATAGGGATCACTGGATCATTTCACTTAATCTTCTCATAGAGAAAGCTAGATAATTCTAACAATATTCCACATAGTTTAACTCGCTAAGTTGGAATTCTTCAGTGGACATGCAGTATGTTTATAAAATCTGAAAAAATGTCTTTGTATTTTTGTCCATGCTGTAGATGGATGGTTCTGGACACTGAAACCAGGGATCTTATTTCTATGCACACAGATGGAAATGAAATCATTTCCAATGTCAAGTACTCTCCAGGTCTGCAAAGTTAAAATGAGTTAGTTATTTGTTAGCTCACACAACACTGAGCGCTTAATAAAGCATATGCATTTTGCATGACATAAAATACACTGAGATTATAAGAATGTGTTCAGAACAAAGTTTCTCTCTCATAGATGGAGCATTTCTAGCTGTGGGATCTCATGATAACTTTGTTTACATCTATGCTGTGACTGAGAATGGAAGAAAGTATAGTCGAGTTAGCAAGTGCACCGTAAGTCATTTAAAAAAAAAAAAATAATCACATTTGAACAAATCAGCATGCTTCCTCCAGTTTTTCTGGCATTTTCCCACCTGTATTCACTACTATATGCCTATTTGTTAAGGGACATTCCAGCTTTGTTACTCATCTGGACTGGTCCATCAACAGCCAATATATTGTCACAAACTCAGGAGATTATGAGATCCTTTACTGTAAGTTGCTCGGTCAAGCCATGGTCTTCATACAGTAAAACTGTTGATTTATTAGATTTGATTAAGCAATCTTAATCATTTCTCTTTAAAAGGGGAGGCTTCCAGTGGAAAACATATTACAAGCGCAGACATGGTACGCAATCTGGAATGGGCTACTTCAACTTGTGTGCTCGGCTTTAATGTGTTTGGTGAGTCTTATGACTTAACAGTAAGGAGTTGGGGAGGGGGGAGTATTTTCAGCTATTTTCCCTGTTCTTGTCTGAAGATTTTTCCATTAAACACTTTAGATGTAACCGGTGAAAATGTCTTAAGTAATTTACAGCATGCCATAAATGTGCAGTGTTTAGATTCAGGTTTTGTAAGTCCTTAAAAAACTATAATTCATGTAAGACCCTGCTTGTGTCATGAAAATATTTTTCTCTGTTGCATATTGCTAGGCATCTGGCCAGACGGTGCTGATGGCACAGACATAAATGCTGTTTGCAGGTCAAATAATCGTAGTGTCCTGGCCTTGGGCGATGATTTCGGCAAAGTGTGTTTGTTCCCCAACCCCTGTTCTCAGCCAAGGGTAAACTTCCTGCACTCATTTGTGCAAACACATTAACACATGCTGTAGAAACATAATTCGGTTTGTAAAATTTGCTGTCTTCCTATGCTTTCAGGCGCCTAGTCATGCATATGGTGGACACAGCAGCCATGTGACCAATGTTGCCTTTCTCCATGATGACAGCCAGCTCATCTCTACTGGAGGCAAAGACACCAGCGTTCTTCAGTGGGCACTTATCTAATTATGCCAGGGCAACTCTGCTGCTTATTTACTGTAGCCTCCTGCCCACCAGAGGGCAGCACTGCTGTGCCTACCGACATTAGTACTGTCCTCTATAGTCTACTGTGTGTATGATATAAGTCACCTTAAGTGCTGGTCTGGGTTTGGGACCAGGTTTTCTTTCTTTCTTTTTTTTTTAAGCAACTACTTAAACAGATAAAACTGGAGAGAATAATCCAGGATCAATAATTTCTAAATTGTGCACCATGCTAATGCATGACTTAAGTGAGCTGTAGTGAAGCAGAAGAGGCATGCCCTAACTATTCAGCCATATATAAGCCTAGTAAGAAAGATTGGACTTCTTATATAAATAATGTATATTATGCACTCACTGAGTGGACATGTGATTTGGAAACTACATGGTGATCTGTGGCAGTTAGTGCTTCTTATTTATCTAGGTGTGAACCTAAGATGTGCTTTCCCTTCATTTTGTTAATAAAGTTTTTAACTGTACTAACATCACATCACTCCTCTTCACAAGTGACTGGTACATTTTTTGTTGTTATTCTTAATTTATTCAACTTTGTTTTGCTGTTAGTAGAAAAATATTCAGGGATTGAAAAGAAATGTGATGTAGTTTCCTCTAAAATAGTGCAAAAAAAAAAATTAAAATGTGCAAATAATCAATTTCAAATGCAAAGAAAGTTTCAATAAAAATTTATGTCACTGAATTTAAATCACTCTTTACATCAATAAATGAAAGCTATAATGTTATATATTTGGTTATCTGTATAACCTGGGCTTGAACCACTTCTTCAGAACTATTGAGCAACGTCTGTTATATTTACAGACAACACATGTACGCATCCATCGTAAGGTAAGTGAACAACAACCATCCACCCTTGAATTTTCCAGTTAAATTTCCTTTTCTCCTGTTTTCATATGGGTGTTGAAAATATTATCCAAACAGTGTTATGCTGGAGTTTAGAACAACATGCACTGTTTATACATTTTGTCACCTGAGAATTGTAAAAGTCTGGATTCGAAATGTATAATGGGTTAAAGTATAACTGGAAAAATAATCTTTGAACATTCGCCATTCCCTTACTCTTTCACCTGCACTTCATATTCAGGCATGAAATGCTATCAATATATGACAAGGGCAACCAAGCGTTGACCTTTGTAATGTATGAGCTGTAATTACTGTTCATGACTCCAAAACATTGGTGGCACTTTATCCAAAAATATGTGAGTGGGTATGAAATTACTGAATTTACAGGTTATTTTAGGGAATGAACTACTATTGCCAAAGTATATAATACGGTATGTATAATTCTTGAATATTTCAAAGAGGCTGGTGGGTTATTTTAAAGTATAAAATATTTTGTGGGTTAAATACGTATATACCACACACAGTCGCAAGAAGGTCGTGCGACAATTTTTGTGACTGATTTGCGAGTAATTTTTAGTTGGTTTGTGGCTGTTTTATGGGGGGGGGGGTGTCAGTCGCATTTTACTCGCTTTTTTGTTCTCAAACCATTCACCTTTTATTCGTGCATTATTAGCTAGAACAAAATGCAAATAAAATAATATACAGAATATGGCGGGTGCCAACAGGTCTCAATTTTCGTGTGGAAGTCTCCAACTTGAGTCTTCTATTTGCAAATGAGTAATTTGCGAGCAAAACGACATTGAGACCTTCTTGCGACATGTGCAGACTTTATGAAGAGTTTGAAAGTATTTCACGTCAAAGCCTCGTTTTATGACGTTTGCAGAAATTTAAAATGTTTGAAATTTTTGGCTTTGAGCTCAAATCAGGCGATCAAAACGTGATGCTGCAAATGCTGAGAGACAAATTTGAGAATGAAAAGCAACAGCCGTGATTTGCCATTCACGTCAGGTGCTTTTCTATTGCACCACTAGTGTGATAACTCCTGAATGTGATTCTGTAATTTCTGTACAATTGTACAGTATTTGTTTTATTCTTATAACTGTTTATTGGTATTTATCATTTATAAAGCTGTGTTTAGTTATAATAATAATAATTATTATTTGCATTCATATTCACCACATACAGTGTGCCATGTAGGTTTGAACTGCCGCTGGGCCACAGTAATCATCGAGATCAAGAAGCAATCTATACTAACCTCTTAATAGCAGGTAGCTGCTGCCCTGCTTTTAATCTCCAAAGAAAAAGACATCCCAGTGATGGGTTGCTGAGCAACTGTTGATGCCATGAGGCATCATGATGTGGGAACACTAATCCTCTTCCCATTTTCTGACTCCAAAAAAGTAAATGATACATGTTTTTGGGGGGCACTTTTTACAACGAAACATTTTAGATTGGATCAATGGTGCTTCCGCAACAGCTGCATGGATCAGCCACTTGGAAAAGTGTTTAGAGCAAGATAAAAGGAAAACATATCTTAAAATAGCACTGCTTTTAAACCGCACAGCGGAAGATGTGTAATCATTTCCTGTCCAGGTTCTTTTCTTCGTCTTCATCTGTGCACTTCTCTTTGAAATTAAAATAGAACGACGCTACAAACAGACCTGCAATTGGATATTCCTTTTTGGTGATATTGTATTGCAGTATTGAAATTGTTTTCACTTGTCCTTTGTGCATGTCTTTGTCTGAGATGAAATGGGGAACAATGCAAAGTAAATCTTTTAAAAACCTCTCCAATTACCTTTCATGACGACAACACCATTTTTCTTTCTAAATTATATTCATAAAACACTAAATGCTTAAAGCAGTCTCAAATATCTTGTATGCCTCCCCATCTCTTGCACTGGGATTGTCCTGTAATTCAGAGGCATTTGAAGTAAATATAATAAAAAAATCATCCTGGTAAAATACCCAACCATGTCTATTGTAATAAGCTCTATTCTGCCGAAAATGTGCCAGTGAGATGTGAGACATAGCACCACCATTTGAGCAAGGCACTTAACCCCTAAATGCTCAGATTGTGCCATTTCTTAAATTATATGTCCGGTACAGTTAAAGTGTTTACCAATTTAGTAAATGCAAATGATTTGCAGTTTTTGAATAACAAAGATGATGGGATGAAAAAAGATTTTCCTTTTTGTAATTGCATTGACCTCTGGTTCAGTCTTGTAATGCAAATACCCCGCCTATCCCCCCCTGGTATGTACATACATGAACTGCAGACAGGTTCCCTTCATATAAACGTCTCACATATTTAATGGGCCTGACATTTGTTCAAATAATGGCATAATTCAATTTTGTCACTGATGCTTTAGGGCAGAACATTAGTACTGATGTAAATCACATTACCTGGGTTTTATCAGGACTGAATTTCACTTTATGAGGTGAGTGAGTGCTGAGGATTCCTTGGCAAATCGAGAATAATTTTAACATATAAAAAGTACAGTGCAACAGAAGCTGTCCATTGTAAAGCTATGCCTTCCCTTTGTTGACACACAACTCTGGTTAAGATAGCAAATTAAGAGTTAGCCAAAGGGAGCTGAAGTTTTAAATACATTTTAAACACATTCAGTTCTGAATAACCAAGGCCTTCTAATGAGTAACTCTATGATAAGTTAATGTTACAGGATTTTAATATTCACCTCAAATCTATTCGAATAGACTGCAATTGAAATATGAAAAGAACATTCTCTGGAATATATACAGTATTCATCATTATGATTGGCACAAGATTAATATAAAGGGCTAGAAAAAGTACTTTGCTGAAGTAGATTAATCACAAACTGAAAAAAATTATTAGAAAAATCCACACTGTATTTTAAAATAAATGTATTCAGAGAAAGCCAAATCGCTCATCAAGAAATAATTCAACAAAAGCATGATTATCAGCACTGCTGGGAATTACAGTGATCACAATATAATTGAAGCATACTTCGATTAAAATTGTACATATTTCAGTTGACATGCATATTATACTAATTGTATATTCTTGAGTGCCCCTAGGTGTGAATGTAAGTGTGAATGGTGATGTGTCGGTTTTGGCCCTGCAATGGTCTGGCAAGCTGTTCAGGGTGTATCTGGAGTCAACTGGGATGGGCTTCAGCCTCCCCATGACTATAATAAAGGATAAAGAAGTTCAAAAAAAGAAATACAATTTTTTATTTAATATAATATATTGAATGAAACATATTACATTCAATATAATATTTGAGAACATTGAAATATTTTGAGTTTGCACTTTTAAGCTGTAATCGAATATTTCTGATTAAGTTGTGTACAAACATGAGGTGGCACAGCTTTTGTTTGTCATCAGTCAATATAGGAAAGATTAGAAAACACCAGCCAAATAAGTGAAAAGTGTGTTGATCTTTATAAGCCAGGAAATAGTTATCCCAACTGTAAGATATGGTGGCGGTTCTGTGATGTTGTGGGGCTGTTTTTCCTCCAAAGTCCCTGGAAACCTTGTTATGGTATATAGCATGATGGACTTGTTTTCAGGGCATTATAAATCAAAATCTGCCAGGAAACTAAATCTGGGCTGTCACTGGATCGTCCAGCAACACACTGATCCAAAGCATATGTCCAAATCAACACAAAAAAGGTTAGCTGACCACAGAATCAAGCTTCTGCCATGGGTACCTGTCTCCTGACCTGAACTCTAATGGTGAACTAAAGAGCAGAGTACACAAGAGATGGCCTAGGACCCTGGGTAACCTGGAGAAATTCTGCAATGCAGATTTGTCTCAGATACTATGTACGCTTCAAATAAAAAAAATGTCATAGGACAAGATTCAGTGCTATTTTATTGGCAAATGAAGGTTGTACAAAAGTATTAAATGCAATGGTTCCAACAATTATGGCACATGTGTTTTTTGTAAAAATAATTGTTCTCTCATTTTATTGTTGAAATCTATTTATTTAAAATTCTTCAAATATATTCTTTATTTAAATTTTACTCATTTTTTTCAGTGTGAGATCCCTTTTCACTAATCTTTACAAGAGGTTCCAATACCCACGGGAGCACTGTGATATCAGTGACTAATGACATAAGATAAGGTTTTATATTACCTGGGCTCGGGCATTTCTGTGTGGAGTTTGCATGTTCTCCCCGTGCTTGCGTGGCTGATGGGAAGTGGTGTGTGAGTCCTGAGAGAGTGGGCAGATCTATGGTAAAATAGGGTGGCACGGTGGCTCAGTGGATAACTTTGCTGCTTTGCAGTGAGAAGGTTCTTTGTCAGAATCCCAGCCAAAGTCTGTGTTGAGTTTCCATATTCTCCCTGTGCTTGCATGGGTTTCCTCTGGGTGCTCTGGTATATTCCCACAGTCCAAAGACATGCATATTAGATCAACTGGCTCCTCTTCATCCATAGTTATGAATGTGAATGGTTATTAGTTCCAGTGCGTCCAGGGTGTACCCCGCCCAAAGTCAGATTGGCTCCAGATTGGTTCCAGCTTCTCCTGCTAACCTGATGTATAACAACAGAAGGTGATAAGGCTGTCTATTCTTATTCGACATGAAAATATTCTTCACTGCACCATATTCATATAATACATTTGACAATAAATTCCTAACAAATTCCCAGTCCTAACAATATCATAATATTATAACCCTTATAAGCAGTTTGGTGACTGAGTGAATGAATGTTCATCTGTGTGCAAAGTGTCACAATAAATACACCCATTTCCAGAAATCTTTAATCTTTTTTGGTTCAAATATATCTTTGGACATTCTGCACAGTTCCAGTACATTTAATAATCATTTAAAGAATATGTCAGAATTGCAGCTCTGCTTAGAGAAGGCTATCCATCAACATTTACTGAACTGGTAAGTTAGACATTATTCAGAGGAAAAACCCAAGAGGTCCACTTTAATATTAAGGAACTGGAGAGATCCACAGTTCAGATAAGAGAAGCTGTTTATGTGGTGAATATAACCGAACATTCCAAAAATCTGGGCTTTATTATGAGTGGTATGAAGAGAGAAAAAGGCATTCGCGTGCCAAAGGTATGTTGGACTTTCAGCAAACTGTTAAAAGTTTTGTCTGATGAGATGAAAAATCAAAGCTTTCAGCATTGGCACAAAGCATGATGCAACAACTGCTCAAAGCTCTGAAAACACCATCCCCAAATTGAAGCATGGTAGTGTTAGCATCATTTTGTAGCAGAGCTCCTAAATAGAGCCCCATAGCCATGGAACATGATTTATATAGTTGTCCCATGCCCGCGCCACAGCAAACCAAATAAGGCTGCCATGTCACCAATAAAAACCAGATTGATTATTAATACCAAATTGATACCCAAAAAAATAGAGGCCCATTCACCACCATTCAGAAAAAAACACACAAGGAAGCCCGGGTAGGCAGACAAACTTTAAACATTAAAGGGAGCACGGAACATGAACTCATTAAACAGATAATTAAACTTACAAGACAGGATACAAATGAATATGGAAATCAGTGAGATCATTCACATACTATAATTCATATATATTCATTGATGCTACAATATATGCAATTTAAATAAATTACAAATCAATCATTAGTTTATTAAAAATTTCTAATCAATCACTATTTTAAAAGAAGGTTGTTTATTACTCACATCAGAAATGTTTCATGATTTACACTGAACTGCCTTCTTGAAACAATTAAGACAACAAGGTTGTTTTTTAAAATTGGAGCTTTTCATATTGGTGTGTGGCTTTCAACTTTGTGTTCAGCGGTTCAATTGCTCTGATGCAAATTCATGCAGAACTACAAATTCATGCAGTTATCTTATCATCCAATCAAGTGGCTGCAGTACAATGCACAGAATCATGCACATACATATAAAGAGCTTCAATTAATGTTCACATAAACATCAGAATAAAGGAAAAGTTTGATCTCTGTGACTTTAATCATGGTATGGTTTGAGTATTTCAGAGTGTTTTAGTTTACGCAGAATGGTGAAACAAACATTGAGTGAGTGACAGTTCTATGGGTGGAAATGCCTTCTTGATAAGCTGGGCCAGAGGAAAATGGCCAGATTGGTTCAAGATATTATGAAGGATGTAGTGACTTAAACAAACACTTTTTACAACCTTGGTAAGCATAAAAGTATTTTGATGAGCAAAGCATTGCAACTTAAGGTGGACTGGCAACAATAGCAAAAGACCACATTGGATACAACTCCTGTCATCGAGAAACAGGAATCAGAGGATACCAATGGTACCAACAAAACTGCACCGTTGTAGATTAGAAAAAAAACTCGCCTGCCCTTTTCCAGTCTTCAGCTGTCAACTTTTAATGAGCCTGTGCCGATGATAGATCCTTAATCTTGGCTTATTTATTTATTGGCTGACTGAAACGTCTAGGGGAATCTGTCTTGCTCTAGCTTAGCTTTAAAAAAACATTAGACACAATACGGTTTAGATAAATACTTGCACGTTAAGGATGAGGCTGAATATGCTGGCCATCTGCTCTTTCGTCTGTGAAGTAGTCTATTGCAGATAAGTATATTTGTGCCTTTTTGTTGCTGTGTGCTTTTTTTATCATCTTTCTGATGGTAAGAGGATAAACTGGGCATACTGGATGCACCAGTAGGTGAATTTTTTCCATCCAAAATTGTCTTGGCCAGGCAACATGCATGTTGTTTGTGGTGAACATAGACCCTAAATTAGCTTTAGTCTCCTAATGGCATTTAGCTTTGGCATTTTACACCCGAGCACCCAAGGGGTACACCCTCAACAGCCTGGGCTAACACACACTGTGATGGTCGAGATGCGACCGCACATGTTTGCTACCCTGTCTGCCTACATACACACACTCACACTGCAAATCACTTTATATAAGGCTCTTTATTTGCTCTTGGACCTATTTGCACATGTTATATTAAAAATCAAAATTTTAAAAATATTTCCATGCAATTGTATGTCCGACTTATTAACTGTTGAAAGTGTAAGTACAGATTACAAAATACAGATGTCCTCTCCAGCAAAAAACATTTTGGGTAATGCGCTGGTTGGTTCTTTAACCAAAATTGAACTTTTGGGTGTACAAGAGGCTGTTACTGCAGTCATGTGCAATCTGATCACAG
>JAQMYF010000013.1:14869635-14880119 GCA_030014195.1 Neosilurus mollespiculum | reverse complement strand
ATATATATATTTGTGTGTGTGTGTGTGTGTGTGTGTGTGTGTGTGTGTGTGTGTGTGTGTGTGTGTGTGTGTGTGTGCATAGGATTTTATTGTCCCCAATGTATATCTGGGCACCAAATATCCCCCGCTGAAATCAGCACTCAGTTAGGGTGCTTTAGCATTGATTGATGATCATGTCGGAAACCTGGGTTTCATCTTTAAGTTTTTTAAACAGATTTCTGTAGTCACATTCTTTTAATTAAGACAAATCTCAAAAGTAAAATCTTTCCTCTTGAAAAAGGATTTGGAAATAGTTATTCAGACTTTTGTCACATCTTGACTGGACTATGGTAACTCCTTGCTTTCAGGTTCAAAACGCAGCAGCTAGATTCCTAACTAGGACAAGGATCACATCTCATGGGTACAAGCTTCTTTATACTAGTTACCGGTGAGATTCCACATTGATTTGAACAATTTTGCTGTTTGTTTATAAATCCGTCTATAGTCTCACTCCTAATTATAACCACAACCTCCTTTATCCCTACTCAGCACCAAGAGCACTGCCATCCGATCAACAACTTCTTACTGTACCAAGATCTCAAGTATAGTCTAGGGGTGACAGAATATTCTCTGTTGTTGCCTCTAGGCTTTGAAATGCCTCTAGGCCTTTTTACATCAGGTCTTCTCTGTCTCCTGAGATTTTTAAGACATGCCTTCAGACCCACTTCTTTTGTTGCATTGTGTTCTGTATAATATTATCTCTATTCCTGTTTATGTTTATTCTATGCCTTATATTTTTTGGTTTTGATTCTAATATCTTGCTTTTAAATATGCTATAAAAATAAATGTTACATGACTTGACCTGACTTGAGTAGGTTGCAGCCCAACTGATTTAGTTCCCTTTCCTGTTGCTTAATATTAACATTAAAAGCTTCCTCTATTTTTTCACAATATTTTTTCACAATAGCCCTTGGCAATATTGGCAATTTGGACAAATTAAAACCACTCTACATACTTTAGAACATAGTCAACACATTCTATGAAAAGCAGTTTCGAATGTCCGCTGAAATTATTGTAGCATTTGACAGCTTTTTATGCTGCAGCCATTATCTGTTTTGTTATGTGCTGAATAAGTGTATAATAATTATAGCGTAAGAGCACTTCAGTTTAGTTTGTGTTTGCATTTGTGTTCTGTGACCTTTTACCTAAAACCCAGCTTAAACTGAACATTACAGAATGAAGTTAATGTATATTTGTGTAACAGTGGCCACACATTTTAGAACAGTAATAGGTAATAATTTGCAAAATAAGATAAAATGTATTACTAGCTTGAGTTTGGGGGTTGGAAATTAAAAACAGAACTAGTTCATTTGTATCTAGCTTGACTAGTGACTAGCCCAGTTATACAAAAATCATCCATGTTTGGGTGATGTGATATGGCTTGACACAGAGACAAATATAAATTATTTTCATATAATATAGCCCCATATCATAAAAAATTGTAATGATATGAAAAATGTAAATAGAAAGAGAAGGCAGTAATTTCAAATTTTACTTTGACATGTATTTGCTCTTAAACTTACTCTTAAGTAAAGATTTATATACAAGGAAACATTCAACTTAAATACTTTTAATAAGCTACTAGGACAATCATGGTAGTATCTTTTAAAATGACCCAAATTTTCAGACAGCTTCATCTGCTCTACTAGTTCTTGTAGAATCTTGTCAGGGCAGACCTTGGCTCGCTTCTCCCTACACTATGTGATGTGCAGATCAGTCTATACTTCCTTAAGATGGCTGCAGTGTATAGTGTTATGTGCCTGGGCCTGGAACGCTTTGCAGTTATCCATAAATATCAGCATGACTACGGTTTTACAAAGAACAAAAAACACTTTTCACTGGTGAAAAGAGATTTCTTTGAGACCGTCTGTACCAGAACCTACCATTTTAACACAAAAATACATGAATCCACAACACAATCCAAGCTCAGCTCACCAGTCCATCACAGGGCCCACCAGTCCACCACACAACCACTCATGCTCACACCTCGAAGCAGTTTGGGACAGCCAATTGGCCTAATGTGCATGTCTCTGGAGTGTAGGGAGAAACCGAAGTACCCAGAGGAAACCCACACAAGCACAATAAAAACATGCAAACTCTACACAGAAACGCCCTCATCGAGACCAGGACTCAAACCCAGGGCCTTATTGCTCTGAGCAGGATGTGCTAACCACCACACCACTGTGCTGACTTTTAATCATGTGGAATGTCTGCAAAGCAGTTAAGTTCCTGTTACACTTATATTATAGCAGCTGTAAACAATTGCCAGCATCTCTTTTTTTTCCTCTTGAAGGTAATGATGACAAAAAAAAAAAGAAGAAGCTTGTCATGCAATGGAGAGACCGGAAAGCTTGTACTCTTCTGTCCTGAAGGCTCTTTTGTGGCACTGAGACCCTAAAGTTCTTTCTCAAATCTTCTTAATGTCTCCTAAGAGAACGTTTTGTATTATTATTAATTATACAATTTTATTTTTAAACAACATAGTTTATAAAATCAATGTATTATTACTATTAGGATTCCACCAAACCAGGTTCCTTCGTATGATTGTTACTATGGAAATAATAACACACTTGTGCATTAATATAAAGATATTATTATTTATATTCATATTATTTATGCTATGGAATTACTGAGAGATCTGTGGAGTTGTGGAAAATTGATCAACACCTTGATTTTAGAAATCAGCAGTTCTGTGGTACGACATGAAATAAATGTCTGATAATTTCGATTTGCTTTTATTGTTCCTACCCCATTCTGTCATGTTTTAAAAATGACCTGAAAAATGATTTGTTCTTCAGAAATTTCATGGTAACAGCAGACCAGAAATAGATTAAATGTTACATGAAATAAGAATGGGTTTTTGCTGAAAGATTTTTGATTGGAAGAAGAATAAATATTAAGTACCTGAAGAAATGATTGAGGAGACCTTTCTATGTTAGTCTGCATCATGGAAATTGATTATGAAACGAAATGACAAGCACGGCATCTTAAAGGTCATGTGTGATTTGACTGTTCTACATTTCTATTGTGCTGTTGATAGACTGACAGCCAAGTGAGATGCATACCTTTGGTTATTATTACTCTGTCATGACCTGCTCTCAACACAGCGCAATAACAGGTGCATGAAGAGTGACCGTCTTAAAATAGTCAACCAGATAATCAGAAAATCAGTCATAAACGTGAATGAAAATGTAAATACTACGTGACTGACTAATGACAAAATGCCCATACAATGACCTGGAAATTAATTAACTGCTCTAGAGCATTACCATGGTAGATATTCAGCATCTGGAGATGTCTTTGGTGTTATTGTTATGTTAATAACAAAGAAAAAAGCTGTAAAATTTAGGATTAATAATTACGTATTTCATTATCTTACTACTTAGTGATTGATAAGGACGGGTAGTATTGCCGAGAGCCCTGGATTTGATTATTAGTTGGCTTGGCTTACTGTCTAATTCGAAATAGTTCACATGGGTTTCCTCCTGGTTCTGTGGTTTCTTTCCTTTCCTTGTTTTAAAAACATGGCTGGGTTATGGTAAAGTGCATGAATGAGTGTGAAATTCTGTATGGGACTACTGATACCCTGCTGGAATCCCATCTAGGATGCATTCCACCTCATGCCTATAGGTTTTGGGGTACTGTAATCCTAACCAGTATACAATATTGAAGAATTCATTATAAACAACTATATTGCTTTTTATGTGCTTAAATGATTTGCAATTATACATCATATATAATATTTACTCTTTGCCTTTGCATATTAAGGTGCAAAGTAGCCCATATACACTTCTAGTCGCTAAGTTAAAATATACAGAAACCTTCTGAATTAACTTTTCATTTATTTACTGATCTTTAGTAAGCACTTTATCCTAGTCAGGATTACAGTAGTAATTGATTATGTTGAATTCTAAACTAGTGAGCTCTTTTTACCTGCTTAATTAGATTACTGTTGTGATCTTAAAGTACAATATACAATATATAAAAGTTTTCAAATGGACTGTAAAACAATATTCAAGCAATATAAAATTATTTTTCTTAAAAGATAATATAATGTGTTTTCTGAAAAATATTATTTATGAAGGATATTTTTGCTATTAAGAATGTTTATGTAATGTTTATGAATGTACATTTTACATTATAATTGATACAGGGTGACCCAATAAAACCTCCCACATTTTAAAGGTAAATAAAAAAAATATTAAAGATGATCAAATTATTATTTGCCTTTACAAATCTTCATTCAATACAGTTTTTATAAATCATGTTTTAAAGATGGCATCCTCTAAATGATGGCCATCATAGAAGAAGGCTGCCATGGCTCGACGGGTCATGTTGGGTGGAACATCTCCTGCTGAATAGCAACCTTAGGGGCTTCCAGCGTTTGGGTTGGCTCCATCTTACTGAAACCACACACTGAGTTCTTCAAACTCAGGTTAGGGATGGGCTACCAACAGACCTCAGCACTGCCTCTCCTGTGTCACTTAGTTTTATGTGTGCAAATAATAATTTTATTATCTTTAACTTTTTTTTTAAAAATTTATTTACCTTTGAAATGTGGGAGGGTTTTATTGGGTCACCCTGTATAATTTGCAAGTATTGTAGACATCAGTAATTTGGTATGCTGTACTTGCCTCCTATCACTATAAAATGTAATCGCTTAATAGTAAAACTTACCTAAATAATATGAAAAATAATGTTAATGTTGTTAGTAAAAGTGTTAAATATGGAGCTGTTGTTTTGTATTGCAAAATTTTATAAAATAAATTAATTAATAAATAAACTTAGGGCAGCATGGTGGCGTACTGGCGAGCACTTTGGCTATATACAGCAAGATGTTCCAGTGTTCAAGCACTGTGCCTGGGGTGTCATTTCTGTGTGGAGTTTGCATTTCTCCTCATGCATACATTGGTTTCCTCCAGGTTTTTGGTGATCCTCCCACAGTTTAAAGACACACACATGAGGCGAACTGGATATTCTCAACTGCCACAGGTGTGAATGTGAGTATGAATGGTTGTGTGCCTGTGATGGTCTGGCGATCAGTTCAACGGATGAGCTCCAGCCTTCCCACGATCCTATTAAAGAGTAAAGTTGTTTGTTTGGGGAAAAAACATTTTTTTTTTGTGTGTGACAGCATTTCTATTGAATTTAAGCTCTTTACTAGTTTATTGACACAGTAAACCTGGAGCTTGCACAGCCTTCCACATAAATAATTTCCCTAAACAACAACTTCTGATTAAAAAAGGCAAGGGTCAGCTTTATCTGATGGTTCTATTGCAAGCTACTTTTCATGGGAAATTATTTGAAAAAATGTTTTATCAAATGTAAATTCCCTGATAAGCAATGGGCAGGCTAGCCTAAGACAAGCCTTTTTTTCACATATAGGCTCTTGGACATTCAGGGGGGAACAATTTAATGTTTATTAGACAGTACATGAATACCAAACAGGTTTTCCTGCATTGTATTTTATCTGATATATTTCTATATAAAAACATTCAAAGTGTTCATAAAAAAAGACTGAAGCATATTTTCACTACTTTTTCATAGTTTTTTAATTATTTATTTTTTTAAAACTATTTTTTATATTTTTACTTCTGACAAATATATTTAGATGATCTGTTCTCATTTCTAAATACTGATTCAGTCCAGTTTACAGTGTGTTCCAGTCACACAAATGCAGGGCTGCTTTATCTTTAAGTCATTGTTTGCTAAAATTTCTGTACATTGTTATTTGAACAAGCTCTTTCTAATTCTAATATAATTTGAGCAGTGTTGTATTTTAGTTAATGAGGTACATCTGCTTAAATCTAAAATGTCTACCCCCCCCCCCCACCCCCCCCTTGCTACAGCACAGTTTTTTCAGTTCTTGTAGACTTTTGAGAAAGTATATTTATTTTATGGTTTATTGCAAAACATTCCTCAGAATAGTTTAAAATGGAATCTTAAACCTTTGCTCATCCAAAAGGAGGTCAATGAGTTCTGTTATAGAGTTATGGAGAATACTGCAGTTTATCCTTTTGTCCTTCATCAGTGTACTATACTTGAAGCTTAACCTCAGCTGACTTTCTTGCTGAAGGCCTGCCAGGCTGTGTGATAGTATTCCTGCACTAATGCATGAGGTTTTATCATGCTTAATGAATAAATTAATAATCAAGGGCTTTATTTAGACTCATCTTCCTGTTGATCTTATTCCTCATCTCTCACTTTCTCTCTCATTCTTCTCTTCCACAAGTCCTCTCTCTTTATCTCTCCCCCGCCTCTCTCTTTGTCTCCCACTCTATCTCTCTTCCTCTGACTCTCTCACTCCCCCTTCTCTGTCTCACACTCGCTCTCTACCACTCCTCCCTCGGATTAAAGAGAAGTCTTTCAGCTCTTCTTTATTAAAAAGCCCCTAGCTCCACAGTGCTTGTAACGGCTGTGTGTTTACTGTTGTGAGGCTGTTGTGAGTTCTGTTGTGTACAAACACGGGGTCTTTCCCACCAGGCTGAGGAACACGGGCTCAGAGGGCAGCGAGCATGCTGTGCTGTCAGGAAGTGGCGTGTTTACAGTCATCATTTAACATGACTGAATGGGACGATCTAAAGGGATGTCTGTCACAAACATAAAGTTGCCAGTGAATCAACAATATCCCCCTGCCAGAATTTGAGAAACGTGTAATGGCTCAGTAGAAAAAGCTTTGTGACGGTCATGAATAAATAAACATCGACACTTTCACTTGGCTTCTGAGGGAGGCTTTGGATATTTCTGATTTTGTTGTGTCATTCATTTACACATTCTTTTTCTTCGTAGGATATAAATAAACCTTATCGTTATAGGGCATCAATGGGGTGATTAGTCAGTCATATCTCTGTAGTCATTTACCGCAATCACTGTTAAATGATGTTTACTGATGCATACAAGACTGTTTATTTACAGTAAATCTTACGATATAATTATCATTTGTAGAATACAAATCGTTTACCCTGTAGACGTTGTAGGGTTTAGTAAATGCGTTTTAATTGTTATGCATACATCAGACTGAACAGTGGGCTGTTTAATGGGTTGTTTTTTTTAAAGGGTCCATAGTCCATTGTTTAATGCTACAACATAACATGGCAGATAAATCTAGAACTTTGTAGTTAATGCTCTTCCAAAACCTGCTATTTAAAATCAGTAGGAAAAAAAATCACCTCACCAAATCACTATTTCACACATAGCAAGGTTAGTCTCTCCACCAATATGTCTAGATTTACTAGATCAGGGTTTCTCAAGCTATTTTAAGCCAGAGCATCCTTTACATGTCAAAATAACACCAAGCAAGCAAAAACCATTGACCACCTCAGTTAAGATTTATTTTATGAACTATTTAAACATGTAAATATTATATTGTGGCTATTTTTTATAGTCCTACTTGTTATTCAGTAATTGAAGTTTGGATTAAAACCATTTATTCAAGTAGACCATCAAATAATCTAATATTTACAGGCATGTGAAAAAAATATGCGATGGAAATTGTTCAGTTTTTCATCATATTTGCACAATCAAACATTTCATCTTTAATATAGTGCTTACAGATGCTAGTGATAAAGGTGAGGGTAATAGTGGAGTCAAATGACACATAAAATTTCCATTTTGTAGTCAGTTTTATAATTTCAATAAAAACAGACCAAATACATGGAAAAAGTAAGTGTAACCATACATCTATCACACCTTCATGTCCATAACTTGAACTAAGAATCAGGTATTGTAGTTTAGGTGCCATTGATTCGAACCTCCTGCAGGTAGTACCTGTCTTTTTTAAATTTGATATCTACGGTCTGGGTTGGCACAGTGGCTCCATGGTTAGAAGCACTGTTGCTTCACTGCAATAATTTTCTAGGTCAAAGGCCTTTTTGTGTGTATGTTCTCCCTTGTTCTCCCTGGCTTGCACAGGTTTACACCTGGTACTCCCACAGTCCAAACACATGCACATTAGGTCAACCAGGTCTCAACTGGGTGTAAACAAGAAAAATTGTTTTTTTGTGTGTACAAAGGAACGTGTACGCATGTTGTGCACCCCCCAATGAAGGTGCATATCCTGACAATTTGCCCTTTACCCAACAGTAAAATACATGCCACTGACTTCGGACCAAATTTTTGTTGGTAACAATCTCTTTCTGCTGCCACAGGATACTAATGTGACAATAATATTGATTGCACCTAATTTTAAGACCAACATTCTCATGGGCGCTCAGATGGATGCAAATGCATTTGCTATTTAAATAGTGTGGGTTCTGGATTGGAAAATGAAAAGTAGTCATTGATTCAACTCTGCAGTGTGGTGTTTAAATATACTGCAGGGTGAAGATTACATGTGAGGCTATCTGTCCATAAGTTGAACTTAAACTGGAGGTGGACCTTTCAACAGGATAGTGATGCTAAGCACAACTGCAAAGCCACCAAGAAATGGCAAAAAAATCCTAGCATCAACTTCATGCTCCTTAATTACTCAGCTTTGATCAGCTTTGCGTGTTTCCAGATTGGAATATCACTGCCTTCCCAAGAGGGTGTTATATGGAGAACCTGTCTCTGGCACACGACAGAGTGTCAATTCAATTCAATTCAATTCAAGTTTTGTCACAATAGAGACTCAAAGACACCCTGAAAAAAACTGTCCTGCTGTGGCTTCATCCACACCATTTGTGAGTTCAAGCTGCTGACTGTGGGGGTTGGCAGTGTATAGATCACCAGATTCCACTACCTTCTTCCAAACAAATCATAGAGCCAGTGATGAGGTGAAAAGGAACAGGTGGAAGAATTGGGGACACCTCAGTCTGACACCTCAGCCTGACAAATTTCTACCTCTGCCACATAATGGAGTTTCATTGGTGTAATGACAGCTCTTTTTGGACTGTTTGTCTGTGAACACAATCCTGACCACTCCCATGCAAGGATTTTCACTGAACTCAGAAACTCTGAAATCAGTATTCTCAGAGTAAGGTCACAACATTTTGGAGATTTTGATCTTTATGTTAATATTTTAAATGCTTATATCTGAGAAACAATGTGACATAGATGCAATGAGGGACATATACATGCTTTAAAATTGCAAAATTCCCTTTGGCTTTAAATGGAAAATTAAACTCAAACTTAATTAAAGCTTTAATGCATAGTTTATGTCTGTTTCTATTAAAAGACACTGTTTCGTGAACCTTTTTTCCATGTAGAGTCAAAAAATGGGGGTGGATTTGCTATTGTAATGTGAAAAGTCACAAAATCAAACCGTGTAATACAGAACTAATTTGCAAAATTTCAAGTTTTGTTGTCATATACAGGTAACAATGGAATATCACCACCGCCAGTGAAATTATGGGACTCAGAAGAATACATGGCTGGAATTATTTTCATTTATATGTACGGTCTGACTCTTGTTTGATGTATGTGAATGGAAGGGTGTATAATTTCATATCTGTGCCTAGTTTTATATTATTCAAAAGTTCACTAGTTTATATCTGACTTGTTAGTTTAATATCTGTATAATATTATTATTGCCACTTACTTGCCTAATATGAACTGGGGATTCATGTTCTATTCTTCTATTCTTATAACTTAAAAATGTTACAAAACATGGTGTCACAAATAGGTACACTAATATGAATCCATATATGGACTTTCAAATGAGACAGTTGCCATTGATCTTGAATGACCTTGAAAGGTCAGACCCCAGCCATTTCATAGTTATTTCAAATGTTTAGCTAATTTGGTCACATCCATGTACTAAAGATCATATCTTAATTAATGGTTAATTAAAACCAGTACCCATAAAGAGTCTATTTGCTACATTATCCATGCTTGCACTCTGTGAGTGCCCCTCTAGTTTTATCTGCAGCCACTGTAGCAGGACCTGCCTGTCTCAATTAGGCCTCATCATCCATCCACTAGCAAACCTATAGCAGAGATGAAGCTCCCCTTTCTAGTTTGCAAAGCAAAGCCATGCTTCTTCTTGGCATATTGTAAACAATCCCCCATTTAAATCAAATTCAAATCAAATCAAATTCAAATTTATTTGTTACATACAAAATCATACACAGTACAATATGTAGTGAAATGCTTGTTATGACTATCCTAAAATTTGAAGAATAAAACCTATCAATATCAAGAAGAAAAATAACAATAACTATAACTATTTAAAGGACATAGTTAAAGGTAGAATATAAATATAAAAATATAAAATATAAAATAAAATAAAAGATAAAATATAACAATATATATAACATAAAATATTAAATAAAATATAAATGTAGTAGTGATTTTATAAGTAATACGTTATGTAAAGTGTCAGTGCAGTATGCATACAAGATGTCCAGTGAGTGTGGTTGTTGTGTGCGCAGAGTAGTGCAAAGGTGTACAGAGAGTGCAAATTGTGTGTGCAACAATCAGCTGAGGTAGAATGTAATGTTCATGTGTAGGGTAGGTCTACAAAGTCC
>JAQMYF010000013.1:14848216-14863896 GCA_030014195.1 Neosilurus mollespiculum | reverse complement strand
GAACCATTGCTGATTTTCGTCAAGAGTAGGCTGCATAGCTGTCAGCGTGTTTCTGCCCTGCGATGGCCTGGCGAGCTCTCCGGGGTGTACTCTGCCCTTGCCCGGAGTCGGCTGAGGTGGGCGCCAGCCTCCCCGTGACCCTAATTAGGAATAAGCGGTTCAGAAAATGACATGACCTGACAAAAAGGCGGTGGGCCAAGCTGTATTTGCTTAGATTTTTTTAAACAGTTACAGAGAAATAAATAGTGCACAGTGGCACCTGTCGTATCCTAGACTTTGTGTACCATGCTTGTGCCACACACACACACACACACACACTCTATTTCAGCCCAGGATAAACTGTGGGTACGGCAGTCCCACTGTACTTTTCTTTTAATAATCCAGTAACTGTTACCAAATAAATTAGTTTGTTTTGGTAAATTTATCTTTTTTGCATTTAAGATTAAAATTGTTCCAGTTTAAACCACTAATAAATATAAACAGGAATGTTGTAAATGATGTTGTAAACTGAATGGTGTAAACTGCTGTTACCGACACTACTCAGATCATCATTCTAGTATGATTTTATTCATCCAAGGGTTAATTCAAGCAAAATTAATACAGAGAAAATGTAAAAATATAAAGATATCATATGCGACTCCCGAGTGGCGCATCGACAAGGTGCGCGACTATCAACCCGGAGATCGCAAGTTCGAATCCGGGTTGATGCCACAGCCATCCATGACCGGGAGTCCATGGGAGCTAAGTGGCTGAGCTCTCACGGGAGGGATGGATGGCATATGTTCACTTCCCTGTCACTCACAGCGATCACCAGTCAACCAATCATGGGCGTCTGTAAGCTCATTCGTACGAGGGGGCGGATAGAGCTTTCCCACCGAGTGTGTTGGGCCAAATACGCATGCGCAGCAGTTCGAAAAGAAGCGGGCGGTAGCATTGCATGTCACGGAGGGGGCATGTGCTTGCTTACGCCCCTCCCTGGTCGGTTGTGGTCGTGTGATAGGGAAGGCAAAAAGTTGATGGGTGGGAATTGGATATGACTAAATCAGGGGAGAAAAATGGGGGGAAAAAAAATAATAATAAAAATTAAAAATAAAAAGCTATTATATGCAATTATTCAAATTAGCAACAAGAACTTATTTCTGCTAAAGGGGCAATACTAGCTTCTGAGCACAAGGGTGTTCTTATTTACACAGAAGACTATTACACCTATTGATATTTTTGACATTTTATGCTAATTTTATTAGAGCTTTTGTTCAAGTATGTCTCCTTTATCCCTAGGCACTGTATTAAAGGGGGTGAAAAAAGAGAGGATTCAAATACAAATACATTCAAATACTGGTTCAAATACATAAAAAAATCCATTGAATTTTCCTAGTCTTTTCACATGACACTCAATTCCAGTCACACTTACACTTACACAACTATTGTATTACAGTATTTTGGGGGCACACTTACAAAATAATTTTCAGTATTTGTCTTCATAAGGACTTTTATAAGGAACAAGTAACTTACAGAAAAAGTGGGTGACATTTAAACAGGACAATTGTGGTCATGATATAAATTTCTCTTTAATACTTCACCTTTTGATAAAATAGTAATAATAAGCAATTATCAAATGAGGTGAAGTATGATAAAGAGAATTATTCAGTTGAGAGGTTGTTATCCTGTTTATTATTCATTAAAAAACAATAATAATAATAATAATAATTACTATTTTCCACCCTAACTCATCCAAACTTTTTTTTTTGTTTTGCAGATAGTCCTAGCTGATGGGGCCAAAGAAAATAAATCAGAAAGCTGTGTTCATTGAAAGAAGAGAATGATTCCTTGCTGTGAAGTCCAGCTGTTACTGGCTGATCTAGGAACACACCCTTTTTTAATGCCCCATTTGAGCTAATCTCTTTTGTTCAATGATTATTGAAGTTTTCAGTGTGTAATACTGTAGTGGCTGGATGTTCCAGAATAACTCTAAGTTAACTGTGGTCTCCTTTCAAATGTGTTTGTAATAAAGCTTTTAAGGCCAGCCATGAGGTGTAGTACAGACTTGAAACCTTATCCTCACCATGCTTGAGCAGAAGATTTGTCTTTGTTTCACCATGACAAGGTGAAGAGCTCTGATGAAGAACATTGGGGAATGTATCATAGAGTACATTGTAGAATGGTAGATTTGAATTGTGATGTTTTCTTTTCATACCAAAATATGACTTGATTTGGGACCTAGATAAGCACAATAATTTATTGATTATGATATCAAGTCTCATAAAAAGTGAAGAGATGTGTAACATCTCAGCTTCCTGTAATGTTGATTCCAACATCGATCATTTATTTCAGCCAGTGCTATACATTGTTGTTATCATTTTTGGCTTCCCTACAAATTGTATGGCTTTGTGGGCTGCCTACTTGCAGGTGAAGCAGAAAAATGAGCTGGGTATCTATTTGATCAACCTGTCTGTGGCTGACCTCCTTTATATAGCTACATTGCCACTTTGGATTGATTATTTCCTCCAACATGATAACTGGATCCATGGGTCAGGGGCTTGCAAGCTGTTTGGCTTCATTTTCTATACCAACATATATGTCAGCATTGCTTTCCTCTGCTGCATTTCTGTGGATCGTTATTTAGCAGTGGCCCATCCGCTCAAGTTTGCCAAAGTGCGTCGGGTCAAGACAGCCATTTTGGTCAGTGCTTTCGTCTGGATTATAGAAGTTGTGGCCAACTCAGCACCCCTTTTTTATGATGAACTTTTTGCAGCACGTTTCAACCGTACCTTCTGCTTTGAGAAATATCCAATGCAAGACTGGGTTGCAGGCATGAACCTCTACCGAATCTTCCTGGGATTCTTGACACCCTGGTGCTCTATGTTAGCAGCATACAAAGGAATATTGAAGGCAGTGCGGAGCAATGTTTCCACTGAGCGGCAAGAGAAAGCTAAGATCAAAAGGTTAGCTCTTAGCCTCATCCTTATAGTACTTCTTTGCTTTGGACCATATCATGTGTTCCTACTGTGGCGCAGTGTGCTCTTTTTCAGCAACCCCTGTGACTGTCGGGTGGAAGAGAATTTATTTACTGCCTATCATGTGGCCCTCGCTCTCACCAGCCTCAATTGTGTGGCAGACCCAATCTTATACTGTTTTGTGAATGAGGGAGCCCGCAGTGATGTGAGCCGTGCCCTGGCAACTCTGATGACTGCTTTTCACCGAGGACAAACCACAGACATGCTAATGGGGGGTTCCATTACTGTAGAAACACCCCTGGCCAGCAAGAAACAAGATTTCTATGGAGAAGTCAAAACTAATTCCTATAAAAATGAAATTGCATCACTGAAAGGGGAGTGTTTTCAAATGACTAAACTTGGTGTTAAAAAGTGAAGCAATGTATTTAGGCACACATATGTCATAAGATCTTCAGGGACCCCAAGTCTTAAGTTTCTTAGATTATGTCACAATGTTACCGTTTAAATAAGTTGTTAATGTAAAACCAAGTTTAATGAATGTAATACCAGATGCCATGTTTATTACTGTTTACTATAGAGCAGTGTTTAAATTCTTTTCAAAGTTCAAACCCATCTGTGACCCATCACAGCAATGTGGGTATTAAGACGGAAATTATTAAATACTTTGTTGAACTTTAAACGTGGTTTTCTCAAAAGTTGCATGCTTAAAAGGCTGAAAATTCCTGGAAGGTTTTGGTAAGTTATTCCAAAAATAGACAGTTATGTTAGAAAATTTGGTATAATTTTAAAGCTTACTACATCAGCTACGAAATGGTACCAATAACCTAAAATTAATAATTTCCAACATAGTACCCACTTCTGTGATGGATCACAAATCAACATAATTTAAATTGGCATTTTTTAGGTAATTGTGGTGGCAAAGCAGTGTAGTGATTAGCACATCTGCCTCATAACATGAAACTCCAGGGTTCGAGCCCCATGCCTGGTGAGGATGTTTCTTTGTGGAGTCTGCATGTTCTCTCCCATGCTTGCATGAGTTTGAATGTGTTGGCCCTGGAATCAGTTTAGGGTGTAACCCGCCTTTGCCCCGTGTTGGCTATATGGGCTCCAGCCTTCCCACCACCCTAATAAAGGGAAAAGGGGTTTGGAAAATGATGTAATTTATTTAAAATTTTAAAATACTAATTTAATACTCAGTAGAGTTCAATTGCTCAATAAGTCATTATGAGTCATGTGTCTCTGCTCTAATAAACCTTGTAATAAACCTTATTTCATTTGGAATACAAATGATATATAAATATTATTTAATATATTTAATCGTACATCACTCTAAATGCTATTTTAACAAAATTCCATCCTATCAGAATATTTGTCTGATTTTTTCAGATGTTGTTTTTACAGAAAAATTAATGAGGTAAAACAACTTTTCTCTAAATATATAATCTAAATATGACTGTCATGAGCACTACATTTTATGCAACAGCTGAGTCCTTTTGAGCCTTATATCTTATATTCAAGCTCAAATTGTTTTTATTGTGGATAAAAATATATAGAAAATAATATTTTTAGTTTCGATGAACAATACCAAAGCACTGCTGAACTGATTTTTTCAAACTATGATCAAGGTTTTGAATGTCAAGCTGTGTAGAGATTTTTTTAAGTGTTTGGGGTTTGCAGTAACTGTTATGGAAGTGTAAATAATCCAAAAGCTAAAGCACCTGAGGAAATCAAAACGTATTATATTACCAAGGCTGACATGTGTCCGATATTTAATATTAATCTACATGTGGTATAGATGTTAAAATACATCTCTCACTCAGTTGTCTATTGTTTGTCTATATTCAGTTACCCGTAGACATCTGTAATCAAAATATATCCAAATAACACACGTTTACGTTCCTGTTCAGATGCTTACTTGAATTTTTCCACCATAAAATCATAAAGGTCATTTCTCAGAGGTTTGCAACTGAACCGGGAATACTGAAATAATTTATGTCTTTTCGATTACTTTATAGCTTGGTCTTGGCTTGTACTCATATGGAAAGGGCTAATAAGAGAGATGGTACCATAAAGCACTGCCTTTGTGGTCTGTTTGTCATATTTAAATAGTGACATTTTAAAATCCTCAGATTTGAATGAACATCTACATAGTTAATATAATCCAAAAAGAAATAAATATATAAAAAGCCAGTGCTTGCTCAGTGGTTAAGGCTCTGGATTACTGATCCAAAGTTTGGCGCTTCAAGCCCCAGTAACACTAAGCTGCCACTGTTGGGTCCTTGAGCAAGGCCCTTAACCCTTAATTGCTCAGTTGTGTAATAAAAATGATGAATGAAAGTTTTCCCTGGGAATTAAAGATTAGATGTAGCTACAAATGGAAACATTTAAGGTCATTAATTATACGGTTGTGTAGTGGCTTCAGTATAACAGTATGGCTCATATCAGTATGTGGTATTGATTTATGCCGTTCTTGAGGTGTCACCCTCAAGTTGTGTTTATCCGATCAAGGATGAGGACATCATTCTCCATGACACCTTAGGTGTCACTGTTCTCAGCTAGATCCAGACTCCTAATCCATGCACTGTAACTCCTGATGTTCATCTGGTATCGTCTTGGTCGCCTGTTTGTTTGGAGACGGAGGTGATGGTTAACATGTCCCAATATAGTACAAAGTAGTGTCACATGCCAAGTCTTGGAGGAACACAGCTCTGCAGACTTTAGCAGTATACTTCCTTTAACACCTGATTCAACGCACCTAATGACCAATGATTGTGTGCGGTGAATTTTGGTATGCTACAATAAATAAAACACTTATCTGTGTAGGGCTGTGGTCATTAAAACATTCATGTATATGAATAAGTCACACTATTAACTGAACGGTTTATCATTAACTTTCTGTTCTAAAAATGTACAAAGCATAAGTGTGATTCACAAAGAATTTATATAACAACAGACAACTTTTATTTTGTTTTTCACCAACATGTGTCCAATAAATTATCATGTTTTATCACTAGGTCACAAGTCATAACATTTGACATTAAAAAGCCAGTACAAACCAAGATACAGACGCAGTGGTTAATCATTAAAAGAGATTTACAGGAATGGCAGAAAGGGGACACACCTGAATTACCTTTAATTTTACTGAGAAAAAAGATAGCTATTTACAGCTAAGTTTGCACTGAAAGATAGAGTTGTTTTGAATTTTTGTGAGTTTGATGTTTCTGTTCCTCAAAAAAAAAATGCAAATGCAGTTTTGCAAACTGAAATTTTAATGATAGAATCTGGCTCTGCAAATGCCTCTAGGTAAAGAACAAAATTAATGTACATATATGATATATAAATCATCCTGGCACTTATTTTTATGTTTATATTCTCACTCACTCATTTGCCGAATCGCTCAATCCTATTAGGGTGGCAAGGAGGTTGAATCCTGTCCTAGCTGACACTGGGCAAAGCCTACACCCTGAACAGCTTGCCAGACCATCGCATGGCAAACACACAACACTAACACCTAGGGACAATTTTGAAATAGCCTGCAGTTTCCAATTTTGGAATAGTCTGACAGTTGAACTGTGGGAGGAAACTGGGGTACCCAGAGGAAAACCACGCTAGCATGGGGAGAACATGGAAACTCCACACAGAAACGCCCAAGCCCGGGACTTGAACCCAGGACCTTCTTGCTGTAAGTCGGCCATGCTAACCACTTTGCCACCATGTTGCTGTGTTTATATACTCAGACTATAATTCAGATCATATAGGATATCCATGTGATTTGTTTCACAGTGGAGTAGGTGCCAGAATCTTACAGATTCTTATACAAAGACACAATCATTTGTAAGTGGTAAGGATATAGACATTAGTTAATTTATGAACAAATACCTATAATTCGCCATATTAGACACAAAAGGAATGATTGATTACATTTTTGTTAGTGGTCAAGCTGAGTTGGACAAGTGTGACATAAACATGCTTATTAGATACACACAGCTGTTATGGCTCGTGCTGTTCCCTAAATTCCCAATAATACTGTAATCTGGATAAAAATAATCAAAGTGAAAATGTGATGTGAAAACTCCCCCCCCCTTGTTTTGCTTCCACAGACAAGAACCATAGTTAGTCATGTTGAACAATATCTAAAGGGGGGTGGGGTGTAAACCTTCGGTCTTGATGTGATTCGCTGCTCTTGGTCCGATCTTCCTGTGGAATTACCGATGTGGTAGCAACACACCACTTCTAGAAAATTTATAAAGGAAGTGAAAGAGTTGGCTAATATGTATACAATATACAATTGTATCTTAAGAAAGTGAAGTGAGTAGTGAAATATAAATGGCACTATAATAACCTAACTTTTCTGGAAATGAGAATTATATAAAAGTTGGGATACTTTACAAAATTAAATAAAAACAAAAATATTTAATTTGTTAATTATGTGAACTTTTATTTAATGGAAAAGAATAGAATATATTTAAAATATTTTTCTGACCAAATTAATTCCATTTCATAGCATAAAGAGGGTGGCACTGTGGTGTGGGGGTTAGCACGTCTGCCTCACAGCAAGAGTCCTGGATTCGATTCCTGGGCTCGGCCATTTCTGTGTGGGGTTCTCCTCATGCTTGAGTGGGCTTCCTCCGGGTACTCCAGTTTCCTTCCACAGTCCAAAGACATGCACATTAGACCAACTGGCTGTTCCAGATAACCCTAGGTATGAGTGTGAGTGTGAATGGTGGGTAGTGTGTTGCCCTGCGATAGTCTGGCGAGGTGTCCAGGGTGTATCCCACCTTCGCCCAGTGTCAGCAGAGATAGGCACCAGCCTCCCTGTGACCCTAGTAGGATTAAGCGATTCGGCAAATGAGTGATAAGTATTATAAACAAAGTTAGAATTTGATGCCTGCAATACACTCAACAAACACTGGGATAAAGGAATTTATTATTGTGTTTAAACAGCTTTTTGTTGCTTTTTTTTTTTTTCAAATTATTTGGAAACTTATTGTTGCAGTTTTGAAATTGAATTTTTGTCCATTTTTGCTTAATACAAGACTTCAGCAGTCCATGGTTGCCGGTGTTTGATTCTCTTAATGATGGGTCTATATTTTCAATTGGAGATAGATATGGACTGAAAGCAGGCCAGTAATGAACTCACACTTTGTCTATGAATCCATGCTGTAGTAGTTTGTGCAGACAGAATGAGGCCTGGCATTGTCCTGCTGAAATATCCATGGACTTCCCGAGAAGTAACTTTGCCTTGATGACAACATATGTCTCTCTAAAATCCCAATACATGGGCAGTATTGATGGGAAGTCAGATTCTTTTAACTAACTCAATTCTTTCGGGTCATTAAACGGTAGCGAACTGATTCATATCGATTCATTTGATTCCCAAAAAATAAAAAAAACTAAAAAAAAACACTGCCAGGATCAAACCCACATCACAAGTTTGCAAGGCATACTGTTAACTCACTGAGCTATTGTTTATTCGGCCTTGTAAAGTGGTATCATACATATGTCATGTTCTTTACTTAATGCTGCTTAAAACAACTTAGTAGGCTGTGTTTAATTTCATTTTATTGGTGTTTTTTCTTGCAATTAAACTTAAACATTACAGAAATTGTTGCCCGCAGATCACTACATTCGCCTTGTTGTTTGTTCATGATCCACTATGGCTTCAGTCGTCTTAAGGTTGGGGGATATATGCTCTCGTTCACTAATGGGCACCTCATAGCACAACCAGAAGAGCATTCACCATACCATTTAGATACTGATGATTCCACAGTGATCTGCTCTCTTCCCTGTTAATCACAGTGACACTATCCAACCATCTGAGAGCTCATGCATACAAAGGTGGGCAGACTTGCTTTTTTGTGAATGTGTTATGCTGCCCATGAAGTTGCATGAGCAGCAGCAATATACACCTGTCAATAGTACTTTTACACCCATGAGCAGTGATGCACCGTTTGCTAATAACAATCTGGATGGTCATTTTCATCTTTGGCATGCAAAACATTAGTCTTTCCCAAAAAAAAGCAGGAATTTGGACTCATTTGACCACAGCACATGGTTCCACTATCATTGGTTTCATCTGAGATAGACTCAGGCCCATAGAACTCTGTGGTGTTTCTGCATGTGGTTCATGTGTGGCTTCCTCCTTGCATAATGCAGTTTCAGGTTGCATTTCTAGATGCAGTAGCAAACTGTTTTGTACCGGATTACAGTTACTTCCCAATTATAGACCTAACCCACAGCACAGTTAATATTAAACCCATGCCATAAACGGGACAGAAAAGCACATGCACTCAATGGCCTTGAGTATAAAACTTATTTTATATTAATTGTTCACAGCACTTTTAGCAGTGGGCTTTGGGCAATTATTAACTTTAGAGAAATATACTTAAAAAGTTAATTATACACTTACATTTCAATTTAGGGCAGCACGGTTGTGTAGTGGTTAGCACATCCACCTCACAGCGAGAAGGTCCTGGGTTTGATTCCTGGGCTTGGATGGTTCTGTCTGGAGTTTACATGTTCTCCCCGTGCTTGTGTGTGTTTCCTCCAGGTACTCTGGTTTCCTTTCACAGTCCAAAGACATGCACATTAGCCTGATTCGTGGTTCTAAATTGCCCCTAGATGTGAGTGTGATTGGTTGTACGTTTGTTGGCCTTCTGATGGTCTGGCGAGCTGTCCCAGTGTCAGATGAGACAGTCTCCACATCCGTCCTGTGTCACTACTAGGATTAAGCAGTTTCACAAATGAGTAAATGAGTGGTAATATTTCTATTTAGGAATCCTCCCTAATATCAGTTAATCATGTGGGAGCAGCATAATGCATACAATCATGCAAATACAGGTCAAAAGCTTCACTTAATGTTCACAAAATGTGGTCTCAGTGACTTTGACTGGTGTATGGTTGTTGTGCCTGATGGGCAGGTCTATTTATTTTTTTTATTTTTTTATCTATGTACAGAATGTAACATTTTTGAGATCTCTACCAAAACTCAAGGGAACACTAACATGAGAGCCAGAAAATGTAATCAGCAAACTCTACTTTCTTTGCATTTGATCTTATTGCTCTGTAGAGGAACCTAATGAGAAATTTCTGTGGGTATTTTATATGTGATATGATTATATTGGTATGAAAAAATCGAGGAATTGTTGAAGTTCCACAAAATCTGTTTATTTACAATGATGAAGACTATAATTTAAGAAGTGCTAATAATGATTATATTAGAAACAAATCAGTTTTATATGAAAACATTTTGTAAACAGATGTTTATCTGTTAAATGTTTGTTGTTATATTAGTATTAAGAGTTTAATGATGTACACTGGGGGCACTGTGGCATGGTGGTTAGCACATCTGCTTCACAGCAAGAAGGTCCTGGGTTGGAGTCCTGGCTTGGCAAGGGCATTTCTGTGTGGAGATTGCATGTTCTCTTCAGGTTTTTGGGGTTTCTTCAGGGGTACTCTGGCTCCCTCCCACAACCCAAAAACATGCACTTTATTCTATTTGGCTGCCCCTAGGTGTGAGTGTGAATGTTTGTGTGTGTGTGTGTGTGTGTGTGTGTGTGTGTGTGTTTGTGTGTTGGACCAGCAATGGATTGGTGAGCTGTTAATGGCGTACGCCTGCTGTGACAAATATTAGGGATTATATAGGAATATTTCTGGAGCCTCATAAATGACATGTTTCTCTACTGAAGGGTAATTTGAAAATAAGTGGGTAGAAAATGCTGGAATTAGACCCTTAGGCTCCTCTGGCTTCTTGCCGATGTCAGGACTGGTTTTGCTTCCTGCTGGTGTCTACTGGAGGTCCAATTGGAGACTTTGGGTCAGAAAAATGCTATTCTCCCAGCTAACAGACCATATGTAGGGCTGATGTGACAAGGGATGTGGTTATATTTCCCATGTCTCTAATTCCTTTTTATAAATAATCTCAGAGTGCCCAGATGAGGCCTCACACAAGATGAGTTCATATATTTGGAACAGAACAGGCAAAGCTTAGCCCCTCCCATGAATAACTTTATTATTTCATGTATACATTTTAAACATAATCCGACTTCATTCATTCATTCATTCCTTTTCTGAACCATTCAATCCTAATTAGGGTCACAGGGAGGCTGGCGCCCATCTCAGCCGACTCTGGGCGAGGGCAGAGTACACCCTGGACAGCTGGCCAGGCCATCACAGGGCTGAAACACGCTGACGGCTATGCAGCCTACTCTTTACGAAAGTCAGCAATGGCTCTTTTACATGCCTCCCACCACAGACAGTGAGAGACATGGCTGGTCATTAATAACCTAGTTATCTGTACTCGGGGGCAGCAGTGACAACTCGGTGATAGTGGGGCTTGAACCCCCGACCTTGGCCCCCACCAGCTGAGCCACCACTGCGCTATAATGTGACTTTTTCATCCAAATTATATACGCTACATAACATTATCTTAAATTGTTTAGAGCAACTTTTCTAAATTTCCACCCTGTTAAAGTGTTTGCGAATATCCACAAAATGCAAACTTTTGAATAAAGTGTGTTAACTATTTAGACTACATATGAATTGTATTAAATGGAAACATAAACAATAATTTAAACCTATCGTCGTACTGGTGTCCTATTTAGGGCTCTCCTACTCTGTGCCCAGGTTTACCAGGGTAGGCACTGAATAAATTATGTCACTGAACAGAAAAATTGTAGATTTGTAATTAATCAATTATTCAATTAATCAATTAATCTTTATGCGTTGTTTTTTATGATGCAATTCATGCAAATTATATGCATTTTATTTACATTAGCATTTATATCAAATAATATTTACTGCAAACAAGCTACAATAACAAATCAGCAAATAAACATAACTTAAATATGGGCAAATATTTACTATTTCTTATTATGAGATTAATATAAAACAAATATGAATTTATGTGGCTGTTGATGAATACTTGCATTGATTACTTGCAGAGATTCTATTGGATTAAGAAATTTTTTTTTATTAAACAATAGGTTTAATATTCTTTTATGAGTAATGAATGTATGTCTGGAGACAGAATGTAAGTCCAGGTCCCTGGGAGCTCCAAGACTTAGAAATTTTGTGCTTGATCCACTCGTTCCATCAACGCACATGAACACAATACGACTGATACAAACTGATGCGCTGATAATAAACATCTGAGTAGTGGTCATCCTGTTGTGTCTGTAGATGGAGTTTGATGATGCATGCACCAAATGAGCCAAATTCAATAACTGTTTACTGATATGGTGACCTTTTAAATTGCCTGCAGCATCAGGGTAGATGTACCTTTTTAAAGCGGTGTTCCATACCTGTGTAAGTCAAAAAACAGTTTACAAGACTTTTCTTTTAAAACTCAAAATGCGAAGACATTATATTACAGCTCCATCATGAACCTCTCACTGATGCACTTATTTGCTGAACCGCTTAATCCTTCTAGGGCCATGAGGAGGCTGAAGCCTATCTCAGCCAACTCTGGGTGAAGCCAGGGTACACCCTGAACAGCTTGGCAGACTATTGCAGGGCCAACACAGACACACACACATTCTTACTCACACCCAGGTGCAATTGGAACAACCAGTTAGCCTAATGTGAATGCCCTTGGACTTTGGGAGGAAACCAGAGTACCCAGAGGAAACCCACACAAGTACAAGGAGAACATACAAACTTCACACAGAAACACCCTAGCCCGGGACTCGAGCCCAGGACCTTCTTGCTGTGAGGCGGATGTGCTAACCACTACACTATCGTTCTGCCCCAGCGTGAACCTAATGAGAATAAATCAGTTAGTGAATGAATAACTGAATAGATGAACCATCCTTTGCCTAATTTGTTAAATATAGAAAACACTTTATTATCTTTTGCTGCTTGTAGTTTGCAAAGAAAAACTGAAATAAACTAAAATACCTTCTAGAAAGAAAGAAAGAAAGAAAGAGTGGTCAAAATTTCCCACATACATAGCCATGTAGTCATAATAGGTTAAAATGACTTCAGACAACTTGAACTAAATATCATTCGCCCTTCACATATGACCCACTTCCTCCTGCAGAAATACTTGACACTGCCTTGAAGGAAGCATTTGTAGATATAAATACGGTTATGACAGAGGGGCACAGAGTTTTAGGGAGGTGGACTGGAAGATGCTACATGGTGTGCTTTCCCACAGCGCCAAACTTGGGAAAATAAACAGTGTGGCGTAAGAGAATCCCATCTGCATGTCGCAGTAGAGTGAAGTCTCTCCGTTTCTGATATTTTACCAACATACATACATAAGTATATCTGATTTTCTCTTACACTGGCATCTAACTGGTTGTATTCATAATAAATAAAACTAATGAGTGTATTAACATCATACTCATACATCATACTCATACATCATATATGTATAATATCATTTATTAACATCATTATTAACATCATACTCATACATCATACTCATACATCATATATGTATAATATAATTTATTAACATCATTATTAACATCATACTCATACATCATATGTTTCCTCTCATGTAGTACCTAGAATGTAGTAAAGTTGTAGTAGCAGCACAATGCATAAATAATATTTACAAAACTCTATGCGGAGACCCCTATTGTTTAAAAAATTACAATGCATGGATGCCTGGGGGAAAAGAATACAGACATCGAAATACGTAGACTGGACGCTCCGTCGATTTTCAATGTGCTATGTGGTGTCAACCTGACCTTATTCTGGACAATTCCTTCGGCATCAACAGCATGGAAGGAGATAGCAAAAGGAAGAAAAGGAAGAGTTTAGGGTTGAAATGCTTTGTGATCAGCTATAAAAATTACACGAACCAACACAGCAGATCTGCAGGGATACCATTTCACAAGTAAGTGATAATGACATGCATAGAAACCCGTATAAATCCATGTTAGAAGAGTGTGTATTCACATGAGTATGAGTATGGTACTGGTGCTTTTCACTGTATGCACCATGTGCATGTGGCCGATAGTAGAATTCAGTACTTACATGTACATGTATTAAGTAAATGTAAACTCATTATTCAAATATATGGGTTTATGATTGGGAACATGATCTTATGAGTATGAAAAGTACTGCAACAATGCCTACTACATTGCATTATATTATATATTTATATATATCTACAGTAGTGTGCAGTGAAGATTATACACCACCACTTTTGTCTAAAGTGTCTACTTTTCTGACAAGTATATTGAAGTAAAAGTATGGCTAATAAACAAAAACACTGAAAACACCAATTTTTCAGAAAAATTGAAAGGTGTCTAAAAATTTTTTTTTTTTTACTTTTGCATAGAATGAATGAACTTCAAACCAAATGGAACGGTTTAGCGAGTGAATATATATATATATATATATATATTACATCTACATGTACATGTATGTATATGCAGATACTCATACATTTCTCATTTGTGTGTATAGATCTATGTTATATGATATTATGTCCCAAATATACATTATGTATCCATATATCATATAGATGTACATGTGTGTGCAACATCCTGAAGGCTAGTGTATACTATACATGAATTTCTACGTTTCCCAGTCATGAATAGTCTCCTGACAGACATTCCAAATGGGTTGCTGCATGCAAGAGGGCAGATGCAGCACCCTCGAAGTCAGCCTTAGTATGCAGTGTCTACTTTGAACATACATGTGTCTAGAATTGTCTTTATTTTTATACCAACAAGTACCATCCATAAACCAATAGATATATTAACACACACACACACACACACACACACACACACACATACACAAACACACGCACTGTATACTCTAATTACTGGCAAATGTATTGGTTTTCTATATATTTAACTGTTCCTTTTGAAGAATAACTTTATGAAAATATGTTGCAATAAGTTTTCTACAGTAAACAACAGCACTATTGGCATAAAAATGTTTGCATGTTGCATATAGCATGACTTGATGTGGGATAATTACATTGTTTTAAATTAATAAATAACGTATTTATTCTGTACTATGCATCCCATAACAATAAAATTAAACACACTGATATATCATGTTATGTGCCAAATAAACCCACAGTGTAGGTGGCATTAAAACAATTTCTTTATGCTCACTTCCCTCACTGTTTCTATAGCAAAAACCCACAAGAAGCCCTCTCCAAGATGGCGTCATTGACACCGCGAGAGCAATTCACGACCGGTCTATTGTATTTAGAGGTCTATGGGGGAAACGCGTTAGTGCTCCCTCTAGTGGAAAAGAAAAAAAAAACTTAAACGCCCATTAAAAAAAAAATAAATAAATGGGAAAATAACAAAAATAAAAATGGTAATATTTTCCCCCTTAAAACACACCATATAATAATTCCTAAACCGTATTTATTTAAAAAATCAGGCAAAGCAAATAACTGCTATAACACTTTTATATCCTTCCCTCGATTGCTTGGATCATTGAATGTTTCCGGGTCAAAGTTCGTTGTGTAAGACCACGTGCTTCTCATGTCGTGATGTTGTTCCGTTTAAATACAGTTTGGTGAAGTTTTTTATTATATCTTTTCTCTTTTGCCCTGATATATATTGTAAGTGTATTGTCAGTATGTCGTGTAAATTTCCTTCGTCCAGTTCCCAGGAAGAGGATAAGAGAGGTGAGATCTGTTTAACCGTCTGTGTTCACATTGTTGATCTTTCAAATTCAAATTCAAATTCAAATTTATTTGTCACATACAAATTATACACAGTACAATATGCAGTGAAATGCTTA
>JAQMYF010000013.1:14827429-14839894 GCA_030014195.1 Neosilurus mollespiculum | reverse complement strand
TTCGATCTGGATGTTGGTACAGGTTCGATCTGGATGTTGGTACAGGTTCGATCTGGATGTTGGTACAGGTTCGATCTGGATGTTGGTACAGGTTCGATCTAGATGTTGGTACAGGTTCGATCTAGATGTTGGTACAGGTTCGATCTGGATGTTGGTACAGGTTAGATCCAGGTTAGATCTAGATGTTGGTACAGGTTAGATCTAGATGACCGCCTGCGTCATTTATTATTAGGGTCATGATTAGGGAGTGAGTTTAACTGTTATACTAAGATCTATTACTATTTTTTAGATCTACATACTCACTCTTTTCTACTTTCCTTTCATTTCATTTAATTATTTGATATATATCTTATTTATAGGACTTTCAAATGAAGCAGGCGGCCGTCTGGATTTCCGTCTCACTTTCGTTTTTAAAAGAAAAACATCCGATTATTTCGTGCACGCAGTGTCCTCTCGCCATCTCACACACGTGTTATATTGTACAGACACATGTGATCAGCTGGAGATCACGGACCTCGTGCCCCGGTGTAAACCCGAGAGAACAACGTGCAGAGGGGAGGAAAAGAAGAATATGGTCGGGACATGCAGTGCATTAATCTGTTCAGTTTACTCAAGGAACTTTTATTTCAACTGTGAGTTACTTACTTTCCCCGGAATCACTAGTTCAACTCGGACTTCCCACATAATCTCTCCGCTGAGGTTTTCCCTCATCAGTGCGACTTGGGAAGCTGAGCTAGTCTTTTACACATGTTCAAAATTGATAACAAATCCCCAGGTTTAATTATTATAAACATCTCCCTGGTAATTATGCTCCTATCTGGCATGGAATGGACACATCCCAGAGGGAAACAATTTGAAAGCCCTGTATTTATTAGCTACTATTAAATTTACTATACTTATAATAAGTATAGTAATAATCATCATCATCATTATTATTATGTAGCTATAGTTGTATATTTGTTTTACATCATATTTTTAAAGCATAATTTTTTTCTGGATTTTCCCACTTGCGAATAAATCAGGTTATTTCTGGAAATATATTCCCTGTATTTTGTTATAATTTATTATGTGTCACTTGTAAAGTGTTTTCAGTGATATATATAGCTTTTAGAATTTCTCAGCTGTTATGCTGGGTGACCAGATTCAGATGCAGGCAGAGCTGGACAAACTGGTACAACATCCTTTTCAGCTGGTATCCATATTAAATTTTCAAATTCAAATTTCAAATTTATTTGTCATGTACAAAAGCATACACAGTACAATATGTAGTGAAATGCTTGTTACGACTGTCCTAAAAATTGAAGAATAAGTTCATTATTAGGATGTAATACTGTAATATCATTCGTTCATTCATTTTTTTAAGTTGCTTAATCCTAATTAGGGTCGTGGGGAGGCTGGCGCCCATCTCAGCTGACTCTGGGCAAGGGAGGGGTACACCCTGGACAGCTCGCCAGGCATTCGCAGGGCAACACACATGCAACCATTTTAAAAGTTCATTGTCATTGTGTTCAACACATTAACTCAATTGCCTCACATTAACTTAAATGCCAGCGTGCAGAGCATGGCTTGGTTCTCTGGATCGTGTTTTGGGCAGTGGTTCTCCTTTTTTTTCCAGTCAGGCAAAAATCAGTCTTTATATATATATATATATATATATATATAGATTCACACACACACCCACACACACACACACACACACACACACTTAAATTGATTCTTTTGCAAAGATGGTCCAAAATAGCCTAAACAGATTTGTTTGTGCCCCTAAAAAAGTATAAATCCCTTGATTACAGTCATGTTTTAAAGTAATTGCTTAACCTTATTTAGTATCCCAGGTGAGTTTAAAGGGAGAAAACGTGCCACTGTGTAGTTTGGTGTCACTGTGTGCACCACACTAAACAGGGATGGTGGTAGAGGTAAAGGCTTTAAGATCTTCTTTAAGCAACTTCTTGCTCCTCTGACTACAGTTGCAAATATCATTAAAAGGGTGTACGGTCTGTGGGACTGTTGCCAACCTACTAGGACGTGACTGCAAGAGGAAATGCAACCCCAGGTTGATCAGAAGGATTGTGCGGATGCTAGACAAAGAGCCTTGGAAAACATCCAAAGACATTTAAGCTGAACTCCAAGGTCAAGGTATACATCAACTGTAGCATTTTTAACAACAATGGGCTCTGTCGAAGAAAACCAAGGGAATGATGTTATTGAAAAAAAAACAAAACAGCTAGATTAGAATTTGCTAAAAATGCATCTTGATAAGCTGCAGAATTCCTGGGAATTTCATGGGGTACCTTGAATCAATGAACTCTCAAGACTGTCAAGGCATGTTTGAGTGAAACCTACTGCCAAGTGAAAGAAAGCTCAACCTCAGTCACAGATAGTCTTCCAACAGGATGATGACCCAAAACACAGCTCAAAGCACCCAATGCATTATCTTTGAGAACCGACTCCTCAGTTGCTGCATAATATACCCTACCCTACGACCGATACCACTCGTAGAGCAACTCTCACAGAGTTTAATTTTATGGATAATTGGTGTGTGTGTGTGTGTGTGTGTGTGTGCAATGTTTCAGCCCTAAAAAGTACACACATTTATTTTGAGGTCCAATATTCAGCTTTAGGGTTACATTGTGTAGATTGTACATTGGGAACAGAAATGGACTTCTACTGTACCCTTATTTCTGAGAGTAGCACCAGTAGCTATGTTTGGCTACACACAAAAAAAAGGATTTTGGTACATGTGCATTTAATTTTTACTTTTATTTTATTTTATCTTGCATGTCTTCATTTTGTAAAAATCTGCCAGAAACCATGGGGAATACTTGTTGATGTGTGATATTCACACAACATGACCTTATGGTTGTAAATAGGCAATCAGATATATATATATATTTATTTATTTATTTATTTATTTTTTTATTATATAAAAGTTACTAAGATTAAGAGATAAAGTATTAACGTTTTTTCTTATGATTCCATTCCTATGGTATCATGACATTGTACTCACTGGTGGTATACTCAGAGCTTTTGATCGAGGTCTTGTTGTTCTGCATTTTAGTGCAGTGCTTGGTGTGAGCGATAGATGGTGGTGTTGTTCACTTGCACACCTTTAACCACTGGCTACGACTATACACTGGAGGTTTGCAGTGAGTTCTGCACTGAGGTATGGTCATGTTTTTCAATGAGCATCGAGCATCCAATGCATGCTGATTTAAAACCTTCTCAAGTTATTCAAGCACAGCGGAGTCATTTTTAGCGCTACATCAGGTTTCCCATCACATGCAGGGCCGTTCTTTCTTAATTTTCTGATTAGGTGTATGAGTAAGTGCAGGACACTGGCTTCTTTTGGGTAGATGATGATCATTATCATGATCATTACTGTATAACAGAAACTGGATTTGAAAGGAACTTTTAAAGCCAATTTTCTTTGCTTATGTGCTTATATTGAAACTATTTGATGGCTGTACCCATGCTTTTGTCTTCTGATTGTGTGCCTAAATACAATGGAAAGGTTGCTGTGGTACTACACTCAATATTTGTACACATTTAATCAGTACTGCATATGATTCATTGTTTTACTGTCATGTATATTATTAGTATTCACAAATGTCAGTGCCTTGGTTGATGGAATAGCTAGATACCCCTCCCCACACACACGGGTCAACAGGATGCAGGGTTTTCTCACCTCTGTTACTCTCCTGTCCAGCATCAAGGATGTGCTATGGTTTATTATTATAATTTTTAATTTTTTTATGTTGGGTGCTGAGCCATCAGTGAAATGAGATTCTGGAACAACACTTACTGCCTGGCAGATAAATAATTGAATGCAGTCTGAAGTTTGGGAGCGACGTGTCCAGACTGCTGAGCAGACCCGAGCCCCGTGTTCCCCAATTGATGCAAACGATAACGTTTGGAGGGGTGTGTGTGTGTGTGTGAGAGAGAGAGAGAAAGAGAGATTAATTTCTCATTTATGCAATGTCTATCTGTTCCCCTCTCTCTCACATTCTCTCTCCCTCCTCCATCCCTTCTCTTTCACTGCAGCAATCTTTCCTTGCTGTATGCTGTAAAGCTTTCAGTCTTACATTCTCTCTCTCTCTCTCTCTCTCTCTCTCTCTCTCTCTCTCTTTACGGCCTGCGGCATTCGGGGGAATGTGGGGGGTGGATAGTTTGTTACCATAGCAACGCAGACTTGCCAAGGACCATAGAGTCGCATTCACCAACATGAGCAAGCGTTCCCTCATTAAAACATAAAAGAAACCATGGAAATAGCATGCTCATATGGCCTTCCTTTTGTTATTTCACTTTTTATGTGATTGTAGTGTGTACAAGACGTGTGTGTATACGAAGGCGTGAGACTGTGTGTAATGTGTGATTGCGTTTCTGTCGCATGAAAGCTGAGAATTGCTGTGTGGCATGAAGACACTTTAGAGTGACGCACCAGTCACCTAAATGCATTCTAATACCTTGACACAGCACAGCCAGTCTTCCTGTTTACTAGCTAATGGAAACCAAACTGAAGACAAAATTACTTGAGCATGGATACAGACCTTGATTTGTTCAAACCTCAGATACGTCACGTGTTTCCAGCTAATTTAAACCAGAAAAAAAGTAGATTGATTTTGAGGCATCTGCATTTCAGATCACAAAACAAAATTATGTTCTAGTTGGTGTGTGTGTGTGTGTGTGTGTGTGTATGTGTGTGTGGAAGGGAAGGCTAGGCTGATGCTACTGTTGCTATGCGCTTACAGACAAGTCAATTCCAACATATGCTATGAAAGCAGCCCCTTTCCTGCTAGTCTCCATGACAACCGCAATGCCATTTTTGCCCCCATTGTTGCCTTGCCCACCTTTCTGTGTGAGTTTGGAGGTTGAAGCTGTGCAAGGACGCTGCCTTTCATTCAACACCTTGCTTTTGTTACAAAGAATGCTCAAATATTACATTTTATTGTTGATGTTGTTTATTTTTTCATCACAAATGGAATACTCAGAGATTACTTAAATTGACGAAAATCGGTTAAATCATAAAACATTTTATAATTAAAAGTTTAAATTATAAAGTTATACTGTAACAATTATGGTGGGGTTTAAGGTTCTATACCAAGGCTATTGAGTTAATTTGGAATGAGGACCGGGTCATGAAAAAATCTCAAATGAGGGAATGAGAGCAGATACCTCAAAAGGAGATTGGCCCGCTACAACAGGATGTGACAAAGGAAGGTGGGGCAAACGTGGTGAAAAAAACAATCTGTGTGTGTGTTGGTCTAAAAACCAACCCTATTGTAGTCAGCTGATATTTCCAGCTAAAATTGTGAAATCACTGCACCTTGAGGATGTTCATTGAGCTCTTTCACTTTGTAGTTAAAAAACAAATCACAGATGCGACAAAAACATTTTTGGTTTAAAAGCTGTACATTTTCGTTTTTCAAAATATACATCAACCTAGTTAAGTTATATTTAATGAATGCCTTTTTTTAATAAATCCAAACCAATGCGTTTACGACTAGGGCAGTGGTGGATCAGTGTTTCAAGTCTGAGCACCACCAAGTTGCCACTGTTGGGCCCTTGATCAAGGCCCTTAACCCTCAATTGCTCAGCTGTGTAAAAATGATATATGTAAGTTGCTCTGGATAAGGGTTTCTGCTAAATGCCATAAATGTGAAATATGAAGCAGTTGTGACACAACCATCCAAAAAAATTTATATATAATATATATTTTTATTTAATAATATATATTTTTTACTTTTTAAAAAAATAGAGTAGCCAACTCAAAGCACCAATTGAATAGCCCGGCTGTAAACATATTTAGATACACATACATATCTGTACATATTTATATATTTTTTCTGTTACATATTCCATTTGACTATGCATGTGCATGACTCGTTATTGTGTTGTAACCTGCTGCAGGTGTGTGCATGAGGTGCAGGACACAGTTGGTGGTTGTCATAGAAATTGAGCTGGCAGCTAGTGATAGTTACACATGCATTTTTGAGTGAAAAAGGCAATAGTGCACGTCTCATTTTTGGACTTCTGTTTAAAAAAACTTATTTCCCTCAAAATGATGAAAAATGATTTTAAAAAGCTCTATTTTGTATTGACCTCTATGGAGCGATTTGCGGTGCAGCTGTAAGTCAGAGGCTCCCCATTTCACTTCTACAAGTGCTGTTGACTTGAACGTTACACAGTCAGAACCAGAACACATTTTCCTCCGTTTTGATGTAAAATTTATTGGAGTAGAGTGAAAATTATGGGAGTCGGAGTGAGTTAAAAAAACTTTTTCCAACTCTCCTCTTTTCTCACACTCTAAGATGACATCACGCACTTTAGCCCAGAACATTCCATGCAATAGACACCCATTATAAATACACAAACAGACTCAGAAATCGTTATGACACTTGATCAAATATTGAGAGGAAATAGTTAAAAAGGAAGCAAAATGCCGTTTTGACCATCGAAATGTCAACTTCACTGTTTACCTTTTAAAAGTTCAACCAAGTTTCTATGTGAAAGTATGGCTTCTTGGCGAGGCATCAAAATGAGGTGAGTTTCATGATCATTTGTTGACCTCTCCCTATTCATTTCAATGGTATTTTTTGGTGTGGCACCAAGACGCACATTTTGATATATACACTTTGATAAGTGCGGGTGCTCTTTGCCGTTCGTGCCGCATTAAGTGTGATGGAAGAAGAAGAATAATAAGAAAAAGAAGAAAAATAAAGTGCCCCATTTTCTAGGGTGAATAGTAATGTGTCTGCTCACATAATAATATTATATAATAATAATAATAAAAATAATAATAATAATAATAATAATAATAATAATAATTTTTTTAAAAGAGGTTTAAATTAAGACCCTAATGGTTCTGAGAGTGTATATGGGAGAACCCTAGTAGAAAAAAAAAATTCCCATAGAAGTGCAATATTAATATTTTTTCTTATAACATTACATGGAATGAAATTAGGGTTAATTTTTTAATGACATTTAATGTCAATGTGCGTGTGTGTGTGTGTGTGTGTGTGTGTGTGAACAGAACAAAGAATCCAAGTTTCTGTAAATCTAAGTTTAGGTTCATCTTAACTGAAAGGAGGTGTGTTCTTCATTTTTGCAATGTTTCGGGAAACTCAAAAAAATCCTATAGTGGCTTCTGGTCATGTCTTTGACTTGGTACTTTGTATAATGACACCAAGTTCACATCTGGTTTTAATAAAGAATCTACGTAATATGTTTGTGTGATCCAGACCCAGGCAATGCTCCAAAAGTAAACCTTGTAGCGGAGGCTCGTTTTGTTGGAGATCATGGTTCAGTGTGCTGGAGATGAGCTGTATGACCCATCGTGGTGGACCAACTCTGATACTGCCAGGCCTGCTGAGTGCCATCTGCCTAAGGGTCACAAAAACACAGTGTCTCTCTCTCTCTCTCTCTCTCTCTCTCTCTCTCTCTCTCTCTCTCTCTCTCTCTCTCTCTCTCTGATGCAGTGATGATGTCTTCATGTCCTCTTCATACTCATAGGTAGACTAGATAATTGGGAAAGAGCTGGCAGAAAAATGGGTCATAAAAAAAAACGAGCCTTTTATATCCCTGTAATGCTGTTGAATTTAACCTTCAGGTGTCAGCTGTTGCTAAAATTGTGGTGTAAAAGGCATGTAGGCTAATTAGATGTGGCATTGCTTTCTTTTGATTAAAAAGAATTTGAATATATTCTTGATGAAAAGACTGGCATAGAGCGGCAGTCACTTATTTGCATATTGTATATTAAGAGCGTTTTTGAGAAGTTGGTGGTATTATTATTTCCTTGAGATTTATTCAGAATACATGGTTACTAGGACATAAAAACACTATGATTGCTTTTATGCAACTGGCTTGTAAGGCTATCAGACGTTTGTGTAGCACTAGGATTGTTGCTACACACATTTTCAGATATTCTGGCTTCTTATCTCTACTCTGGGAGGATCTAGTAAGGGTCTTCTCTTCCCTCAGGACATCAGCACCCTACAAGCTCTTCCTTCTATGGTCTTTCACAAGGCTATGGTCGCGTTCCCAGGAAAGGTCATAACATGACAGGTTTTCTCCTGTGGCTCCGCTTAAAAGATAGATGCCACCTGTCAGTATTAAAGCAATCTTCTCTGTGTCTCACTATAGCAGCTGGGCAGACGGTGGGCAATGAGCAGTCAGGAGCATTCTGCCCGATGCAGTCTGAATAGCCCACTAAGAGAGCCAAATCCGTATCAAGTGATTATCATTTGTATGGGTTATGAAGCTGTTGCTGTGTTGTTGAAGATTCCTATTAAATATAAAGCTATTTATGGACTGGGTGCAATTCATGAGCTTACTGAGGTCTATATTCTGGTTTTAGGCCAGCTTCTGAATTAGACCTGATCCTCAGGATCAGAACATTTCAAAGGGTTTGAGTGTTGTAAAGTGTCTTTAATTACTGATTACTTAGTTATTTATCATTATTAATTTGCTGTAGGTACTCTGTTTTATTGTATGTACTGTATATTGACTCCAATCAGCCATTTAATTCGAAACATCATCACTACTGACAGGTGAACAGCATTGATTATCTCATTACAGTGGCCCTGCCAAGAGGTGGGATGTATTCAGCAAAAAATGAGGAGTTAGTCCTCAAAATTGATATGTTGTAAGTAAGAAAAATGAGCAAGCATAAGGATCTGGGTAACTCCAAAAAAGGACCACACTGTGATGGATAAAAGACTAGGTCTATTCTTCTCCAAAATGGCAGGTCTTTTGGGATGTTCTTAGTAAGTATCTAGCAAAGATTGTCCAAGTTAGAACAACCAGTGAACTGGCAAAAGTGTTATGGGTTCCCAAGGCTCATTGAAGCGTGTGGGGAGCGAAGGTACAGCAGGTCTGATTCCACAGATGTGTTATGGTAGCACAAACTGCTGAAACTGTTAATGATAGCAATGATAGAAAGGCTGTATGAACTTTTCTAATATAATAATAATAATAATAGTAATAATAATAACAATAATAATAGTCATCATCATCATCAGAATAATTATTCATTCATCTTCTAAGCTGCTTAATCCTAATTATTGTTGCGGGGAGGCTGGCTGGTTTCTTCTCAGCCGACTCTGGGCGAGGGCAGGGTACCCCTTGGACAGCTCGCCAGGCCATCACAGGGCAACACACACACCTGTATACACACAAAAACACTCACACTTAGCCTAGTGTTCATGTTTTTGGACTGTAGGAAGAAACCCGGAGTACCCGGAGGAAACCCACACAAGCATGGGGAGAACAAGCAAACTCCTCCGCCTAAATGCCCGAGCACGGGAATCGAACCCAGGCCTTCATGCTGTGAGCTAATTATTTATTTATTGATTGATTGATTGATTGATTGATTGATTGATTGATTACTTAATCAATCAATCAATCAATAAATCAATCAATCAATTAATTAATTAATAAAATTATTATTACATTGTAATGGTGCTTTATAATGTTTGCCTAAATTAAATACAGAGAAGTTTTTAAATGTCAGGGAACAAAACTGGTGGTGTAGGATAGGAATCTTAGCACAGTTACAGTGAGCTCTACAAGCACGCATTTCACAGTTCTAGCACTGATCATATAATTCTATGCTCCCATGCTCAGACTAGTGTAAAAGTGGAACAGAAAAGAAAATTATTCTAATAAATCATTAAGATGGAAATAACATGACATAATTTCCCAAGAAGTGCTTAGTTTCTGACAGGATGCTGTAAAAATGCATTTATTAAAGCATATGCTCAAGAACAGAAAAAACCAACTGCAGTAATGCAGAACATATCAGTACCATAAAATTGATAAAAGAAATCACTGTACATGTTACAGTGCTTTAAAATCACAGTTTTGCATTGCAATTTCCAAATGTCCTTAATTAATATTTTTTTTTTATTCTGTACATAGCATAAAACTTTCTTAAATTTTTAAAAGTTGATTTTTTTTTTAATTCTGAATAGACACAAGTATAATTTGTCAGCATCATTTGTTAGAAATATAACAACAACAAGATACTCCAAAACATATAAAACTATTACAACCACTTTCATTATTTACTTAATGAAACTCGGGCATCATTGCAGATCAGCTTCACGGTTAGAGATAAACAGCTAGTTTGGTCATTTAGAAACAAATAGCAATATGCTTCAGCCGTGTGTTTAAAAAACTAAATTTATAGAATCTAGATCACTTGTTAAACAAATGTTTGTCAAACAGTGGCATGTGTTGTAATTAAGCTGGATGAAAGTCTGGACCATTCGGGATCTCTGTACTTGTATATGTTGTGAGTGCACCAGACCAGCTGCTCGTCTGTGGATCATCAAGTTCGCTTTGGTTGTTTAGATGTAGAGCTTGAGGAATGATCTACTTCATACCAACAATTATTGATGACTATTTAATAGTAAAAATATGTTACCCAGTGTGAGGAATCTTTCCTGGGAATGATGCTTGGAATCTTGGAAAAATTCTTTTACCAGCTGAAGATTTTAAACAGTGTTTAAATTGTTTTAAAAACAATATTACTCACAAAGCAGTTGAAATGAAAGGTATATAGTTGCTATGAGTAGGCAGTATTCTACAGTAGCTTTGATCACAGTTTTCCTGGTACTGCTTGAGCTCAGATAAAGAGATGTTTTGTAATTTTTGCATTTTTTTTAAACTGTATCTTGTGAAGTCGTTATTCTTATTGCTAATCAAGTAACAAAGGTCTTTATCAAGTTTTTAGACAGACCGTCAGTAATCAGTGCGTGATTTAATCTCATTATATATAGTGTCACGTAAAATACTTATCGACAATAAAACACTTTGTGATCTCTTAGTGATCTGCAAACCAGGTGAGAGCTACAAAATAGATTTTTTAGTTGCATATACTGTAAAATGCTCAGAATGGAAAGCATTCATGCAGTGTTTTGGTGAATTAGACAAATTCAGAAACTGAGAGTTCATATGTTTATGGTGCAATATACCCTAATAAATTATTCCTGTTACTCTTTGTTAGGTATCTTTAATTGAATTAAGTGCATTTATTTGAATGATTCTTTGCATTGCATTGCACATACCTACACTACAAATAGCTTTATTAGAAATACCACTTCATAGGAAACCTTTGGATGATTTTAAATTTCAATTAAAAAAAAATCTATCAATAAAAAAGTCCTGTTATGTAACACATTAGTAAAGCTTTATCTGTTTTGTAGTGCCTAAAATTTTTTTCTAATTTATATATGATAAAAAAGGAGGGACATTTTATTACTACATTCATTTAAGTACCGATTTGTTCATTTTGTAACCCACATCACTCCCTTGGTGCTGAAATTACTGGACATGTTAATATGTTTGTGGTTTAGTGAGGGAACCAAGAGGTGGAAAAAGAGCTTCTGTAAAAATTCTCTGTGTTAAAGCACTGGATTAGAAACTGGAGATCTTTGTACATGTTCCACAGGCCTGATTTCCAGCACTGGGGATTTATGAAGGCTGAGAGCATAATCATGTCTCCTCTCACACCACCTCCAAGGGGAGGGCAGTGGGAAAGCTAGGTATTCTGTGCAACAGCTGGGCCCAGACGTTCTCAGATGAGGAATGAGAGGGAAGGGAAAAGCCGCGTAGGAGAGGGGAAATCAGTGTGGCCTCAGGCTGGAAAAAAGTGCACAATTAGTAAGATTGGCTACATTGGAATAGAGCAATAGAACTGAAACTTGCCTCAGTTTAGCGCTCTAATCTCAGAGGACAGCTACTCAGAAACACCTATTTATTCAGCATGGTAAAGAAATCTGGAGCACTTATTGTGTAAAAGAACTTTGACACCAAATGATTATAGATCCGCTAGTATTACTGTTATGTACCTGCTCTCGAAATGAATCCTAACATCCTAATAATTTTATGGATTAATCCTACAACTTCTGTATAATAGGTAGAATAGATGCGTTTTTGTTTAAACCTATAACAACCTTCAAGAGCCCTTCTCTGAACGCTGGAGGTACTTCTTTACTTCATGATGTTTTATGAGACAGATTTTACGTCATGCTGTAAATTTCCCTGGAGTCTCCACTGCAGATCGGTGTGTTGGAAACCAACATGAGGACATGGTTTAAAGTCACTGAGTGATGGCTATCAGAGCAGTCAAGCTGCATGTTGGCTTGGGAGACATGTCAGGGAAGTGATGGTGGCTTTTTACTGACAGGATGGATTGGTGGACAAGAAGTGCGAGTGGATGGATATGAGAAGGAAAACCACATATACAGTGTTACTGTTATTGCACAATATTTACCTTCTCAAATTTAATGCAAGTATCCTGTATATAGTACAGTATTTGACCCAAAAATTAGTTCTCCGAGCAGTTAGTAATGAGTATAGTGAAGGTGGTTCAGGAAGCAAACCATGCATCTGCACGTTACTCTCTTTCTGAACTTGTGCATTGTTCCCTTAATCTCTCTCTCTCTCTCTCTCTCTCTCATATAT
>JAQMYF010000013.1:14773309-14827361 GCA_030014195.1 Neosilurus mollespiculum | reverse complement strand
TCCTTGATTTCATCTATTCATAAAGACAATGTTCTTTGCTCTACAAGCCAATACTTATTTTGTTTGTCCTTCCCACATCTATCCATTTCTCCCCTTGTGATCCCACACTATCCTATTTAAGATCATATAGAGTTTCTCATAAATTAACTTACCTCTCCTTGGGATTTAGTACAGGACTGATGGTCCCTTTTGCACCCTAGCATAACAATCTATTCATGTTTCCCTGAAAATATTAATAATATATTGTTTATTTTCACCTTCACCAGGTACAAATACTGTATGAACAAAAGCTGTACAGCAACAATCACATTTTCTGATGTTCATCCAGTACCGTGACAAACACTGACACCAATGGATTTTATTATTAGCAACTAAAATGTAGCCTTAACTTTACACCGTACCATCCAGTCGAACATTTCAAAAACTTGACATTGCAAAAAAATAGTAACATGCAATGTTTTAAAATGTGTCATTATCACATTACTCCATGTTACAAAGAAATAATCATTTAAAACTAAGTCATTTTAGATTATTTTTTCCATTATTAAAGAACTGCTTTTAATTTCTACACATTCTTTCAACAGCGTTGGTCTCGGTAAGGTTGTAAACATTACAGCATTTTGCTTTGCTCCTTTAGACGGGTGCATATCATTCTTATCATTCGAAGACTTGATAAACAATCATACATTGTAATTGTCTTTGGGCTCCTTAGAAAGCATGAGGGAGAGCTGGACTGTGATTCTGTCAAACCACAACATAAGGTAGATCAAAGTAGACACCCTGAGAATCACTGTTCTGGATCTTAACTTGCTTTTTTTTTTATTCTTTTTTTTTTTCCTTTTTAAGTTGTCAGGTTGGACCTGGCCCTGGCAGCCAATAAAGGATGGTAGCGAATTATGAGGGGAGGGAGGCTGACTGGCAACCACCTCCTTATGAAAACAGTGTTAAGGTGGATTTGGTTGAGTAATATGTTATCGATGAGAACATCACATGGTGTGAAGTGTGTGGCAGGGGATGACTTGGAGAGGAGAAGGTAGTGGTGGAGAGTGGTCGGGAAACGGGAGGTTATGGACGATCAAAATCAACTCGGCTCACAGGATGGCTTTCAGCTATAACATCAGCAGGTTCCATTGGTAAATGGAAACCCTACAGATTTTAGCTTTTGTGAACAGAGGACAGAACATCCATCCATCCATCCAAGCCTGTCATTCTCATCCATTCTCTCTCTCTCTCTCTCTCTTGCTTTCTCTCTCTCTGTCTTTCTCTTTCACTCTCAGGCACACAGTCATGCATCATGGTCCCTCCAAGATTGAGCACATGGTTTCAGGCACAAACTTGCAATGTGTTACTTGATGAGTTTGAGTGTAGTGGGAGGTGAAGAATAAGACAACAGAAGACAGGTGATGCTAAAATGAACATTTATAATGACTGTTGTTGTCGGGGGGAAAAAAAATCTTAAAAAACGACTTAATATATATTAGCACTAAATTGCTGACTTCACTGGTAATCCACAAGTCAAAAAACACAACTCACTATTTTTACAAACACAATGCTACAATTACATTAAATATTCAATACTTTTCTTTAAGTCAGTTAATGAATGGTGTTAAAATAATCCACTAAAATACTAAAAACAAAACAATTAATTCATCTTTCCAGTCATTCCCCTTTTTCTAGTTGTTTTCATTCATTAATAATGTAGAGTAGTTTGAAAATAAATAAGTTCATGAAGGGTTACCCGAAAAGAAAGCTGGCAGCATAGAAACATTAGATGTGGAGCACGACGCTTGGTTATGACTCATGGACTCATGGTCAGTCTTTCTCTCCTGCAGGAAAACAGGACACGTAGCAACTCATGCTCCTATCAAACACATCTAATGGACACAGTTTACACTCAACACAGCTGATATGTACACTGAGCTCTGATATGTACAACTAATATTATTCGAGAGTGGAAGCGTTAGTAGCACAAAACATGTGGACTATGAGTTTTAAATGCAAGAAATGTTTTGGATATGGACTGATGTGAACAGTACTTGTTATGAGGTTGATATGCAAAGCCGCTTTCAGAGATGATAAACCACAAACTGGCTAGAAGTGTGATACATAAGTGAAGCTTGAATCTTAGCAAGAATGTGACAGTTAAATGGAAAAGAAATCAATCTGTCATTCAATTAATAAATTAAAAACAACTGCTATGCTTAATGACTGAAAGCAGTATTATTATTTTTTTGCATGCGCATGTATTTTTGAAACCTTTCAATTTTCTATGCAAACTGTCCCTTTTACAACAAGAATCATGGATGTTGCTGTAACATGCTTCATCAATGTCAAACTAGGGTTTTTGGGGTTTTTTTTGTCTGTCCTATGCCACTTATAGAACTCCACAAAACCGATTTTATGCTGCCAGCCCCATTCTGTTGAACGTTCTTCTGGTTACAGTTCAACAAAATCTGACAAAAATATTTACAATAAAAAGAGAAAATTAAGTTGTGGAGAAGCAATTGGGATCTTTTTTTTTTTTTTTTTTTTTTTAGATTTTTTTTTTTAGTTTTGCTTTTATTTTTTATCTCTGAATTGTCCCCAATGATGAGTTTAACAAACAAACAAAAAAAAAGGAAAGAAAAAATAAATTCAATCATATCAACTATAATTGCACAGTCTCTAAAAGGTTTGGAGATGGAATGGAGATTTTAAGTCCAAACAGTTGATGAACACAGAAGGGAAGGAAGAAGGTCAATAAAGTTCATGAGGGGTGAAAAGTTCAAAGTTCAGAAGACAGAAGATGGCTGCGCAGCTGACGTTTACACTCCTCAGCTTTTTTTTTCAGAGCATGTTTCTATGTTAAAGAAAAAAAGCTGTCATTGAAATGAATTTTTTTGTTGTTGTTTTAATGTTTCCCATCGAAAAAACTTAAATGGAGAGACTTGGGGTGAGGAGAGTGACAAGTGCTCCCAACATTATGGCACACAATCAGTGATGTCCTGGAGGTTGAAGAGATGGCAGATAATTAGGAAAAAGCAGTTTATGAGAGGTAGCCAGCCTTTTACCGTGTTATTCCAGATCTCGCATTTTACTGCTTGCTTTTTTTTTTTTTTTTCTTTTTTTTTTTTAGGTAATGTTGAGGCGTCATGACTGACATCATGTTATGGAGTAACATGCTGGCTTCATGGGTGCGTCCGATGGATGTCCAACATACAAGAGAACTCAAAACGTTTGGAATGGTACTGTTGTCATTTGGCACTCAGGAGAAATCTGGGAGGGTGTGAGGGAGAGGTTCGGCAGAAGTGTGGGTAGTGGTTGGAAAAAAGGGGCAGTGAAAGTGCAAAAGGGGGAAAGGGAGAGTAAACAGGATACATATGAATGACATTTTTGTTATACTTGGTCTAGGTTAGAGAGTGTCATACAAACAAAAACAGGTAAATTAAAAAGAGAGAAAAGAACAGTGATATGACAAATGTGTTCTAACTTTGCTGGTGCGTTGATGGTTACAAGCATAAGAGTGACCCCAGGGCTTGTTTTGCAGGTCAGGTGGAGCTGGATTGGAGTTGGAAAAGTGCAATGATCTAGCAGTATGCCCGTGTTAAAAGCAATGACCTTCTTAACATCGCATAAACCATAAATGTACATTAATCTTCACACTACTGCATGTGACAAAGCTGCAAAACTTTGTTACATGAGACAAAACATGAGTCTCATTTATGCAAGAGCACCAATAGAGAAGTGCCACAACATGTCCAAAGCAGACAGAGAAAACCTTCATTTATACTCGAGAAAATGTCCTCGTCAAAGCGTGGCTAACTGCAGTGCAACGATTTGATCAGATCTTTTATATATACTGGTACAGACATAATAGAGAAGTTTTGCACTTTCTGGAAGATGAGCTCTACTACTTTTGTTATTGCTCAAATAAAATGAATAAAGTATGTCTCCAATTCCTGAAAATTTGTGTAAGCTATCTTCTTCAGATAACTGCAACATCTGAATGTTTTAATTAAAGAGTGGCATTCTCTTTGTGGCACCCTGACAAAAAAAAACACCTCAAAATTCTTATAATTTATTCATCATTTATCATGTCTTAATGGTGATTAGAGATCAGCGGCTAGCCTGTCATATAAAACATTCACTCAGCAGAATAGCTTTTGGGGTTCTGAAGTCACAAAATCTGAACAGCAGAGACAGAGGGCTCAGGTGATACGGTTTCACAACTCATTCACTGGCATTTTGAATTTGGGCGAAAAGGTTTTTAAAGTGCGTATCATCAAAATCATGGGTTTGAGCATAATGTGAGTTATAATGTGGCAAAAATAGAAGAAAGCACTGGGCGTAATGTAGCCTAAAGGATGTTAGTATTGGCACACAATATACAAAAACACATCATGCTTTAAAAGTCATGATTGAAAGTGATATGCAAAGTTATGCAGTGGTGAGTACATTTAAGAACAAGACCTCAGTTTAAGTGAGAAAGAAAACATAGTTTTAAACCCAATTTTAATTAGGTTGCTTAGATAGTTTGAAAATCACTACCACATCTGGACATTTTCCTCTTAAGCTATTGCTCAAAACTGCAAACAAAAAGAAATGCACAATGATTATGTATGAATGATCTTGGTTCCTGCAGATGGACAGCAAAAATTCTCAGTTTAGTATCCGTCAAAGAACTAAAAGACAGGTCAGAGTGCGTAAAATAAAACTCCAATGCTCTTTGTGTTGGCATGCAAAGATTTGTTCTCAAAATGAACGCACATTGCCTAATGTTTTCTTTATTATTTTTTTTTATAGGATTTTCATTTCTTGTTTTATTTTTTAAACCCACACGTTACTTTTTGATATCATGCAATATAGACGTGCAAAAAAAGATAACATCTATTTTCACAAAATACATTTTCAGAACTAGAAAAGGCTGTATTAAGAATGCTGATAACGTATTAAACTCATGCTAGCCTAAGTCTACGGCAGTCTTCTAGCCCCAGTGATGTAGCATTCATTGCTACATGGCACTATATGCATTTGTCAGATGAGCAAGATGATTCCCTCATCACCCTTTCCTTTTGTATTAGTTCACGAGGGGGCCGAAAACCTTAAACTTAACAGCATTAACATCTATTTTGTTCATACTAGTTTTAAAAACGGCCACTTTGCTAGTTAAACCTTAACTGTGGTTTGTTTGGCACTTTTTCACATTTTTTTTAACTTATAAAAGTAAGTCTGCTTGTAACTAATGGTGTTTAAATCACACATTTACAGTTGCTGAATCTGTAATGATCTATTTTGGCACGTTCATGTACTCTGTTTTATATAGCAATTATCTTATCATGTAGCATTAATTACACCTCTTAGAACTAGCACACCTCGCTAAACGACTGACCAGATATGTTTATTTTAAATTTTAGTACGTCACTTATTCAATAGCAGCATCTTCACAACTTAAAAAATATTAAATATGCAAACCTACTCAACACCTAGGTAAATCGAAAGCTCCTACACAGACAGAATAAAAGACAAGACAGGACGACATGCTACTACGTATATTGCTTCCAGTACTGATCACATTTTTTTTCTAGTTCCCCAGTTACTAACAACAGAACAATGCAGACGCCCCCCATAATATGCATTTTAAGTACTGAAATAAACAAAAACAAAACACAAACAGGAAGCTGCTCCTAGGCACACTATCATGGCACCTGTTCTTAGTGTTCACATTAAAATTTCACAGTAATATCTTGCGTTTCTTAATATTACTAATCAAATTTCTCCATATTTCATGATTTCTCCTTTTCCTCTTTTTTTCCTGAAAAAGAAAATGTCAGTGTCTGTGTAAGTGTGCATGTGGGTGCATGTGTTTTTATGGTGTTCATGGTGTGTGACGTGAATCTTGTGTCTTTGTACGCATGTATATAAGGTAATTCTATGTGCGGGATACATATGCACTCTAAAATGCGGAGGCACTCCACTTCTCAACTCTCACCACTCTTTACTAGAAAATATGCTAGCCACAAATCATCATTGCCTTCAGTCATTTGGAAAACACATTAGCACTACTGTCTACTGCAGCCGCTAGCATTATTAATAACTAGCGTCATTAGTGTGTTTAATAAGATGCAAAACTATTTCCTTGTCAGCTAAAGCCATAGCTTCACCTAAAGGCTTTATTCTAACTGCATTTACCCTTAATCAGTAAAAGCAACATGTCTTCCTACTACGGCGCTACACACAGTCTGTGTTTTCAAAGCATGGCCCTGCAATGGGAGTCTAGTGCAAGCATGTCCTCTTTACACAGCAACACCTAGGTCATGTCTTCTCTTCTGTCGCGGCATTGTTTTGTGGAAGGGCAAGCAAACATGCACTTTAGCACCAGACATTGCCACCCATGGAGAGATGTGAGAGAAGGGGGTCTCTGGGTTGATGTATCAAAATGGGAGGTGCACGGAAATACAGAGGGATTGAGAAGAGGTGAGGAAAGGTTGATGGTGTTAGATGGGAATAAAGAAGTCTCCTTACCAATGGGTTCAGATTTATGCTCCCTGGCATTCCAAATTGAGAAATTGACAGAAAGACAATTATATGCTTAGTCAGTGAAGAGAGAGCACACTGCTGTCTAGATTCTGCTCTTGGTCTCATTCTTTTTTCTTTTTTCTTCTGCTTCTTTCATTCCTCCAGGCTATTAGTAAATGCTAAAAAAATCTCCTTTCAGATAAAATTCAATTCAAGCTTTGGAATGAAACCATTATGGTCATTTATGCTGGACATGGAATTTTCTTCCCATCATCAACATTAAATATGGGAGCAGGAACCATGAATGCTGGCGGTAATTTAGAGCAAGGCTGGGAAGTGAAAGTTTGATAAAGTAGCAATATGATACACAAAAAAGCTTGTTCTTCTTCATTAGTTCAATGTTTTCTGTGTGTAGCAAACCAGTCTGTACTAAGCGGTTTCTTCTGACACCCTACACTTCTTGAAAAAGTCAAAACTTTTCTGATATGCTTTTTTTTTTTGTTTAGTGTTTTTCCCCCCAGACAAAAAACCTTGACTTCTGGGCCTTCGAGCATGGCCTCCACACTTCACAGTGCATTAAGACGAAATTCAGTGTATCCTAACAACAAAATGGTATGTCTATTGGGCTGTTTAGCAGCACACAGGTACTTCTGATGAGTACAGAGAGATTTTTTAAGGTGAAAAGAGTTTTCAAAACTAATGGATACCTAATACCTCAACCCATCATCCAGCTGAATAAATCAGTAGACTAAAAAGATTTTCTTTTTTAATCTCCTTGCCACTTTGATATTGTGGTTATTAATATGGAATTAATAAATAGCATCCCTGTGCTCATCAGAACTAAAGTTTTGTTCATGTTTGTAGTTGTTCAGTAGTATCTGCCCATAAAGAGACATATTTCTGTTTGATATATGAGACATCTGCACAATTTGTCCGCAGCCAGTGACAACTGACTTGAGCAGATGTCATCACTTAGCTCGCTGAAATTAAATATACAATTGCACCACATTTAACAAAAAAAGAGGAATTTTTAACCGTTATATGAGATTTCAAGACAGAAGGGATTTGATCTTATGAATAAGTTTGTTCTTGTTATCAGTACACTCCCTTAAGCTTGTGCAATATCCTTAATTCTTTAAATAATTAGACATGTATATATGTGAATTGTCTAGTTTCTCTGATTTGTCTACCCTTAATTCAGATGTGGTTCCCTTTTTAATGTATGTGCCTATATGAGTATGAGTACATGTGTGTGTTCCATGTATTAATTTGAACATACAGTACATTATACCTGCTCCTACTCTCTCTGATGGTGCCGACGGTGCAGTTGTCACTGGACTTTAAATAAGACATATATTACACTGTGACATACTATTCAATTCACTTAAATAAAAAACTAAATCCAAAATATTGTCTTTACATTCATGTCAACCTGATTTCACAGATTAATAAAAAAAAAAATTAAAACACCTCAGTCCCGATGGGTGAAATTATATTAATAAATAATGTCAATGGTAAGGATGTTGTTTTTTTTTTTTTTTGTAATAAGAGTAGAACTACTACTACTACTAACAGTTTAGTTTAATACCAGATGCATATTGCCACACTGTCGGTTTGCTCTGGTAACTTGACTCAAGGAGGTGCATTATGCTTGGCCTGTCTCCCCAACCAGATCTATAAACTTCCATAATTCTAGCTAAATCTGTAATAGCATCGCATGGCATGCACCTGGTTTACAAAGGACTCCAGGTTTTATTTAGCTAGTAGCTAGAAGAGGAGACCCTAATCAACTCATTCCCCCATCCTAGCCTGCCAATGTAGGGATTGAGCTGGTTGGGACTTGGACAATGGGTAAGTTGGCATGGAGTACCACTGACCACATAGGGGAAACTGCCCTAAGTCTAAAACCCTAGCACTTGTTTGCTGTCTAATCAGATCCACATAACAGGACGTAGGGGTAGGCAATCAAACTGAGGAGTTATAAAAATAATAATAATAATAATAATAATAATAATAATAATAATAATAATAATAATAATAATAATAATAATAATAATAATTATCTTGTCAGCTGGGAAAGGACTGGCAATGGGTACAGGGCTTATTCCAGGTAGGCTTAAGTTCAACTGATCCACCCTGTCCAACCCCATCATTTGCTGGGAGCTTCAGCAAGCATGCCAGTCTGAAACACCATTCACCACTGTCCAGAAAAAAAACCCTCAAAAAATAAAAATAAAATCAATTAAAAAAAAAATCTAAACCAAATTTTCAACCAATAAAAAAATCCTGAAAGATGAAAACTTAAGAAATAAACCCATATATACATTTTACATGTTTTTTCTTGGTTTTCATATTTTACTCATTCCTTTTCTTGAAAGGTGGACTATTTTCCTTCTTTTTTAAATACTGAAATATGCACGAAGCACATAGTGAATGATTTCCTTCAAATCTTTTGCCCTCCTTTCTCTTTCTCTGTATCTTTTCATCCATCCCCACTCCTTTTTTCTGCCTGTTTTAGCCCACCTTCTGCGGATTGGTGGCCCTCACACCCTGCTCGTATGTGATTCGCTGGCTGATGAGATACTGGGCTGCCTGTGTGGCAGCGGGCGATCCTGTGATGGTGACTTTTCGGTTCCTAGTGCCAGGAACAAACTCTCCCTTTTTTGAGATCTGGATTCGGGCTCCTGTCAGTTCCTGGTACTCCACGAGCGTCTTGCCACCTTTGCCCAAGATAGCTCCCACCAAGTTCTCAGGTACTGCAATCTCCACTACATCCTTTGCACCCTCAGCCAGCTTCTCGGTGGCCAATAATGAACTTGCTACTAGGGGGGAAGCTGCACTTAGGTAGCCATTGGTAGCTCCAGTGGCAGCAGCTAGCGAACCCAGTGTAAATCCTCCCAGACCGGTGGCAGGGTGGCCAGTACTGGTGGAGGCGTCATTGGCGTAGGAGGCCAGCAGGTTGGCCGCTGCAGCGGCAGCAGGGTTTGCACTGGCTGCCACAGCTGCTAGGACCCCTGAGGCAGCAGCTGGATTGAGCCCCAGACCAAGGGAATTGGTGTTATATCCATAGCTAGCCAATGTGTTAAGAGCTGACGTGATGGCCAGGAGGTCATTTCCTGATAAGCTGGACATGGCAGCAGCAGGAAAAGCACCCACCCCTGCCAGACTAGCCTGCCCCAAGAGGCTGGAGGCTGTGGCGGCAGCTGCAGCAGCTGCAGCGGGCATCACCTCTGCTGAGTTAGCATACGGTGAGCCTGTTGGGTTGGAGTTGGCCACAGGGCCTGTGACATTGGAGTAGCTGATGTTAAGGCAGCTGCTGCTCTGTGGATCCTCCTGGATTTTCTGAACTATAATCTCCACAGCCTTGCGGTTCTGCTCAGGTTCACCACTGATGGTGACAACACGCTCTTGCAGGTTGATGCCCTCTGGTTTCTGTGAAAGCTGCACCCATGCACCCGACTGCTCCATAACGGCCTTCACTGTAGCTCCACCTTTACCGATGATCAGCCCTGCTGTGCTGTTGGGCACAATCAGCTTGGCCTGGAGAACAGAAGCAAAGAAAGCAAAGCAGAGAGGATCATCAACACATTCAACTGATCACATTCAGCTACACTAAACCTGAGTACTGAACTGACTACAAGATCAACAACATTTCTTTATTTAACTGAATTTAACCTTAACATTAATTATTTTCAACTGTGTGGGACTGTTTTGGCCTGACTCTCCTTGGCTCATATCTGTGCTGATGGATATCGTGTCTTAAAAAAAGACAGAGGAGGCATAAACATTGGTTGCCATGGCATCGTAAGTTTGAAATGCAATGTTTAACATTTATTTGGGTACACAAAGTTCTCCCTGCATATTGATCTTATTAAAACACGGTTCATTCTGCTGCATAACAAACATGTTCAGGCATTCTTAGTCACTTAGGAAATGATGTCAGAAATGGAGAAACAGTTATGGCTATGTTTGTGTTCAGAGAGGATGAACTACAAGCAGAGTTCCCTATTATGTAGCAGATGTCCCCTTACTCTCAATTTCAAACAGTGCTCTCGAAATGAAATATAGTTAAGTGAGGAGAAACATGTATGTCAAAACGGCATGTGTCACATGATGCAAAAGAAGAGAAAGAAAAAAGCATGAGAAACACCTTTAGGTTCACAAACACACATTTTGCTATTCAGGATTCTACAGAAAAGAAACCCTAATGACTTTTACATTAAAATCCTTAAAACAAATCTGAGATTACATGGCATAGAAAGTAATAAGTGAGTGAGTGAGCAAGTGAGTGTGGGTTTTTTGTCCTCATGCTTTCTACACTGTGAATCACTGGGTAAAAAGAGGCTCCTTGTGAAAAGCATCGACTCCCAGGGGTCAGTGTTTCCATGGCAACTCGACTCCAGCATTAAAGGGGAGACTAAAAGGGAGTCTGAATAGTGCATCGCAACCAACCACACTTTTCTGCACATGGAAACACACACACACACACACACACACACACACACACACACACACACACCTGCGCACACATACACCACCGTGCTCTTAAAATGTGTTCCACTTCATTTAAAAAATATTTGTAGAGACACAGGAATAAATACATACAAGTGTTACATCATGGTCCCAAACATTAAAAAACAACATATGCCTCTTTTGTTGTTTTGCAGACTTTCTCATTTATTCATTCACAACCAGAATCTGTCTAAATAATATCCTGTGATTAAAACAAACCCATGGACTTGAAGCATAGATGTGCATAAAACACATATGACATATAACATGAAAGATGGAGTAACCACACATACAACAGATGCTTTGAACATATGCCAGTTAATTAGTTCCATTTCATACAATGGAACCACCAGGCTGATAACCACATTTACACAATTCTGAATTCAGTGTGTTTGCACACTCTCACAATTACTGATAGGAAGAATAAAATCCTTCAGAAAAAGATGGGAGTAGCACGCTAACCGAGCCGAGAAGAAGGAATATATGAATGTGTGTATCAGAGTAAACCAAGTGAATAGGAAAAGAGTGAGGAATAAGTATGAGTGTGTGTGGGGGTGAATGGCTCAGTCTTGCACTTGATTCTTTTGTTTTGTTCCCTTTTCACTTTATGCTTTATGCTGCAGTGCGCTGCCTGCAGACACGGCGCTCCAGAGGCTGCGGCGCTCCACTGCCATGGTTTTATCTGAAGTATATTTACATAGAAATTGAGGGCAGGAACTAAGATTCAATTTCTCACCTTAAATGAAAAAGTAGAAGGGTGTTCAAATGGAGAAATGTGCATTTTTTTTAAATATCCAAATACAATATTTTTTTAAAGTGCAATAAAAATAAAGTTACACATTGTGCAAGGAGTGAAAACCATTGTTACCCATGAGCAAATTTATTCTATATTAGTCATATACCAAACATAATAATATTGAATATTTATTAAATTTAGAGTTCATCTATCTTACCAGTATATACAGATTTGCTAAATAAAACTCCTAAAATGAATTTGATTTCACTTTTACTGTAGATAATATAAGATAAAGCCTAATGGTTAGAGAAGCGGCTTTGGGACTGAAAGGTTGCTGGTTCGATTCCAGAAGCAGCAGGAAAAATGTGTAGCGGTGGGGGAGTGAGCTGCACCTTCCCTTCTTCCACCTCCATGGCTGAAGTGCCCTTGAGCAAGGCACCTAACCTCCAACTGCTCTCTGGACGCCCCAATGTGTGTGGCAGCCCACTGCTCCAAGTGTGTGTGCTCACTGTTTGCGTGTGTGTGTTCACTTTGGATGGGTTAAATGCAGAGGCAATAATTTCCCTTTTGGAATTAATACAGTACAGCAAAAATAAAGACTTTATTCATCCCACTCTGGCTAAATTTACTTGTTGCGACAGCTCACAAAAAAAAAAAAAAAAAAAAAAAAAAAGAGAGAGAGAAAAATTATATTTGTATATTTTATTAATAGATATTATTTATGTTTTATTGTCTTACTAATGGCTAGTTACATCAAGTAGTTTTAAATATATATAAAACTAAAATTTAAAATACTTTAAAATATTTATTTTAAAAATCCAGTAAGAATTTTTTCAAGATGTTTTTCCAAAAAATAAAAAAATAAATAAATATCATCACACTAATAATACTGTAGAAGAGTTTACTATAGCAATTTATGTACTCTGATAATTTATTTCAATATTTTATTCTTTTTTATTTTATCATTTTATTATTTTATGTTTTTTAAATAAAATTTTGCAAGTATTTGTTGAAAAGTGGCTCACAGGTTGGTGTAAGAAAGAACAGATAATGCAGGCTGACCGCACTGAAAGCATTGAGCACAAAGCTGGGAGGAATATCTCCTGTTCTTCTTACCCTCCCGTTATACCAAACTGAGAGCGGGGAATCAGGGAATGGATAAGAAATAGACAACATGAGAGAGAAATGAAGGAGAGCATCATGAGTTTATGTATGTTTGAATATGAGTGAGATCTGCACCTGGACCTCCATTCATATGGAATCACTAATCTTGGATGAACTTTGAGCATGTGTGGAATTTACAGGGGGTTGTGGGTAATGGGTAATAAAATGCAGCTTGGTCATACAGGATCTGTGCATTGATTACTTCTATTTCAAAGCCACACTTTGTTTTCTGGTTACATCTCAGTCAAACAAAATAAATAAAATGAGAGCCTGAGCCCAGCACAAACTCAACAAAGGAAGAGTCTTCTTTCGGCTGAGCTTTCGCTGAAGCTGCAAATGAGTCCCCCTGAGCCTGTGCAATCACGTATCTAAAGATGCTCTCCAACAGACCACAATGACACATGCGGCATCGTATACAGATCCTCTGGAAATACTTCACCCTACTGCCTAAGTAAATACAACACCTAAATGTGCATTTATTTCCTAATAGCAGAATGATTAAAACCAAATCTCACTCCGAGCTTTCTCTGAAACACACAGTGTGAAAAAGGATTTGGACAATACTACAAGGCATTTACGGGCCCTACCCAACCCTCCAAGGAAAACAACAACTGTTCCCCTCCACCCCTGTCTCTGTACCCCCGAGTGATGTGTGACTCCACTACCGAAGCTGTTTGCACTTTAAAGTCTTAAGCGCTTGACTGTAGGATAATCGCCTGTCTCCTGATCCCAGGCTTAATCGCCCATCCCTGTGCTGCATCTGTGTGCCCTGACCACTGGCATTAACGCAGAAAAAACTGGCAGCTGGTTAAAAATAACACCTTGTCCTTTTTCTCACCTTCAGAGTCTGAAGGTTGATTAAGGCTGCATTTCTCCAGTGAGGGAACAAACCCACATTCACAGGCCTCATGCTTTTGGGCCGAAAAAGATCCAAATAGCTGCTGACTTTTGTTGTCGTTTTTTATTCCACATGCAGTGAGGAGTTTGCTCTAGCCTGGAGGATTACACTCGCCTGTCATTTCCATCCCTTATTCTGTCACACTACTTAACCTTTTCTTTCCTTTCTCATCAACCTCTGGTTAAATGACATAAGTGAAGACAAGTAACGAGGAGCAGTGGAGGGGAAATTATTGGACCGTAAATATCACATATTAAGAGCACGTGATTAGGACTCACTGAGTCTGTTGATTATCCTTCATTACTCAGTTGTTTGTTGGGAATGTATCGCTGTTAAATGAAACTTGAATTAGCATATCTCCTGATACGCTCAAACCAGATCAAGCTGTACATCCAATAACCCCTAGCCGAACTTACTTCCACCCAGCGGAAAGTAATCAAGTGTCCAAAAATAGTTTGGCCTATAGCATCACCAAATCAAGACCAAATCCACCTGCTGCCACGCCCACATTGGCTCTACTGTTCTCTGAAGGGTTGCAGTCTGATCTAAAAACAATATTGCGATATTAAATCTCTGGGATTATCATAGTTTATTCCTGGCCTGACAAATACTGTCCTGAATCTATACATGACCAAAGCTAGTTTATAAAATTTTATCTCTTCCTCTCTCACCATTGTCACAGAATCTCACTTGAAACATGCTGAAGAACCTTAAACCTGATGACACTTTCACTAAGAACGCACTGTTCCTGTGGACATGTGTTCTTCTAAAACAAAAACTTCACCCAATTGATTATCCCTTTGAACATCATTGATATGCCTGTGGTTACTTTGCCAAAACTGGGGCTTTTTCATTGTAGTGGTCTGAAATTTACTTTTGATTATATCCAAAATGTCTCCCTACACCCTATACAAGTGCCCTAAAGAGCACTATATGTCCAATTAGAAACCACTTGGGATTTAACCTCTGTCTCTGTGCCAAAAGTTAGTAGTCATTGATAAATTATTTACTGTCAGTAAACAGTTCTCTTTTCAAACCAGTTTAAATTAATTTGAACACAATATCACAGCCAAAAGATTAGACACTAACTTAACAAATAATAATTTCTCTTCAGCCATGGCATGCTCATTTATGCAATGTATGACTCATTCTTTTTATATTCTACGGAGTCTATAATAAAAAAATAAGATAGTAATAGAAGATAATTGAATATAGAACAGATGTTACTGTATTCAGTAGAAAAAGAATAATAATAAAAATCTGACAAACTAATGCATAATCAGTGCTTGAAACAAGATGATCAGTGACTTGAAATACATAGACACATTAATTCAGATTTTTAATACTATAGCACTCAAACATTTTGACATACCTACTGTCTATTTTTAATATTAAAATTATGAACTAACACACCGAACAAAGTAAAGTCCAAATTGTTTCATTATATATTTAATCTATATAAATTTAGGTTGGAAGAACACTGTCTAAGTATTCCTGTTGGCTAAGTGGTTAGCTCTGTCACCTCATAGTGAGAAGATTATAGGTTCCAATCTCAGCAATGGCTTTTGTGTGGAGTTTGCATGTTATCCCTGTGCTTGTGTAGGTTTCTTCTCTGTAATCTGGTTTCCTCACACGTTCTAAAGACATGCACATTAAGTCACATGGCTACTTTAAATGGACCATGTGTGAATGTGAGTGTAAATAGTCGTTTGTGTCTGTGTTAGTCTGCTGGTGACCTGTTAAGGCTGCACAATGCCTCTCACCCGAGGTCAACAGAGACTGGCTCCAGCTTCCCCCAGTGAGCCTGACAGAAAAGTGGTATACAAATTTGGGTGAGTAGAGGATGGCGATACCTTTGACCTTCCAACTGACCCTGTGGACAAAGAAAAAATCTTCTGGGAAAAAGTTTGGCCGGAGGTGTTTTGAGAGGTAAAGGAGAGGCATTGAAATTTAAGAACATTTTTCGAACAGTTCATCATGGTGGTAGTAGCAACATACATTGGGGCTCTTTTGGTTCCAGGAACTGATGCAGTGCGCAAAGTGAATGGACAATTTGAAGAATAAGGACTACTTCAAACCATCTCAAGCCATCAAATACTTCAGCAAATTTGGGTGTTCCCTCAGGACAATGACTCTCAATATACAATTGTATAAAATATACAATTATACAAAAACTGGTTAGGACATGATAGAGCAGGCTAACAACACGCTTCCCAAACTTTCCCAAAATCCTGATCTCAATCAAAAGTACGTAGACTGTGCTTAGAAGTCAGTTCTTTGACAGGAAACCACCATATTTAACTGTACTTAAGAAGAGTGATGAAAAGTTGACCAGAATTCTTCCTGAAGCGTGTTGATGACTATAAGAAGTGTCTGGTCAAGTTGAAACATGCTAAGGGACATTTAACCAAATATTAAATTTGCTGTATGTATATTTTTGGCCCTGTATGTATGATTATATAACCCTGAGTTGATTTCCAACATAAACCTAAAATATTATTAGGCGGCACAGTGGTGTAGTGGTTAGCACGTCCTCCTCACAGCGAGAAGTCCCTGAATTTGAGTCCCAGGTATTCGGCAAATGAGTGAGTGAGTAAAATATACTTAAACTTGTGCACCACATTCTTGTTTCTGTTCTATTAAAGATTTATGTCATACAATTATTCATTCATTCATTCAGGCAGGGTACGCTCTGAGCAGCTCACCATCACAGGGCCAACACATACACAAACCATTCACACTCACACCTGGGGCAATTTGGAACAGCCAATTAGCCTAATGTGCATGTCTTTGGACTGTGGGAGAAAACCAGAGTACCCAGAAGAAACACACACAAGCATGGGCAGAACATGTAAAAACTTCATACAGAAAGTCCCTTGCCATACCTGGGACTTGAACTTAGGACCTTCTTGCTGTGAGACAGACATGCTAACCACTACGCCACCGTACCACCCATCATACAAACATTCTACCCTAGAAAAAGATCAGTTCAAAGAAACCACTAAACGCCCAGTGTTACCATAAAATTCATGTCCATGAATATCCTTCTGACTGCTGTATATCCTCAACATAAACTTTTAGATTAAAATGCCTTTATGATCGGTGATATTAGCACGTTCGACTATTAGTAATCAACTGATTAGCACGTTCACCTCACAGCAAGAAGGTCCTAGGTTCGAGTCCCAGGTTTCCTCCAGGTACTCCGGTTTCCTCCCACAGGCCAAGGACATGCACATTAGGCAAATTGGTTGTTCCAAATTGCCCCTAGGTGTGTGTGTGTGTGTGTGTGTGTGTGTGTGTTGCCCTGCGATGGCCTGGTGACCTGTTCAGGGTGTACCCCGAATTCCCCCAGTGTCGACTGATATAGGTTCCAGCCTCCGCGCGACCCTAGTAGGATTAAGGATTGAGCGGTTCGGCAAATGAGTGATCAAGCTTCAATGATAAGGTGTACCTAAATATAAACAAAACTTCATGTAGCAACTTATTGCAGAGTCTCTTCCCTTCAGACATCTACACTCCAAAACATAGCACAAATTATGCTTTTTATACATGCATATTTTATAAGTTTGATTTATTATGAACTTTTCTTGCATTTTAGACAGAATGCATCCTACATTCATCAAAGCATTCCACAACTTGCCTCCCCAGGGGTCAGAGATGATCAGAAGGTGTGATGAGACACAGTGTTTGTAACTCTGACACTAATGACAGTAATAAGACGTGCATATTCCTCAGCACTGCTGTATCACAGTTGTTGATATCTGATATGTTCTAAAGTCTACATACAGTGTGACCCAAAATTAAGAGAATGAAAAATGTGATATACAAGTTATTATTATTGTTGTTGTTATTATTGTTGTTGTTGTTGTTGTTATTGTTAGGGCGGCACGTGGCGCAGTGTTTAGCACATCTCACAGCAAGAAGGCCTGGGTTCGATTCCTGGGCTCGGGCGTTTCTGTGTGGAGTTTACATGTTGTCCCTGTGCTTGTGTGTGTTTCCTCCGGGTACTTCAGTTTCTTCCACGGTTCAAAAACATGCACAGACTAACTGGCTGTTCCAAATCGCCCCTAGATAGTCACTAGAGAGTGAGTATGAATGGTTGTATGTGTGTTGACCCTGCAATAGTCTGGTGAGCTGTTCAGGGTGTACCCTGCATTTGACTGGAGCTGGCTGAGTTGGGCGCCAGCCTCCCCATGACCCTAATTAGGATTAAGCGGTTTAGAAAATGAATGACATTAATGACTTTCAGTTAGAGGCTGGACAGATTGCCAATCTGTGGCAGCTTTAACACAGAGAGATACACAGCACACTCACATTTACACAACTCAGGCAACTTATTTGACTTAATATGCATATACTGGATAATGGAAGGAAACCAGAATACCCAGATGAAACCCATACAGGCAGTAGGAGTACATGCATACTCCATACAGAAAGGCTCCAGGTTTGAATCCAGAAAATATGCAAAAATGCAATACAAAATGTAATACATTATTACATTATAATACATTATAATATTATTTTAATATCTAATATGTTTAAAATAAATCATTTTATATTAATAGAGGAAAATGGTGTTAGTTGAAACATGCATAAAATAGTCAGCCTGACAGCAACGTCAATCAGAGCTGCATGAGAGCTTCCTTCAAATGCATTACCAAGTCTTTCCCCAAAACGACCTACATCTAACTCCACACAAACACACACCGACTCTGACCGCCAATTTGTAATTCCTTCCTCTAAAAACAGATCCGAGCCTAGCATTTGAGGGATGCATTTCCTTGTTAGACAAGCAGTGTTGTGTAAGGTTTCTCCTCTGCAGTGGCTGCTCTCCAAATTAGATCAATATACAACGAAAAAAAGAGAGCGACCTTTTTTGTGGAGGGTTGATGGATTTGAAGGTTAGAAATGGCATAAATTATTTCTGGCTACCTTCAGCCCCCCTCCAGAGAGCAGAGAGGAAAAAGGATGGGTGGGTAGTGTCAGACAGTCTTTTTTTTTCATTCCCGATGTTATAGCAATTTCCCTGATGTCGCTTTTAATTTAGAGGATGAGTGTGGCACACTGCTGTGTTTTGTGAGTTTGTGCGTGTGTGTGTGTGTGTGTGTGTGTGTGTGTGTGTTCGCTCCAATGAGGACTCTTATTAGATTCAAGATGCAAGATAATTAAATAGGCTAGTGTTTGGAGGAATCTAGTGGGAAATGGTGGTTTATGTAGCAAATAACAACACCACTGAAGTCACTCCCCAACCATCATCATCGGCATATTTGAGAAACATTAATTCAATGGGGATTATATATATAATATAGGTTTAGGCACTGCCTAACAGTGGAGCTCCATATAGATATGTCTATTGATAGGTGTCAGAAGCTGGTGTTATTAGGGTAGTGCAGCTTCACTGAAGGGGAATTAAACCCAATCTTACTAAAAGTTTGCATACATAGTATATTTCCATGCACATCAAAACATGCTATTGTTATTGCAACCTTCTTCATGCAATAAAAACATTAACAAAACCTTGGCATTGTACTTTGAAAACTGGAGCAGAAGTGACATCGAAGAAACAATTGCCACGGAAGTGCTGTGCATTAAATGTACTGGGATATATACACCATGCATTCATGTAAAGCAGCAGATGCCTGTCTGCTGCATGTAAATGTAATGTAGTATTATGTGCAGATATGCCCAGCCTTATTATATTCAGAAGTTCACTAGTTTATACCTGATTTGTTATTTTTCCTGGCATATTGCCTTACTTGAACTGACGAGACTATGTCTTATTCTCACGATTTGACACTCTCGCGAGAGTGAATCGAACTACAAATGGCGGCCTTTTCGAACAGGCTAATGCATTTTCGCAGATTGCAACTTTGTAAATGTAAGTAAAAACCACCTGATGATTAAAATATACGTATTTTGAGTGTAACAGGAGAGTTTGATAGGCTTTCTTTTCATTTTCTTTTAATGGCTGAATTAACTTTTGCCCTGCAAGAAATAAATAAATAACATTCCCCTATGGTTCCCAAAAGCAGGAAAGGTTAACTCTGAGTTTTTTTTCACCGCTTTTCACTGCCTGATTTCCACATTCATTTGCACCTGTCCTTTCAGTTAATTATCTGTTTTATGAGTTCATGTTCCTTGTTCCCATTAATGTTTTGTGTCGTTTGGTTCAGCAAAAGTTTGTCTGCCTACCTGTTATATTGTGTGTTCTTTATTCTGTGCAAGTCTGAGCGGTGGTGTATGAGCCTCTATTTTGTTCAGTTTCAGTTTCATTTGGAGTAAATCTGTTTTTTGTATTGCTGCCCATCATTATACAAATCAGCAACACACAACATCCAACTCGGGTATGGACATAGGACAACTATGAAACTTATGTTCCATACCTATGAAGCTCTGGTCAGGAGCTATATTTCTGATATATACATTTTTTTTAAAGTGACCACACTGGCCTGATCTTGTTATCATCACCAGGGGTTCTTTGTATTTCAAAATTTAAATACAAATCCAATTATTTGTGTTTAATGTTTTCAGAAACTAATTATATATTGATGCTATAAAATATAGAAAATAAATTTCATCCTATTAAAAAAAAACCCTCCTCAAATCACACCATAGATCCCTTAGCACACACAATTAAAAATGCTGCATTTCAGAAGCTTTAAGAGTTTCTTTGCTGGTCTTGTGAGAAAAAATAAGGCTTTTTCACAAATGCTCCTCCAGGGAGTCCAATCAGAGCCATCTTAGAGTCACAAGGACTTCTGATTTCCTGTGCATTTATAGGGCACTTCCTGTTGGGGGAAAGAAATAACAGGATGTGGGAAGCAGGTGTTGCAGTAGTGAGGAAGAGGTTAGAGGAAACTCAGCCTCTACTGAGGAACCACTGGCGGGTGAGAGAAAATAGAGGAACAAAAAGCAGGAGTAGAAAACTGGGCTGTATTTAAATTACCATTAGTGCCACCTTTTTTTTTTTTTCGCTTAAAATCGCTTCCTTTTGTTCATCTGAAAATGACATGCAAAACGCAAGATGGTTTAAAGGAGTTACCTGAAATTCCACTTTTGTTTCTGAATTACTGAAATGTGTATTAAATTGGGTGGGAAATTACTTCAAAAGCAATCTTTGTTCTATTGGACAATATTCACAGAATTTTATTATCAGGAAAAAGGTAATAAATTAATAGGTTTCTAAAAAGATAATCTGAAATATTTGAAATATCTGAAACTATCACACTTCATAATGTTAAAAAATGAAAAAAATTTAAAACGCTCAAAATATTGTAAATAATAATTAAAAAGTTGTGTCCTACATAATCAGGATTTTGCGTGAAACATCACTAAATAATGGAAGTTATAGGAATTGTTTGGTAAGAATGTTCTGACTTCATAGCAGATTCTGAATTTTTTTTTCTCTATAAACTTTCTTGCATAAAACTATTTTTTTAATGAGCACAGTTTGTAATATCACAAAATCAGCTCTGACTCAACAGCTTTTAACTTCTCATAGTCCAATAAGCCACTCATTAGATGATCCTTAAACCTTTAGTCACAGAACCTTCATGCTATGTTAACCTAGCTTAAGAGATGAAAAATAGTACAGATAATTATGATATTTGTATGACTGTTAAATAAATTCCTAGGAATATGACACTGCAAACAGAAATATGACTTGTTTTGACCTGAGACGAATGTGAGGTACTTTAGGAGCAGGAGCAGCGCTGCTAACTTGGATAATATCAATGGTTAACAAAATTGTATATTATGACAGGAAATTGTTTATTTTGAGAGGTTTAACTATAAATCAGTGAGAATATTAGAATAAATCTTAAGGCTTAAATCTTATACACACTATTCATGGACTTATTCTACCTGTGAGAACTGCCAGCCCTGGCAATTAGCTAGTATGCTAGATCATTAAGAATGACTTAAAATGCAAATTGCACAATAAAGTGTATGGGTGGCATGGTGGTATAGTGATTAGCACATCCACCTCACAAGAAGGTCCTAGGTTTGAGTCCCAGGTTCGGCCAAGGCATTGCTCTGTGGAGTATGCATGTACTCTTCATGCTTTTTCCTCCAGGTACTCTGGGTTCCTCGCACAGCCCAAAAACATGCGCATTAGGTGAATTGGCTGTTGCCCGTGGTGCAAATGTGAATATTTGTGTGTGTGTTGGCCCTATGATGGACTGGAGAGCTGTTCAGGGTGTACTCCGTCTTCACCCAGAGTCAGCTGAATCCTGCCTCCCCGCGACCCTAGTAGGAATAATTGATTCAGCAAATGAATAATGAGGATGGGTTTCCCTCTTGAGCCTGGTTCCTCTCAAGGTTTATTCCTTGTGTCAACTGAGGGAGTTTTTCCTTGCCACTGTCGCCGTGGGATGTGTAGGGGGTTGTAGAAAAATTTTTAGATTCCTCCCTAATTTAATTTTACTATGTAAAGCTGCTTTGTGACAATGTCAATTGTAAAAAGCGCTATACAAATAAAACTGAATTGAATTGAATAACAAAGTATACTCTTATACTGTCACATTTTAATGACAGAACATTTGTAAAAATGCTTCTATGCTGTATTATGTAATGCTGAGCATTTTTTTAATTCTAAAATAAAAATAACGTTTAGCAATAGATTATTTATAAAGGAATACTGACATTTTGCTGGGTCTTTAATGCGTCAGTAACCTTTTAGTATCATTTTGATGATCATCAGATTATGGTAATGAATCCGATTTAGCTTTTAGGAAATATCATGATCCATCATGTCATATGAAATCCATAGTACGTTCACTGCATGCTGTTGAGTTGGCATGAGGAGGTGGAGGTTGCCATTATACTGGCTTCAGATGAAGTTTGGTGTTAGCTGTCCTCATACCCTACCACCATTTGGCCACAAGATTAGTGGCTGTCGATCCTTTCATGAGGCTGGCAGCTGTTGTTTAACATGGCTTCACATCTTATCTTACATCCCTCGGTCAGTGTGCCCCCAAGGGCCTGCAGTAATGAGACACATGCCACAACAGCCGGGCTTCTGACAATATATGCAGAAAAAAATGTAACACAGAAACAGGATCAAACAGCATTATTCTTCATCGTCCACCCATTTCTGTCTGGTAGTCAAAAAGATTACACAGAGGCACCAGTTTGCAAATGTGCTCAGTATCATTTATCACAGTTATGCACTTTTAATCATTTATCTAATCATGTGAATCAGTTGTAGCAACTCTCTCAATGAGGTTACATTTTGAAGCCATAAAACGAATGTGCATACAAATCACTAAGACGATCTGCTCTCTTATGGCTCCTGTATAGCTTTGTGAGGAGATGAACAGACAGCACAGATACCATCGCATCAGTGCAGAGTTGTGTTGCCTCTCTGATAGCTCCTGTAATTATGTGGATTAATAAACAGGACAACAGCTACACAGAAACAGACAGCCGAAAACCCCCCCCCCTGTTCTCCCATGAATCCAGGTTATGGCTCTGAAGAGACTGCACACAAGTATAATGTGATGTGCGATGTGCTCAGGGTTGCGGGAATAGGCATATCACTATTTTAAATTATGCATAAATAGTGCCCCCATGCTCTTTCGCCTGGGGTCATTTTAATTAAGAGAACAAGAAATAAGAAAGTCCAATCAATCCAGAAAATGCAGTGGCCTTCAGGATCGATCGTGCGTAATCGTGAAGCTGACTAGTGGTAATAATTGCTTAAAGAGGCAGCTGGAACATAATCAATGATGTGTATAATCGAGCCATGTGATTGCAATCTTTGTTTATTTGCTTGTAATACAAAAAGGCCAAACCAACTGGTTCATTTTTATAACCAAGGACGTCAAGGTTTACAATGTGAGTTAATGTGAGTTAATGTGATCCGAATGTTGCTCCTGATTTTCTTTCATGTGTTTACAAGATTTTGATTTCTTTAGCAGATGTTAGCAGGCCTAAGGTCATTTGGACAGTTGCATCCAAATTATCACTTCTAAATTGAATGCATCTGAAATCTAACACTGAATCCCAGTGCTGAATCTCAATAACCGAGCTGTGAATTCTCAGAAAAATGAGTATTCAATATAATATAATGAATTAGAGTTAGATTCGGTCTAATGGCTTAATCTTCTTTTTTAAACTTCTGCAACTAGCCATTGTGTTCTGAACTGAAAACGTATGTGATGCAAATGAAACAGGAAATGGAAGTGTGAGCGTGATGGGACAGGAGCATGATGTGATGATGCAGGGTCTCACCTGCTTGATGCGGTCTGGGTTGACTGTGGTCTGTGGCTGAAGTATGCTGACAGGCTCTGTTTTGGAGGCGCTCTGAGGCATCTCCCGAACCTTCTCAGCTATGAAATCATGGACGCTGTTAAGGGCCTCTACAGTGCCCTGGATCAAACACACTCGCTCAGTCGTTCCTGCCAAAGACAGAGAATGAGAAAAGCAAGACACATTTTTTTTATTAGGCCACATGATGATGCAGTGAAAAGATGAACTGCATGTGAATACTGAATGATCTGTATAAAAAAATCTTTATGGGTTTCCATGGAAAATACATTATGATTCCTGACACTTTCACACCTCCAATTCTGAAGTTTCACAACTCATCCAGAATGGCTATTACACTGTAATAAAATGTATTCAGCCAGGAATTGTCATTCCGTAAGCCTGTTAGTCAGCAATAACTAAAATACTTTACAAATCATTTACTAGTGTTTAGCATGTTCTTGGTGTTAATGGCTTTTGGAGTGGTAGGCACAGTGATGTAGCATATTTAACCTACAAGCTTTCACAATCAACCCTAGTAGAGAAACCTTTACTGGCACAACCAGCATAGAGAATTTAATCAACTAGTCTTACAGTATGAAATTTCTTGGCGGCTGCATCAAATTCATGCGCACAATTAAATATGATTAATAGTTCCATGTTAGTGATAAAGATCTAGAATTAAGACATGTGCAAATGTACATACTATGAATCAGTGTACATGCAGACTAGACTTCTGAAAACAGCTGCGCTACCAGTGCTACTATTCTAGGCACTCACAGATGGTCTTCCATTAGGTAGATGCCCAAGTTTCCAAGTTTAATTAATTCTGATCTGATATCAGCTCTCAACATGTTTTTAAGGGGCAGCAGGAGTTTGTCACTAGCAGAGCACTAGTGTAGTAGGGTACATGTCTGTATGTACAATAGATAGTACTCTGAACAAGAAGTCTCATACATTCGGCATTGTTCCAGTGAAAACTCCAAGCCTCTGGTTTCATTTCAAAATGATGGCTGTACATGAGAGGATAACGAAGTGTCACCCATGCTTCAGAAGCAGCCAGGAATGTGGGTGTGAGATTCCAAAATCACAACAATAAACATGAGTGTGTGTGATAGCTTGAGAGAGAGAGAGAGAGAGAGAGAGAGAGAGAGAGAGAGAGAGAGAATTAGGGTGAGGAACAAAAAAATATAAACTAATCCTCAGCCAGAAACTCTCTTGGCCTTTGGGAGGGTGGCATGCAAATGGACCCTTATCAGCACTTTGCAGTAAGGGCTTCCGACTTCCTCTAGCCTGCCATTGTTTTTCTGCAGTGAATGTGATTGGGTCGGGTCCCACCTTGCTGCAGAGTGCTCTTCTATAAATAAACCTAACTGAAGGAATATCACACTCATGGTTCATGTTCATAAAAAAAGAGAAAAGAAAGCTTTGCTAATCTTCTGACAGCTGGTGGCCCAAGAGTAATCTGGGACAGACCAATCAGGGAAGCAGATTACTGAAGCAGAGATCACCATTGTTTTGGCAGCAAGTTGAGAAGGGGTATGTGGAGAGGGGACGACATGTCAGAAAGAGCTAAAGTCCATGGACACATCACAGCCAAACACATTCAAACTTCTTAGTTTGTTAAACATAAACACAAATGTGCTATTATAGTTAGCATGTTGATATTCTGTTTATTGTTGAAGTGATGACAGCCTGATATAAAAGGCCTTGGCAGGGTAAGTGAGTATGATAGATGGCACTGAGGGGCATGAGAAGGTCAGCGGGTATCCTCCGTCACTTCGGTAGCGCTGCATAGTGACAAAGATTGGATTTCTGCTTCATGCAGTGGACCATGCATTGTGGGAAGTTGGTCAGTCTTAAAAAAAAGGAAGAAGAAGATCTCTAGAGTTCCCTAATGAAAGGGTGTAAAACAACAGCAATGTGTTCTGGACAGTTTGCAAAAGCCATCCAGATAGACCTCAGCTGTTTGGATACAGATATAAGTCCTGTGGGTGACAATGTGGACTTCTGGCTCTGCTTTTTTCTCCCCTTTCAGCAAGATGTACCTTCCAGGAGCAAAGACACTCCAACATATTTGTCCACAACCCCATCTGATACACATCAGCATGTGTGCAACTCTCGCGCAAGGAAATATCATCTGCATCAGGCACAGTATGAAAAAAAGGCCTTAAAAATGTATTGTCCAGTTCATGCGTTTTATACAGTCACCGAGGGAATGCCACCGTGGCTGTATGGTAAATTGTTTTTGTGGAGTCGTTAACTGAGTCATGCATTCCTCCTTCGCAGGGGCTATATGGAGCTCCACCTCACCAGTTCTGCTACTGTGAACATTTACACATTTTACAACAAATATTGTTAAAATAACACAACACTCATTATAATAAATGAAAATTCTGAAGTGATATCCACAAAATAAGATGCATCATAGAGGACTGAGATTAAACCGGCCACAGGGTTTTTGAATCATTACAACATTAAATACTGCACACATTAAAGGTGGGACACTGATTAAGAAAACATGTTTTTATTGTAATATTTGGTGAAGTTCTCCTTAAAGAAGCATTTCTTATGGACATTGGAATTGAAATATTTTTTGTTTCCATGAAGCAAATTACATTTTTTGGAGACCTGTTCTATGCCCACTCTAAGCATGCTTCTTTGCTTATACATTTTGAACATTTTGGCACCTGCACAAACAATATATATTGGAGCGATTACTGACATGTATGACGGAGGCTCCAGCCATGATTATGGTGAGTATATGCCTAAAATTGTACACGTGTAATTAGATTTACTCCTCCAAAGTATTCACGTGATTTAGAAGCAGTATAGCAACCAAACCCGACTTTGTGAACGCTTTTGGATTACCTCTGTGTACGCAATGAAAAATCACATACTCAGACTTATGGAATTATGGGATTGCGTGAACAGTAAAAACAGCACAGAGTATGATTTGATGCTAATTACAAAATTGCGACAGATTACTAATTGTTTTGCAGTAGATTCACTGAAAAGATGATGACCCGCAGTAAAACAGGGTAAAAGATTTTATTGAGGGGTCATTTAGAAAATCACCCTTTAAACTCAGAAAGCTCTCACTGAAATTTCCATTCATTATCTATATTACTTGTACATCAGTGTTGTGGGGGGAACTGAAGCAAATTCTAGGTGACTCCACCCTGAACAGGTCGTCAGTTCTGTCCTATTGCAGAGCTAGCACAGACCACCGTTCACACCCATTTCCACCTAAACTTCATGTCTTTGGTCTGTTGGTTGAAATTGGTGCACCCAGAGCCATCTAGCCGTGAGGCAATAATGTGAACCATTGAACCATCTCTGCCACTCTCAACAAAATATTAGCACAGATGAAATAAATAAATAAATAAACTGCTATTTACACTGCTGTGTAGGCTATGAAAATGATGGGGGTGGGATGAACAAATGGCATGGACCATCAACATTCAACCAAAGAGAACATGAAGGTACGGAGTTTGAGCTTTTGAATGACACACAGTAAAAATTTCCTTTATTGACGAAACAGTGCGAGGCTGAATCCCAACCAACTGCTAATCATTAAGACCCAAGGTCCAAAATTGGCACCCACCACTTGCCGAATACTAGTAAAAATCTACATTGGAAGATAAAATAAATGAGATCAGTCAGGACTGTTGTATTGTTCAAGTAAGCCTGCTGCACAAATTTCCACCTACTCCATGTATTTCCCTTCAAACTGAATCTTGCGGATTTGGTATTTTTGAGTGGCGTTTTAGGGGTCCACATCCCAACTCTTTGGGTTTCTTATGACCGCCACAGCAGACTACGAGTCCTTACATTGTTCAGTGTGTTACATGACATTGCTAAGCCTTTATTATTCTGGGTTTTATTTGCATCTTGCATTGTTCTAGGATTATAGATATTGCCGCTGGAGACACTGTGCTAATTTTGGTTGCTGTGAACACCTGTGAGTCATGTATAAGAAAAGATGGTTGGATCAGCAGCAGGTATGAAGGATGCAGTGGATAATATTATGTGTCTTTAAGGATGACCATGTTGACCTTCGCAATCCAAGACTGACAGTAGTGAAGACTTACTAGTAATTGAGAAATTGTCAGGACTAATTTCACTTAAAATGGTGCAAAATCTATATATTGAAAGTAAATTATAAGGTAAGGTAAAGTAAGGTAATTATCTTACCTGTAAAACTGGAAATCCCCTTTGAACTATCATTCATGTTTCAAAACCAGGCATATATTTTGTCAACAGATTTTTAGAGGGAATACTAAGAGTGGAGCTAAATATATTACATTTTAATTTTAAAAAGAGTCAATTATATAAAAATCATTGACTATACCTTTCAAGCCCCAATTCATGCAACATGCTAGGGCTATGCAAATAAAAAATGTTCAAAACAGGACATTCAAGAATCACTGCAGGATTGCTAAATAAGATATGATCTACTAATCAAATTCAATTTCTGCAGTGGTTCTTTTGGTTCTTTTGGTTGTTCTCATTTAGCACACTATACTCCAAAAAACCTGTCCTTAGAGAGAGGAGACAAATGTCTTTCGAAAAAAAGTGCTGATCACTAAACATCTCATTTCAATCGAGGAGGCAGGCAGATGGATTGCTCAGTGGATTGACAGGGCACTAAACCACAAATTATAACCACACAAAACTCAATAACCAATTACAATGCCATGTGCATGGTAACAGATGAGAGCAACTGTTGGAACCAAAGGAAGAGCTGTGTGTCTCTGAAGATACACAGTGAATGCTGTATCCAGGAAACGTTCTCCATGCCGAAGCCGATTATCTGAGCACATTTTGGCTCGTACTTGATTGACTCCTTCAAACTATTCCAACTGAGGCCCATGGGAGCTCTGGTGCATAGGCCCTTATACTTGGACAAGTTTACAGATGTTTCCTGGCTTTGCACTCGAATCAGACATGAGAGAGTGAGAAAATGTGCAGGATATACTGTGAACAAGGAGGGGTCTGAAAAAAAAAAAAAAGAAGCGCAATCACCCTTCCTCTTGTATGTTCCTGTCTATCTAATACAAGCCAGTTGATTGCAGTCACCAACCAGATGGGTTCTGTAAGAGATATCCGTTGAAACAGGGAGTGGGATGTCTGATGCAGTCCAGTCCAGTTGTTTTGGTGGGGGGACGGTCCAGGCCCTATGACATAGCTCTATCACCATGGTAACTGGCAGACCCCCTGAAAATATTGTGGGGCAGCTGCAGATGATGTAATGTGTTATTATTTAAAGTAAAGAGGCGGCATGCAAGGCAATAACTGCGAAGCAGCATTGCATGAGCTTAGGTCATTCTGTTAAAGAGGTTTGCAAATGGTTTCCACACAAATCACTTCATGTCGTTGAAACTGGCCATGCAGTTAATGTGTCGGTTTACTTTTGTGTTCCCTTGTGAATGCTGCCTCAGTTGACTAGACTGAACTGCAGACTTTTAATTTAGGACAGTGGGGAAAAGGATCCTGTGACCTTTACTTTGTTCTCATGTTCGTTTATGCAGCACAGCTTTTCCTGCCTCATGCAACAGACAGGGAAAACAGTGCAGGAAGGATAAGAAAGTCTCGAAAGAATAACAAAAGCCTTAGAAGAAAGAATAAATTCCTATTCAGTGATGTCAGTGTTATTGAGGGTTTCATGTCCCTACCTCCCCATGGTTTCTTTCTTTAGTTTAACCTAATCCTGAACCCCCCACAACATCCCCTAACTCCCCACCCCACCAAACACACACACACACACACCCTACTGTAAAGTCATATCGACATGGGGCCCATAGTAGGAAACTGCTGGAAAATCATAACTGTGTAAAACTGTCTTTATCTTTGCTCACAAGCATGCTCTTTCTCTCATCGTTCCAAAATCTGAATTCACAATCCACTGGGAGGTTTGAAAATAGACAGAGCCTGGTCAGAAGGAGAGGGGATTATAAAATGTACAACAAAAATATGAAGAAAAAAAAACCCAATAAAAAAAGTAGGATTTTCCTCATTATTTTCTATTTCTATTTTATTCTAAAGAAAAAGACAAAACAAGCAGGAAAGCAGGAAAACTTGTCTTTCCACTGTCTCACAAACTCTACCTTAATTGGCAAGTTATCCTGTTAGCCTGCTCCATACATCGCACTTTCAGAACACCTACCATAAAATACATAATCTGAGTTTACTAGTACTATTTTAGAGCAGCACACAAGTGTGAGCAAACACGGCACGTGATTGATGTCTCACCTCATGTAACCGTGTAAATTTCGGAGAGTGCTTTGGTGACTCATAGGATGATGAGGAAGTGACTTAAAAGCAGAGTGCTGCAAACCAGATGGGAATGCTTTGCAGATTTAAAAAAAAAAAAAAAAGGGTTAAGGAAGTAAATCTCCTGCTGATGTCAAAGGCATACAGGGGTTCTTTTCTTTTTGGTCTTTTTGTATTATTTATTTATTTATTTATTATTTTTACACAGATGCATGGTATGTGTCTTTTGTGCACTTTACAAACAGGCAGTACTGTAAAGTACTGCTTATTATCTGAATAAAGTACTAGCTGTGCATTGGTTGAGTGCTTGTGGCCATTTGAAATGCGTAATCCTCTGGAGGCTGTTGGGAAGTGATGATTGGTTTAAGACTACATGGGAAGCCTGGCTAACCCTAAAATTGCAATAGAATGCATATGCAATAACATGTTTACTAGTGTCTCTAATATTAATCAGTCTTCGTGTAGTTCAACATTTTAGCAAATCGAATGATCGCTGCAATATCGTGCTGTTCTTTCATTAAGCTCAAACTGTTTTTTGGTGAGCAGTGCAGCTTGCCTGAAAATATTTGAAGCCTCCATCACAGTGCTAACTGAAGTTCACATTAAGGGTGCTTCTATAGAGTTACAAACTTTAAATGCGTCATTTTGAGCACTGCTTGAATGCATGGGAGTGAACGGAGCATTGATGGGTACGTTTTGTACACACAAAAGTTACAACCAACCCATCCGATTCTGGGCGAAGGAAGGGCAAAACCTGAACAGCTCCCCAAACCATCGAAGTACCAAAACACACAATCATTCACCTGTATTCAGTGAATACACCTGGGGCTAGTCAGAATATACAATTAGCCTAATGTGCATGTCTGGACTGTGGGAGGAAACTGGAGCACTTGGAGGAAACCCATGCAAGTATGGGGAGAACATGCAAACCCCAAACAGAAACATCCTCCCCAGGCATGGGGCTCAAACCCAAGACCTTGCTATGAGGTGAAGTTGTGTGAGTCATGAAGAGATTTGCCTTTCATCTACGTAGGTTTGAGGATAAGCAAGAAACACCATTAAATTTCATAGAATCACCAATAAAGTTTACTACATAGGCAAACCTAACCAATTAAGGCAGTCAATCTCGAGAGTGAATCCTGAAAAATTTGCCTTCATGCATCAATTTAAAAAACCCCAAGGTAGGATACTTGGGCTTGCTCTAATTGGTTAATACTAAATTACTTAATTCACTTTAACTCCATTCACCACCACTACATGTACTTATAATTCTCTAATTCTCCCATTACTCTAAATTTCAACAGGTCAATCCAATTTTAAGACATGATTATATCTCCATTCATGATGCACTAAGCTAACCACTATACCATAGTTTAGCAATTTTGCAGATCTTTCCTTTTGTTGTTGATACCTCTATAGCCATCAATGTCCCAATTATTATGCATTAACAGTAGTACTAGAAACAATGGCAAAACTTCATACTTTTTTAATCCTTTCCAAAACGATGAACATATATCTGCTTAGTAACCAACAAAAAAGAAACCCAAATTCAGCATGAATATTTGTTTATGATACGACACACTTGGCTAAGGAAAAAGACAACATGCAGAATCACTGGGTTGTACTGTTCAGGAGGCAGGAGCTATGAATCAAAGCAAAGAATAGCTTTTGAGAATGTTTAATAGCGAGTACCTGAATATCATTGAATATGAGCTGTGTATTGATTTTCACATGTGCGGAAACTTGATTCATTACATAACCAATTATTACATTTTATATTAAAATGCTGCAAAGAAACATCCATACCAGACACGCATGACACCCAAAAACCTTGCCATGTCATCATAAGATGTGTACTAATACATTTTTTAAGTCTGTAATACATACTATAATATAGACTAGAATATAAAGCGCAAAAAAAAAAAAATGTAATTGAATTAAAAACTAAATTATATATATATATATATATATATATATATATATATATATTATAATTAGTACTACTTGTACTACTACTACTACTAGTAGTAGTAGTAGTAACATTAATAATAATAATTATGAATCCTTTAATGTTTGCTCCTTGTTAGACAGAGTTTTATTTTCTAGCCTTGCAATATTTTTTTACATGTATGTACATGCAGGTCAACTTGCTCACATTTATATACCACAACCCATCCAAATCTTGTCTGTTTAATTTCTTATAGTGACCACTGAAGGTTTACATGAGTATGGTGCTCTAGGCATGATGCAATGAACAAATGCATGTAAACACACGTTTGTTTTATGGACACAAATGTACATCCCTGAACCTATTTGTGTTCTCTCAGGGCCTGTATGATAAATGCAGCTGGTGTGAATTCCTGGTCAGCACAGCTGATTCCGACAGAGACTGATGCACTATCCTGCATTAGGCTGAGAAACAGAAGGAGGAGGAGCCATTCCTTAATTCACTGTATTCCAGTACCCCATCATAATCCACGGGGGCGCTCAGGCGACCTAATTAAGATCCCTCCCGGCTCGATATGAATAATGAGGCAGTCTGCCCAAGTTGTGGAGTGACAAAAAAGTGTTGGAAAGTGTGTGGGTGTGTGAGTGTGCATGTGTGTGCAGGACGAAGGAAAGAACATGCTGAGACTCTCTCTTCACACTGCCTGTCTCCACAGCTGGGCTCCTCCTCCAGGGCCTTTAGATCCCTGCTAACACAGATCACACCCTGCACTTGTCTACTTCAGCCTAGACCAATCTGGAAAGACACATCACAGTTTCCTCCACAGGTGACTGTCCTCACAAGCACTATATCAACAATCTTATAAGCAGTAATTGATGTCTAGCACAAAAAAACCCCCAAAACAAAACACAAATTTTCATTCAACTGCTATTTCAATGTCATCACACATTACGTATGTTAGAAGGGATTTCTGCAACTGGCTGTGCATGAAATTTATTCCAAAAACTTGTACTCATAATGAAGCTGCCCAATTTGTACAAAACCAGAGGTAATTAGCATCCAAGCAGAAAGGGAGCAACTGCAATTAATATGTTTCGCTAATCATAATGCGTATATAGTGCGGCAGTTAAAAGTAAGGAAAATTTAGGTTTAAAAGCAGGCTTATTTAAGAACATCTGGTAACCTACTTTGCTTGTTTCTACATAGTGTACAATTAGACCTTTAAGTAGCAAACCCACCATTGTGTCTTACTCGGAGCACCATTTTTTCCTAAGAATTATGCTGTAGCTAATTGTTTCTAAAAACAGCAACACTGCTAACATAATACACGTGATGAGATTTCCTTTCAAACCACTGAGATGAGCCATGCATTTACTCATCATAAAGACTAAAAAAGAGGAAATTTGTGTTTGTATTGTGATCATAATGGCTAAATTTGTCTCAGTACAGTGATTGTGTTATTCAAATGGAAGCGGCTTTTCTCACAGATGGAAACAAGGCTAGCATTCCTGCTCGTGTGCATGATAAGATCCCTGCATCGAAGTATAGGAGGGGTAGGGGTAAGGGTGGGGGTGGAGGGGGAAATAGCATTATTCCCTCCCTTCTGCTGGATCTCGATGCCTTTACCTTGCTGTCCTCCGCTCGTTGAGTGCATATCCCAGTGGTGGTGTTGGGTTCCGCTCAAGTGCTCCAAACTCAACACACACCTGTCCTTCCTCACCCGCAGTCTATCAAAGTTGTCTAAACACTGCCAGTCTGGGGGACAGCCAGACTCGATCATTGGCATGGGCTCTTCTGCCTCCAAAGCAGGCTAAATAACGGGGCCTCTCTCCTCATATTGAGTCCAGCATTTTACTTTCCCTCTCTGTCTCAAAATTGGACTTGCAATGAGTCATACACACGAGGCAGGGAAAGGGAGCCAGACAGGCGTAGAGAGCCAGTACAAAGCTCTGGCTCTTTATCACAACCTTCCAGCACCTCTAAGCCCTGAGCCAGGTTTCCATTTACAGTCTGTTCTTTCATCAGCAGCAAAGTCACATGTGGTACACCTATGCCTTCAAATCCTAGACCAGTTGTCTCTCCATCCTGAAGTAAACACATGTGGTCCTTAGACCAATGGGATGGAGATCCTCGTGGTTGAAATGTGTATGAGTTATCTCCTGAGCTTGCTCCTTTTTGCTTTGCCTTCAACAGTGACCTTCTCCATGGTGACTGGAGAATGCTTGCCGTTATACATCATACACACAGTCTGTTCCCTATTTTGTACAGCTGGAATTTCAGTGAGGCAGTGAGGTTGTGGAGCCAAGCAAGCACGACCAGGAAGCCAGGCTAAAGAGCATCAGCACTGTCCAACGATTTAGTCTTTAGTTTAACATGTACTGAATATTGAGTGTGCAAAATTGCCTAGTCACATGCATGAGAACCAAGCTCATCCATGAACAGCATGCACACCATGTCACTGCCTGGACATACAGTGTGTAATGGGTTATTGGAGTGTAGGACCTCAGCTGGGATGTAGATGCACTCATTATCCAGCCCTAAAGAGCCGGAGGGAGCCGTCAGGGTGAAAAGTCTGTGCATTCGCGGACAAAAACTGCAGAGATGCACAATGCTTAACATTTGGACCACACTCCCTTAGGCTGAGCTAGGTGTATGTACAGCTCCTGCACAAAAAAAACCCCCATCAGCTTTGCCTGTCAAGAACAGTTTTATTTAAGGACAGTTGCCAAAAACGCATATGTTATAATCCAGAGCCTAAGGAGGAAGTGACAGACTCAGGAGTTGCAGCACTCCAGTCAGAATGAGAAGAATCCCCATTAGGGACCGAAAAGAAGTGTTTCTTTCCTAACTCAGTGTATGAGTGTAGGAGTCTTTTCACAACTGAAATTTGGCCTTTCTCCTCTTTCCTGAGATTTGGCATTAAGTACACTGAGCAAGCCAGACGGCAGAAGAAGACGGTAGCTTTTTTGTGACAGAAGCCCTTCTGAAAAGCCAGCTTCTCTGGCTGCACCTGCCCTGTGTGGGAGAGGGAGGTGAATCTGTGGGTAAAGAGCTCTGAAAGCTCTGATTGTGATGCTGGGGATGCACGTGCAGCCTGCTCTCTTCATCTTCTGTAGGCCTGACTACAAACACGGGAATAACCACAGCCATTATGTAGTTGGGATGGGTATCCTAAGCTAAAAGACACAGCTTTTTTGTCCATATTTGCATTAGTGCTCAACTTTATTGTTCACATGCTTTCATTTTTGCTCTAACAGCTCTAGGTCTGCTGTGTGTGCTGGATGGGTTAGGGGGGTATTTGAATGAATCTGATGAAAGCTGGGTAAGAAAATAGCAATTAGCAATCAGCAAAATAGCAATTAGCTATCCCCATGTGTCTGAAAGGGCAGAACCATATAGTCTTGCCAAAACAAAAGGGGTATGCTGATGTTACTATACTTTTAGTCAATATGAACAAACATTTTATATAAGATATTTGCTTTACACCTGGAAAGTATTCACTCAGAAGTGTCAAAAATATTCTTTAAAGGCATCAAATGACATCATAAGCTTCATGCTTCATGCTTATAACACGCTATGAATAAGCTGCTTTGTTGTTTTCTCTCCTGTCTCAAAGATGAACCAAAGCAAGAGTTGAAACAGGTGAATAAGAGATACTAAGCCTGTAAGCTGGAGTGGTTTTGCCAGGAACCCTTTGTATTCAGCCGAAATAAACTGGCTATTCACCGGACACCTTTAAATATCATTATTCCAAGTGGATAATGCTTGAATCAAAATGACAGACTCTCACAGTGTGTGACCTGGAGCAGGTGGTGTCATAATAATCATGTTTACAATGGAAAATGTCAATCATAAAATCTTGTTTCAGTTTGTTTTTCTTGTGTTTCCATATAGTATATACTAAAACTTTGAATGGTTTTAAAGAGCTTAGCTCTGCTTGGAGCACATGGCTCTGGCCTGCCTCTGTAATGTTTAAAATATGTACAAAAATAAATAAATAATGATAATAAAAATAAAAAATCAACAATAAAAATATTGGTTTAGTTTGTTTTTTAGGTTTCTGTGTAGTTTATACTAAAACAATTATGTGCCTCAGGCTCGGTGGATGTCACTGAATTGAATAGTCCCCTTGGCGTCTCATATTGGGAACTATTCAGTAATATCCTCCTAGCATAATTGCTAATTAATCCTCTCCAGTTGTCATGTAAGTGTAGTCCTGCTGTCTTGACATGAAAAACAGCTGTGTTGCTGCCATCCTTCATATCCTTCATCACCAGCAGTGGAGGAGAATACCTACAACATCCCTGGCACTTCTTATACAACAAATCAGTTTTTCGGCAAAACCATTTCAGCAGTGCACATCATTTCTTTCTCGGGCTTATACGTAACCATGGATAAACACAGAAAACACTGGCATTATTGTGGGGTCAAAGATAATTTGCATTGGCTGATGTGTTGCAATTAAGTAAAGCGCACAGCCTGCATGCTGAAGGCGACATTCCGACAGCTGATGGCTTTCTCGGCTGAAAGAGAAATGATTCATTAGAGATTGATGGGCTAGAGGTAGGATATGGGGGATGTTTGTACTCGTGGGTGTGTAAGAGAAAGGCATAGAGTGTATGTGAGATGAGAGAGAAAGAGAGTTACGGGGTCATTCAGTGAGAATTAGAGAAATAAAGGGGGGGGGGTGAGAGTGAGGAGCAGGAGGCAGCTGTGGAACTCAGTCTCTTTTAGGGCGCTATGGGGACACAGAGGGGGAGCTTTGTCCCTTATGCTAGGAGGTTGGGTCCACTCCAAAAGAAACCCACTGCTTGCCCTCAATGCACCTCTTTGTGGCAACTCACCACGTTGGGTTTAAAAAAAATAAAAAAAAAAGGTGGCCCCCGTCAAGACACAATGCAGCTGTCCATTGTCATGACTGAAGCAGGAGTCGTTTCTCGCTTAATGCCTTGAATGCCTGGGCATACATTCTCGAAACTAAGATTTAGCTATGAAATGATTATACATTACTGCAATGGGAGCGACTGCTGTAGTACCCGAAAGAGCCTGAGTGTCATGATAGTGAATCCGCAATCAGAGAAGGGTGCTTGAGACCCCTGTATGCTGTGATTGCAGAATGATCTAACCAAGCACAGGCCAAAAAGGGCTGGCAAGCAGATGGCCTGATTAGCATAGTTGTATTTGATTTTCATCAAAGCTCGCAGTCATGTAATTATTCTGCCTTCAAAGAATAATGTCCGCATAAAGGCCGCTGTTGTGTGACCTGTCACACCGTGCTTAAAGCTTTCACACTGAAGCTTCTGTAATAGCTAACTTTTTTGAGTGTAATGCTCTTGCCGCATGTTGGACAACCGATTTACAAATAAACAAATAGGAAACATGCTAAATATTCTAATTGCGTCCAGCATTGCCAATTAAAAAATAATTTTATATTGTCCTAAATATCTTCACTTAAGCTGATGTCACAGTTTACAATATTATCAAGGAACATAATTTAAATTTGCTACTTATTCTTTCAACAGTCATTTCTGTCCACAATGTTTTTCCAGGTTTTCATGTCACTCTTGTTAGGTCTAATTTTGATTTGGGATCTGGTATTTGCTCCATGATGCACTATTTTATATACCAAATATCAGTATACATCATATAACCTATTATCAGAGCATGTGTAATACATAAATATAAACATTTTTTCCAGAAATGAAACATCAGCATCAGTGCCTTTGTGTTATACTTTAAAAAGTACGATGAAAACGAGATATCCTTTGCTGGCTTATTTGTCTCTTCCATACTTCAAAATGGAGGCAGCCCTGCTGCTTTATGATTGGCTTCAAAATAACAGGGCCTCTCTACGTGCCCAGACTTCGAAATCACACATCCATCCTGCAGCTGAGTGACGCAGCCACACGCCATCTCTCTTAGATTCGATGGTGGAACAAGAGGACAGGATAGAGACAGTGGAGTGCTCGGATGGTCAGGATAGAGGGGGACCTCTCGCCTCTGGAGACGTCACTTTAGTTTGCATCTCCGAGGCGACTGTGTGCGTGCATGCAAACAATGCGCCTTTTGTGTGGGGGAAGGAGAGGCGTGTAAAGAAGGGTGTGTAAAAGACACCCCCCCCTCCCCTCAACCCCCCGAGATCTGCACCAAAAAAACAATATGAGCCCACTTATATAGGATCAGCTTCAGCATGTTATTATAGGATTGTCACCATCACTTCGGAGACAAATCCGTTGTAAACTGTCGGCATGGATGTGGAGGTTAGAGCTTCCTAAATAATGACTATGATCTATAAATGTTTAAAATGAAGTTAGTAAAGTCTGGAGAATGAACATGGACCTGAGGAATATTTTCTCACCCACGTACCTCAAGCTGAATGGCTTAACTTTCAAAATAAATGACAGTATAATCTACAAAGTATGCCACCTCCAGTGAATAATGTTTTAGTAATTCCTCCTACATGAAATATATTAAAAGAAACAGAATAATAAAATTATTTAAATCATTTTTTTTAAATGACAGAAATTCACAGCTAATAAAGGATACAATAAATTTAGCAGCCATGGCTCATTTAATCAGCATCTTTTAATTATAGCCGAGTTGCATTTAAACACATTTTACTAGTTTATGTGATGGATAGTCCACATGACAGCACCGGTGCGCGTTAGACTCATCAAGAAGCAGATTTTAATGAAAGTAAACATATAATTTCCTGAATACATTTTGTCAAGTCCCTACGTTCCTGAACTTAGAGGGGGGCTGAACAGATTTACTGATGAGCTCATCAGAAACCACAGAGAAAGAGAAAGGTGGGTGGCTTTCTTCTCGAAATGTAATCATCAACTCACGTCCGCTCACAAAGGGAGACGAAAATGTAGCAACTGGCCTAGTTATGTAACATAACAGAACTTGCTGTATCCCTCGGCATGATTTTATATAATATCTCTGCTCTACTACTGTTTTATTGAGCTTGCCATATAAACTACATGCTATGTAGAGTGCATCAATTATATCTGCATGTTTAAATTTAATCTTTCCTTTGTCAAATCCCAACATTTTCTCCCCCTCACTTTCCATCTCCCTCTCTCTCTCTCTCTCTCTCTCTCTCTCTGTCTCTGTCTCTCTCACATTCAGGCACACACGTCTGAGGGCAGATGGGAGGCCAGCCTGTTTGCCCCACCCCCAATCTTGAGGACCTGTGCGGGTCAGTGATGTCAAAGGCTCTTTTGTCATTAAAAGTGATCTAGCAATCTTTATTGTCGCGGACGGTTCGGGCCAGTCATTGACCACTGACTGGATATTCAATCACTTCTCTCCGCCTTCTGGTATTCTTTCCTTCTCTGCCTACCACTGCATCTTCGTCACAATAGACACAATAGACAGTCATGGGCAGTTCAGACACTGATTGGCAATAAAACACCACATTAATTCACAACAACTGTATTCCTCCTGGTATGTACAGGGTGTGTTTATTTCAAACATTCACATGCACATGCAGATAGAATGATGTCTAAAGCACATGTTTTTTTCTGATAATGAATACGAAAATAGCTGGGCCAAACCATTGTCATGCATGCCACAAAGAAGGGATTGAGGCTATCCTATTTTTGAACCTCCACACATAAAATTGGCCCGTAATCCAAGACCTCCTGCTGACTGTAGCTCTCTATCCTCCCCCCAAAGAGGGGCGCAGGCGACATTATTCTGATCCTCTGTACTTGTTAGCTTTTGATGCTTGAGCTAATGATACCACCCTGTTAATTGATGCTCATATCTGAGCCCAGTTAAGACAGGATTTATAAAAGGTCTGATCTATCTAACTACATGCCATCTTAATTAGAGAAACTAAGCATTGCATTGTGGCTAAGGAAGTTGGCAAAGCAGCTACTACACAATACAAATTAGAGAAGCCCTCCTATTTTTCTTTCCTTAGATTTATTATGTGTTTGGAAAGTCAGCTCAAAAGATTATTGTAATCATTGCAGCTGAAGGTCACCCTGTCAGCTGAGGATTCATTTTAAAGGAACTGTGGCGTGTGCTGCAGCCAGGACGGCAAGGACTGTAGTGTGAATTATCAAAATGACTTGGGCAGGGGACCAGCTGGACAAATAGGAAAGAGTGATGAAAAACCGAAGGAAAGACACAGGGAGTGGATTGCGCTCTCTCTCTCTCTCCCTTTCTCTCTCTCTCTCTCTCTGTCTCTCTCTCTCCTTGCTCTCTCTCTCCTTGCTCTCTTGCTCTCTCTCTCTGGCGCATTTAACCACAATCTCATTTCAAGTGCTTCAGGACAAATCAATACTATTTGTACTGTGCCCATAAGGGAGGGTTTGAGCTGGTGGGCTAGTTTGTTGTAGGAGGCATCGCCTGAACTTTCCCCAATTGATCCACTGTCTAAAATCTGCATCAGTATATTTATGGCAAGTCCCTTTGTGGCTTTTCATTTTAATCGACTAAAAGGCTTTACATTCGAACTGAAAAAGTACAGCACCCTCGAGACCTCAGGAGACATCAAAGTGGAGAAGACACAGATGGAATGACCTTAACTAAGGACAGTACATGCCATGTTTAGACTACGGTTCCACATTGATATTTCAGTAAGAATATCCCAGCAGTCTGAGAGATAAGGGTGCTAGGACAACATGCTAGTCAGTAGGACAGTCATCATAATTCCTGTCAGTATCTTGTCTTTAAGAAGATTCTAATCTGCGCCACTCTGTGTAAGGACTAGTTGAACATGGGGGTCTCAGGCAGTGACTGGCACTGAGGGCATCACTGAGGCAGCGGCCAGCCTGTATAACGTCACATGGAAAGAAAACAAAGCCACGGGAGACTAAGGGAATCTCGTTTCTTCTCTAGACACTCAGCCAGGCCCCAGATGCTCCCTGACAAGCCTTCTCAAACAATGTGGCTTTTATACCCTCGAATAACAATAATGCCAAATGAAGCAGATGCATCTGTATGTCACAATATTTTGGAGATTTTCAGATATCACTGATTATCAAGGCTTAATTTGGTTTCGATTGTTCCAATGAAAAACATGGTCAGCAATTTAAACAGTCTCATCAGAGTTAAACTGTAAAATCTCATTAGTTAAGACTTATTAGGACTAATTTAGATTCCCATAGTTTAATATACTTGCTTATATAATATACATATCACAAACTCCAGACTAATGCTTTTCTACAGCGTATAGGGATTTAAACACGTCTCATTCAGTCCTCACTAGTTGGTGTTAATTATCCTTCTGGTTACTGCACGAATGATCCTTTTTAGAAATTGATAACATCTAATAATGATGACTCAGATGACTGCGCTGTCACACAATAAGTGGCAGACAAAAGAGTTGCACATCTCTGCAGTATACAAAATGCTTAAAGCTAAACAACATCCACTGAACAGGAAGCAAAAAATACGGGCATCTAATTTCCAGGCCAGACATGTAACACTGTGGCTTTTCATCTTTTAGTCAAAAAGCTTTAGACCTAAGAAGATTACAGGGGAGAAATCAACAATGTCGCTGATGCATGGGGGAGGGATGATGATAATGATGATGATGATGATGATGATGGTGTGTGTATGTGTATGTGTGTGTATGTGTGTGTATGTGTGTGTATGTGTGTGTGTGTGTGTGTGTGTGTGTGTGTGTGTGTGTGTGTGTGTGTGCTTCTGCATTAAGGGGGTTGTGAGCTTTTGCCTAGGAATTAGCTGCTGAAAACCACAATCATTGTGCAGGATTAAGACAACGTTTTAATATCGTACCCTGCTCTGCTCTAAGGCACAGCAACTGAACACAGGTTTGGTTGTTTGGATAACGTAAAATAAATATCTACACACTGCTCCGTACAGGGTGAGGTTGAACTAATCTTCAAGAAATGGATGGAAAACTAAAAAAATTATGATTCACAGCATTTTTTTCAGTATAGTTTTGGACAACACTCATTCTTGAACATAATAACACTTTCACATAAGAAAATGGTTTATTATGTCCTCTTTGGTCAGCATACTGGATGTGCTGTGCAATTTCTGTAACAACTACAATATGGAGTGTGTTGTCTTTATCTTGTATGATGTCAGTTGGGACCTGTTCAGGAAGTACCCCACCTCTTGCACAAAGACAGCTGTGATTGGCTACAGCTTCCTCATGACCCTGACGGATAAACAGTATAGACAATAGATAGATGATGGTTGTCTGCAAATTCTTAAACAATCTACACTGATGTTAATAAAAAGTTTTGGCTTGGAAGGTCTACAGATGAAATTTTCATACCCGCTTTTACCAGTTATTCCAACAGCATCAGTGACAATAATGTTTGTAGACAACCATTACACCTAGCCTTTGCTTTAGCTGTGCGAGGTCAAGAATGGAAAAGAAAAAAAAAAGCAAACTCAATGATCTAACCAATTCGAGGTACGACTCAACAAATCAGAGATGTTGCTGACAGATAATGTATCTCGTAGCCAATGGTCTGGAAATGATTTGGTTGTCTGATAGATGGTGCCTTTCTAAATTTACTGAATAAAATATATCAAAGAATTAAGCTAAAAACAAAGGTCTAGGAGGTATTTCTGTTAGGTTAGCTAATAGAAGTAAAGTATTTATTGGTGCCAGGCAGGCGGGAGGATGTTTTATAGGGATGGACATTTATTTTATCTATGAAATTCTACTTTATATACAATGCTCAAGGTGTAAACACACACACACACACACACACACACACACACAGAGAGAGAGAGAGAGAGAGAGAGAGAGAGAGAGAGAGAGAGAGAGACTAGCTCACATAGTAGTGATATGTTAGTCACGACAAAGTTTTTTTTTTTTTATTAATGACTTTAATAAACCCATATATTCATTGATGACATATTCTAACCCAATTTCTTAATGGCTATCTGCCCTAAAGACAATCTTACAGTGTACTGGACGATGTTACTGTTTTGCACATATATTATTCATGATACGTGGCCCACCATGTTCTGTTTTCAGGCTGGTTTGTTTGGAATGGTTTGTTTTGGATAGTTTATTATGTAGTTCATTATTCTATTTGATATCGACATCTCAATAGCATTTAAATGGTTGTGTAAATTTACGCACAAACAGCAGAAGCTCTGTGTATAATGTTTTGAGTGAAGCGCTAATTTATAACGTCCAGTATTAATTACATCTTAAATGCACATGTGTAATCGTATTTGATGTTTTCACATTAATATTTTATGCCAACCGTAATCTAAAAAAGTGGTATTCGGTAAATTATAAGGCTTAGTTTCATTATACTGAATAATTCACCAGTACAATGATATCCATGTACAAATACTAATCATACGTCAAAACATTGTTTAATTTGGATGAAATATACAATTCAGTAAAGATAGTAAATGAAAATCTGTTTGGGAGAAGATGTTTGGGAGTCTATATTTTTTGCTGAGACTAATGATCCAGTTCACTAAAAAGAGCTGGAATTCCCATCACTAACACATACATACATAATGATTGAAATTAATAAACAAGCAATAAATGCATAGTGGCAGTGTTATAAATATGAATAAAGTCATGTCTTACCTGGACGTACGGGAAACAAAACATCATCTTGCATTGTAATGAAACTCTTAACAAAGGACAGTATATCCAGTCTGTCCAGAATTTAGCTGTGCACGTGTTTATCCTTTAAATGGTTTGATAGCTTGCTTGTGGATTTATGGAAATGTAAATTTAAATTAACTTTACCCCAGCACTGTGGAGGTCTTTCTAATAATAATAATAATAATAATAATAATAATAATAATAATAATAATAATAATAATAATAATAATTTTAATAAATTAGGTTTTATATTTTTATGGTTACATTTCAAAAGTTTACAGATAGTGCTATGTGTGAGATGGTACAGTCTGCATCCACCACAAAGGTGCACCCTCCCCCCCCACCTCACACACACACACACACACACACACTTCCCGCACTACCATATGGCGCCATGCTAGCACATGCTATCATGACATAGTCTAAGAGCTAGTCAACTCCCACTCTGACCTGATATCAGTGGCAAAAGCAGCAAACACCTGGGTATCTGGCATGAGTGAGGATTACTTTATTTTCCTCCCTCCCACACACTCACTCCTTCACTCACTGACTCACAATACTCACTCATTTGCCCACCTCGCTCTTTGTTTCCCAGGATAAAATCAGGACATTATGTTGTCACAGAGTACTGTAATTAAATACATTATTATTCAGAACAAGTCTTAATTCTTTAATCGGAATCTTTTCTACATTGTAAATGAGAATGATTATACGTGACAATAACTATTGTTCACATCAAATATATTAGAAAACACTTTAGATAAGGGGGCCGCACATTAGACATTAATTTAAGACTAATGTGTGTGTTTTTAGGTAAGAAATACATAAGACAACATTAGCAGCTTTGTTGTTCTCTATTTATTATCCTCATATTCTTACGATATATTTAATAGTTACTCCACGAAACCAAGTCGATGAGTTGATATCAGTCATGTACGACAAGATTGAAAGAAATAACTGTATTATTATACCCACATCACCATCATTGTAATTGTAATTACAATGTAAATATTAGGGTCGCGGGGAGGCTGGTGCCCATCTCAGCCGACTCTGGGTGAGGGCGGGGTACACCCTGGACAGCTCGCCAGGGCATCACACACCCACGGGCGATTTGTAACAACCAATTAGCCTACTGTGCATGTTTTTGGACTGTGGTAGGAAACCGGGGTACCCGGAGGAAACCTACACGAACACAGGGAGGACATGCAAACTTCACACAAAAACCACAAGCCCGGGAATCAAACCCAGGCCTTCTTGATGTGAGGTGGACGTGCTAACCATGCCACCCACCGTCATTACAAATTTAGGTTTAAAATTTTTTTTTTTTATAGTAATTTTTTTTATCTTCTATTGGCTCAGCAAATTGCTCCATTTTGTTTTTCTGTACTCATGGATATGAGCTGATATCCTTGTAGTAGAGGAGCCAATCAGAGCATGTGATTGCTCCTTTCCCCGTGGGTGTGGATATAATGTAGTATGTTTTACCTACATCTTCCAGATGACTACTGTTTCTGGGAATGTCAAAGACTATTTAAATAAATACATAAATAAATGATTAGTTAATGAATAACTGCGCTCAGGCTGTGTCACCAAAATACACAAAAAGTGTTAATATCTCACAAATAGCTGTTCTGGAGAGTAATATGCTGAAACAAAAATATGCAGTATGGTGGCGTAGTGGTTAGTGCATCTGCCTGACAGCAAGATGGTCCTGCGTTTGAGTCCCAGGCTCGGTGAGGGCGTTTCTGTGTGGAGTTTGCATGTTCTCCCCGCGCTTGCATGGGCTTCCTCCGGGTACTCCGGTTTCCTCCCACGGTCCAAAGACATGCACATTAGGCTAATTTGCTGTTCCAAATTGCCCCTATTTGTAAGTGATTATGAATTTTTGTGGGTGTGTGAGCTGTTCAGGGTGTACCTCGCCTTCACCTAGTATCGACTAAGCTCCAACCTCCCCTTGTCCCTAATAATATTAAGCAATTCGGCAAATGAATGAGCAAGTGAGATAAGTGAAACAAAATTAGAACATGCTAAGGAGCAATACATTTAAACTCAATGATACACCCTTTTTATACAATTAAGGGGACATTACCAAAAAAATGAGGTGGTATGTGAATGAGTTAGTTCAGGTATACAAATTTCAATTTCTTATAAACATTTCTGAAACAACATAATATACTGTTAAGATTTTAAGAATCGCACTCATACAATACTAATAACTGTTAACATTGCCAGATAACTGCTGTATTCACTACCTGTTATACATATTCACATAATAATGCTAAATTAATGTATAGCCTTAAGCATGAATTCCTATAGCACAGTATTACCAAATTTCCTCATAATATTATGTTATACTGTTTAATATTGTCTATATGAGACTGCTACATTTTAGCCTCTGTAAGTTGTGGGTAAATACTCTACAGGCTGAACTTCACTAAATTATGAGTGTCATTTCCGTGTAAACTTTATACAAGCTTATATTTGGAGTGAAGGCATCTAATAAATCTTTTCTCTTGCAATAATGAATGCTGCCCAGTTGCAGACCAATACTGCTGTAGCCAGCTAATTGCCTCTGAATTAAATGCTGCTGAGGCACTTAGCCAAGATGAAGTAAGAAGAGAGTCTTTGGTGAGGCATAGTGGTACTTCCGTTGAGAGGTTTCAAATCTGCCTGAATCAGGAATGCTGGACACTGCTCCTAAGCAAAAAAAAAAAAAATCTCCCCCCTACTCACAGCAGGTGGATCTTTTGATTTGTATCCAAGGAAAAGCTCAGGCTCATTTCCATACAGATGCCCCCTTCACTGCAGAGGAAGCCCACCCCCACCCACTCAACCCCCTACCACAACACTACACTCCATTCCAGCAAATCAACACAGCACCAGTGCATCCATCCTTTTAAGAATATTCTTCCCTACGCATTTCAATTTATCTCTTGAGCTATCTTGCTCTAATTAATTAGCCATTTTAACAGCACCACGTGAAACACTGGAATCCTCAAAGACGATAAAGCCACTGAAAGGGCATATACATGAAAGCTTTTTGTTTACAGAGGTGTCCTGGATCTGGCATCTGCTCTGTTCTTATGAGTGTCTCAGGGGGAAAACGGACAGAGGTGCCCTGTTGGTCACAGTAACCGTGGCAGGACACACGAATAGCACAATGTTCTTTTAAGAAGGAGCCCAAAAGCTCCTGGCAACTCCTCACATTAAAACAGAAAAAAATAAATATGCCAGATTCCAATCTAAAACTATATTTATCCATCAATTAAGGGTATCCACTAATTATTATGCCCACTGTACCATGGGAATTAAAGATCACAACCTGCATTCTACAACTTTGTTTTCCTTTTGTACAACAGCCTGCATTCTTGCTTGTCTTGATCTGCCACGCTGTGCAACCTAAGCCTCGATAAAGGCCATGTGTGGTGGCCACATGCCAAAGATTACGTCCTTCTCATATGATTTTCATTGAGGATGAAGCTGAGCGCCTCTGGCAAAGACCATACTGTAGCTCTTAGTTAAAACAACGTTTATACATACAACAAAAATTATATGCAAGTGTTTATTACCTATAATCTCACTATGTGTGGAAGCTGACATGACAGACTGAAAGTAAAGGTTTAAATAGATACTAAGGGTGGACTGATACATTTAGGAGACTCACCTGGGTAGAAGTCTTTGGATTTGGACAGCTTGATGGTGGCACCTGTCTCTTTCTGCAGTTGTACAATGGTCTGGCCTCCTTTGCCAATAATAGAGCCTGCAGCATAGCTGGGAATCAGCACCTTCAAGAAGTACTCGCCTTCTTCTGAAGAAAGAAAAAAAAGAAAAATAAGGTTATGGCATCTGATCAGAACATTAAGTGGAATGCGCTCTGAGTAATGGCTCTTCTATCGCAAATGTAATCATATATTGATCTGGGAAATCAATAAGGGCACAGAATGCTTGTAATTACATGTAAAAATTTAATGCAAAAAAACTTTCTGCCCACTAAATTATTCAGTCATTTAAAAGGAAAGTATTGAAACCTGGACCTGCCGCTGTGCTTTGGGATTTTTCAATTGTATAAAATAGTCATAACTTTTTGAGGCATTACAAGAAAACCTCACAATCTGTAAAGATGATTCAGGGGGATGGTGAGTTTAACAGACACACTCGTGTTCTTCTCAAAGCTGAACTACACTAGAACATTGTTATTGCGTGAAAATCGATCCCTGTAAAACATGTCACCGGGGACAGTTTTTTGAAAACTTCGGGCTTGGCAGCACATTATGAGTTTTTGACCTGGATCTAAAAACTTGCAACATGTTGCCGAGCCTGGAGTTGCACAGAAAATCAAGACCGTGTAACACCACCGTTAATAATAATCCTCCAATAGACATGATGTATCTACCTTCACATACATTTATCATAAATTCATCTAAAGCATCTTTGTGCATAAAACTCAGAAATCAAGATAAACTTTAAATAATTATTAACTTCTTAAGTAAAGTAGCTGATATTAATGAAACGGGGATTGTAAAGAACAATCGTAGCTTGTTTTGGGGCCCAAAAAGATCTCAGATTATGTTTATACTAATGTGAATGCGCAAAGATTTTCTCCAAGTGAAACCTCAGACTCCTGGGGTACAAATGCTAACTTTGCCCCAACTCTAACCTGCATATCTTTTCACATGGGTTTAGCTTTGTGAATTTTCAAATTTAGATGCATAAGGCCAGGTTGGATCAAACAGTAGTGCTTACACATTTATTTACACAGTATGTATTATTTATCATTCACAGCATGGAAAGGGCTTGGAGGCAGGTACAGTCTTTACAGTTAGAAGCCTTTTGTGAAGAATGAAATCCGTTGGAAAAGAGGACATACAGGCCTAGAAAAGACTGTTAATGTGTGCAAGGTTTCTTTTTTGGGTCAGGTGAGTCGCTGTGTGCACATACTCAGTGCTGTGACTTTAACATGACATTGTATCCAACCACTATAGCCACTTGAGGACACACCTAAAATCCAACCGTTATTAATCCATGCTGGCTCCCAGAAGACGGGTTCATTAGTTTGGACTGGGGTTCTGGAAGACTTATTTAGTTCTGCAGTCATACTTTTAAGCAAGCTAAGCAATGCACACTACCGACCAAATACTGCTGGCAAAAAATAGTGTGCAATTAATTAAGAGGCACAGCTGATGAAACAGTGTGACAATAGAAACAAGCATGGTGTACACGGATTTGTGAAAAAAGGTAACAATCATAATACTGCCTACGAAGCAATGGCACCAGAAAGAGTCAGTAGGGACAGTCCATCTGATAAAGAATAAAAGAAGCTCAGACTCAGACTAGTTTGGGACGTAAGCGCGGGTGGTGCTCGGATTAGCATTAATAACTGGGTCAGTTTAACAGTCTCCTAATAATCTAATTGTCTTGTGGTAATCCTTTTAGCATCACCAGGCTATCTACAGTATCAATAAGTATGAGAAGCTTACTCTGTGAAGATCTTAGATTAAAAACAACCCCATACGTGACTGTTACGGGCTTTAACCAGGTCTAATCATAATTCAAAGATGAAAAAGAGTGAAAAAAATAATGAATTAAACCTTGGGGATCATAAGGATGATATTTGTTTCCCTGCTCTGAGCATCAGCATTGTTTCAAGACCCTATGGCTTGACTCTACCCATAAATTAGCACAAGTACTTTTTCCTTTTTTTTTTTTTTTTTTTTGCGATGACCCAGATTTCCCAGAACTGAGGTCGCCCTCCTTTTGATTTGGATGCATCTAAATTTAATCACCCCTAATTAACATGCCAGGTTTCATAAACATTGTGCATTCTGCATACTTTACTGTTTTTACCTCATAAATATCTAACAAAAGAGACAATACCACATGCTTGGTTTACTTCCAGTCTACAGTGATTTTCAATTTCCTATTGACTGTACCTTGAAAACTTGTAAAGAATTAGTAAATCACTCCCTGACAAAACTTCATCCTAAAAGTAAAAACATCACACCATAATCATGCATCCATTATCTCCATTTGGACTCTAAGAGGAGATGGAAGAACCCGGAGGAAACCCACACAAGCACAGGGAGAATATGCCAAATATAGAGAAAAATGCAGCTGCATTCCCGTTCTACCCCACACCAAAATCATAAAGTTTAAAATATTGCAAGTGTCAGATTTTAATCATCCTCTATTTTTTTTTAAAAGTACATATTTATGAATAATTAAAATGATAAATTGATTAAAGTGGGTTTCTGAAAGAAAAAGACCTGTCACTCACATCTATTAAGTTGTTCCCATCTCATCTGCGAGGAAATGAATCTGAAAACATACTCATATCTTTTTTTAATTTATTTAAAAAAGATCAGTGCCATCAAAGCCCAACAGTTTATTCTTATACTTTACATTTATGGCATTTGGCAGATGCTCTTATCCAAAGCAATGTACAACTGAGCAACTGAGGGTTAGGGGCCTTGCTTGAAGGCCCAACAGTGGCAGCTTGGTGGTACTGGGGCTTGAAACTCTGACCATCTGATTACTAATCCAGATTTTTAGTTTCATCATCTCCTTACCATAAAATCAAGCAAGGTAAAAAATCATAATGGTTTTCTCAGTCAGTGTTTTAACAGGTGCATTAAACCAAATGCAGCAGGCTGTTGGAAACAGAAGCCAGCGCACTGCACTGCAGGTCAAAACAGAATGCCAGATCCCTCTGTGCTAAAACATTCAGTCCGACATTCTGCCTCTCAGGATTACCCTGGGTATTCCCAGGTAGTGTTTAATTTCTGGCAAATACAGAAAATCTTTGGTCTGGATCTGTGTGTTATCACAGGGACTCCCTATTCTACACCAACATCAGAGGGCAACGACTCTGCAGGCCAAGTATTAACAGGAACAACGTAATTTCCTCTCACATGTCTATAAAACCCAGCCTGGAAAATCTCGACATATTTCCTCCAGCTATACTGTAACTGAAAGCAATGTCCCCAATTCAGTACTCCCATCACATTATATTGAAGGAACAAAATATCTAATATATAACTGTGTATACACATTTTTTAAAAGTTGATCACAATATATACCACAATTAGGTATAAGGTAAAAATCTGTCATGCATAAACAGAGGTACTGGTTGCTAGGAGATGCAGAGAGATAGGATGCCCAGAATAGGTAGCATCAACCTGGGGATTGAAGGTTCAAATCCTGGGATCTTGTGTCAGGAGCCATGTGGGTCAACAAACCAGACTATGGCTAGAGAGTAATAAGGGCAAATATAGTTCCCATGAGATGAGTGAGAAACATGATGAGGACAAACCCTGGCTGCTATTATATAAGCTATATATTTTGCATGCTTCTATCTGTGTAATAACTGCTTAATTGTGTTCAGCATTTATTTTATATTGTCTTTAAACCATGGGGAATCAAGCTTTCACACAGTGATGCAAAGTGGCAGGATTTCACAATAGGTCTGTCTCAAAAACAGCCTGAACAAAATAAACACCAACATATTAGATAATATTCATTCTTTTAGCATAGAGTAAGGCAAGTGTGAGGCGACTGTTCCCTTCCTGGCAGGAAGAAATGGCATAAAGTCGGGACCAAATCTTATCCTCTATTCGATCGCTCTTTTCATTGTTCTCATTCATATTCATCAAGCACCCCATGCTCCATTCCGGTGCAGACAGGCAGAGTGAGACAAGCATCTCGTCCAATCCTGTGCTGCCTTCTCAAGAGCGCGGCCCACCCAAAGTCCCCCGCCCTTACAGACATTTTTTTTTAATCTTTGACGCAGTGCTTTCGAAAAAAGGAGGAGGCGAAGAACAGCGCCCCCTTTACGTTAAATTGTTCGGAGATCAATAGACAGACACAGTGATGGTGTGGAAGGTAATGAATGGCCTCCGCTGATGGAGAGATGGAAAAGGATGCGAGAGGACTACAGCAGGAATTAGTTAGGATGTAGAGGGTGCCGTAGGAAAAGTGGTAAAATGCTAAATGGGTGCCTTTCGAAATTAATAACTGCAGCAGCCTTGCCGCATGATTAATCGGGGGGCTGGCCACAAATACAGCTGTATTAGGATTGCTGTACAGCTCTGTCAGTTGTGTTTGAATAGAGAGGGCCATAGTGAAGAAGCAGCTATTTGTACTCCATGTAAACGTCTTAGGGGGTTGGGGAAAATCTTCAAACCCAGCTGGCAAATCATGTTTATGTAAGATCTCTTTTTGAGAGAGCTCCATAGGCCTTGTCTTTTACTAGCAGGAGACATTCTTTTCTTTCTTAAAATGATGAGGTAGTATTAATTATGTTAAGTCCATATACCAACAGAAATGTCCCTTATAGACCATTTAACAATACATTTCCTATGCCAGGATTCCTACCTTTATTCTGTCTTCCTAAGTGTTTCTTCCTCTCTGACAAGAACACACACACACACACACACACACACACTTCCCCTGTCCCATTTTCAGTAAGAGGGTCACCGTCCCCTCATGCTCCTCACCAAGGACACCTGCACCCCCTAAACAGTATACAAGATGCCTCCTGTGCCTGCGCTTTCATTTACAAGATTATCACGTTCTACCTTATATATGCAGTTAGAGCTCAGGGCACAGCATGTGGAAAACCAAGAGCAGCTTTATAGTGATGATGGGGCTAAAACAACACCACTCCCCTAATGATCTTCTGGCAAACGACTCTCTGTTTTTTTGCCAACTTTCTCTCACTATGCATAAAAAATGTTTATATAGGAATCCAATAAAATATGACATGATGTCACCATTTTTTTAGTAAGGAACCAAAGGTAATTCATATTATTATCATTATTTTGCTAAAAAAAACAAAATAATAATAAATAAATAAAAATTCTACAGAACGTAATATATAGTAAGTGATAACATTTTATATATTGGTAACTTGTTTATAATTGCATGTATTTTTTAAATTCTAAGAATAAAATCAACTAAAAGCAAATTCATAGCTCTTTGCCTATTTCAAACAATTTTATGAAAGTCAGTTTTATTTGAAATCAGACAATGCCATGCTGTTACAAATGCAATGTGATTATTGGACACAGAAAATGAAACAGGTACCATTCTGAATATAGGGGTTCAGCATTAAATACTATAAATCACATATAAAAGTGTTTATATGGAGTACACAGACTTTACATAAACACTGAATAAAACCAAATTTTGCATTTTTTAATCGTGCAGTATTTACGTTACATTTTTGATTCTGCCTTTCCTGAATAATATGCAAAATACTCAAAAGGGCAAATTTATGAAAACATTAAAACATATATTAAAACATTACTGAAAGATGACTGATGCTAATATAGGCTAAGAATGTTTGCAATGCAAAATTAATATAACAACAGGGTCTATTATTTTAGTGGGTCTTAACTATTGGACAATCTACAGATGTAATATATTTCCACTGATATTTCTTTTAATGATGTCAATCAGTATAAAGTAGTTCATGATTGTTTATTTAATTTAGTGCAGTATTTTATTTACCAAATTATGAACTGCTCTCGTTATTTTAAAAGTATGTCTGTATTCTCGATTATCTTGATATCATCAATAGCTATCATAATGTATACATAAACAGGTCTGAGTATGCATATCATTATTAAAGTATGGTTCTATCAGCATATCCTCACAAAGCCTGCATAACAACAAATCCTAATGGAAACAATAAATTCTACTCTTTAGTAAGCTTTCAGGGGTATGAAATTATTCTGAAGGATAATATGGCTGTACCGAACATTAAACAGATAATCCTGCTTGGTGCTGCTGCCTTGATGTTACCTTCCTAACAGCCATTTCATTTGGTCAAATGGATGGTGTTTGTGTGTAATGCCTCCCACGGGTGAAGAATGGGCTTTTTTTCCTTACAGCCGGTGCAGAGAACATTGATTTCCTCACATGTAAACATCAGCAAGGGAAAAGGTGCAAAAATGATTACAGGGTTAATGACGACTACAGAAGGAATCTTGTATTTACCTCTAAATTAATTGTGAAGGCCTGTTTTTAAAAAAGATAGGCCTGATGTAGGCTAGGTGTAGCGAGCGGAACTGGACATGTCTGCACACACTGCGCACGATGCTGCTGACACGTTGAAGGGGTTGCCCTGCCAATGGTTACATCCAACACCGCAAATGGCCAGCGCATAATACACCACCGCACCATGTAGCACAGCATGTTATA
>JAQMYF010000013.1:14731712-14753026 GCA_030014195.1 Neosilurus mollespiculum | reverse complement strand
TCACTCCTTGGTTACGTTTATGGTATTTGTTTATGTTTGTGTTCGCCCCCCATGGCAGGTTTCATTTTGAGTTTTTTTCTCAGTTGTGTTTTAGTGGCTCACGGAGCCTGTGTTCTTTTGTGGTTATTGAAGCCTAGTTATTTTTGTATACTTCCTTGTCTCTGGGAGTTATTCATGACATGTACATGAAGTACATATACATATAGCATGTGTGTGTGTGTATGTGTGTATGTATATATATATATATATATATATATATAGAGAGAGAGAGAGAGAGAGAGAGAGAGAACAAAGTGACTGTAAGTTTCATTTCCAAGAAAATGAGGAAAACATGAAGGAATAAACAGTGAAACCTTATTGATTCAGGAAGTGGTGTTTCAGGCAGTGGTTTAAAACCAGATCCACATTCACTTCACTGGAGTCAGACTGCTTTAGTTCTGCTCACTGCTCCTCATACTAACAGCATCAACTTGTCCACACCTTTATATAATTGATCTCATTCACTCTCACTCAGTAGTCCAGTATATCTATACAGTAGATGTTTCAGCCAAAGTAGGAGCCATTAATGCACATCATGCTGAACACAAAGAACATGAAACTCTTGTGTTAAAAGGAAATAGTTGCAAGTCACACTAGCAGTAAACCTTTGGTTATTTCTGTTGAAAAGTTATATAATCATTGTACAAGTTCATGCTTTCACTTAACAATGTGCATATCGTTTTTTTTTTAATGCATAAGTGTATTTTTACATTTCTGTTTTTCACAGTTATCAGATATTCAATTTTATTTTTTCTAATTTTATAAATGTTTTTACTTTATTTTTTGCCTTCACCTTATTTATTTATTTAGTAATTTTCTTTTTAATCTTTGTGCTTGTATGTATGTACTGAATTGGACTGCTCACAATTTAGTTATACCTTTGTATAATGACAAAGTTTCTGATTTAATTTAAAGCTCTCTTAAAACATTACAGATACAGTACGTCGTAGTAGTACGTATTTAAATTGTAATACTACTGTTGTTACTACAGGATAGTACAAAGAAAAAGGAGACCCTGTTCCTCTAGGACCATGGGTCAACATAAACATACCCAGAACTACATAACGCTAAACTAAATAAAGTTACATAAAGTGCAGGTGTGCAACCAGCACAAGACGGTACACTCACTCACTCATTTGCTGAACCGCCTAATCCTGCTTGGGTCGCAGGGAGGCTCGTGCCTATCTCAGCCAACACTGGGCGAAGGTGGGGCATACTCGCAGGGGTGAAAATTAACACTAGTCCACTGGCCCGTGGCAACTCAAAAATCTGTAGGGCGAGTGAAATTAGCTAGCAAGTCATCCTGCTGGAGACCTGACAAATCCAATAGGCAAAGAAGATGTAGTGTTCCTGACCAGTAAATATGAAGGAGGACTAGTAGTTTCATATTTCACTAGTCCTGTTGGCCAGTAGCTTAGTTTTGCTAAATTCCACCCCTGCACTCTGAACAGCCAGACACACACAAACATTCACACTTACACCTAGGGCCAGGAAGGATCAATTCACGTATAGTAACGCAAGGATGGAGAGAACATGAAACTCCACACAGAAATACCCAGGCCTGGGAATCGAACCCAGGAGCTTCTTGCTGTGAGACGGACATGCTAACCACTGTGCCACCGTCCCACCCTAAGACAGTACAATCAATCATCCAATCAATCAACCAATAAATAAATAAAATAGACACCGTAAGAGACAGTACACAGTCAACCATATAGATATTGTTAGTAGGATTGAGATTGATAATGATTTATTTGTGATTGATATTGGGATTAGTGTAGATGTACCAAGAAGAGCAAAGTGATACAACACTATACATGATGTAAACCTAAAGGAAAAAGAACTGCATGTGTACATAACTACAAGATGAAACCGACAGCTCAACAGGAGGCACAATAGACGTCCCTGTGACTCACTGGATGAGTTAATGAACATGGCAGAAAGGGTAGATTTTTAAAGACATGTCTGATAACGAGGAAAGAAAGTACAAGCATGGAGATGAAGAGAAAGTATATTCCATAGTTTTCTTATGGTGACATTAAAACCTCTATATCTTGTGATGTATGTGGGGCCCGTGGTGTAGTGGCTAGGGTGCTGGACGATAGCTGTTTTGTGAGGATTTTGGTGTTATTTATACACCAGAACTATTCTGTTCCTGCAGCATTAATTTGATACCTTTACTGTCATACACTTCAGCAATATGAGCACCGAACCTCTATACATGCTTAAGCAGGTTTCCAGTGAGTCTTCGGATATGGTGTCATCATAACAGCATCATATATATAGTTTGATGATTGTAGATGTACGGATTGGGTACCTCGTACTGAAAGGCTGAATTCATATGCTGTAATCTGGAGATATTTTGTGAAAAATTAAACACTTGAGCTATTTGATCACAGGGATGTTTTAACTTATGGGAAAACGGCTGCAGAAGCACAAATCATGACTGTCTATAATGCTTACTCCACATAAAATATGCATTGTTTAATGAGGATGCTCAGCTTTATATTGTGTGTTCGTTTCTGCACAGCAAGCATCAGCACTATGATATTGGCTGCCAATACGGATGCACAGATGCAGTATTTTTTAATAGAGATCAAGACTAGTGCCTTATTAATGGTTTGTTCCAACCTCATGCTTTGCATGCCTGGGATAAGCCTCAAATTAGGATCAAGTGATTATTGAAAGTCGATAAATAAATAAATAAACAAACAAACAAACAAACAAACAGAGAGTCGAATTAATAACAGAAGGTATACAGCACCCCCTGCTGGGCCTGCTGTAATAGTACACTTTCACAACATAATCCTTTCTCACAATGTTTATAAAAAAAACCTTTAAAAAATTCCTGGGTCCAGAATTTTATCCGGACCATCTCTAAAATTGAATGGCGTCTTCCTTGTCCAGTGCCCCACCTCTAGTGGAAATTTCATGAAAATCTACACATAACTTTTCACATATTCCTGCTGACAAACACACAAACCTCATGAAAAACATAACCTAAACATGATGATAACGGAGGTAATGAATGAATGAATACCAAGATCGGAGCAGCAAGTAGCAGGTAATAGTGAATTAAAATTACTTAAATTTTCAAGAATAGATCCAGAGAATGTTCTGGAATACATTTTCTCATAATATACTTAAGAAAATACTCTGGGTTGCCTCTGGCTCTGTGCATTCCTGTCCATGTTCTCAGGTTTACAGAAGGGTTATGCACTTAAAGCTACTCTGTCCTCTAAATAGATACTGACTCAATCTTCTTTTTATCTAATTACAGGCCTGAGTGGGGAGAAAGTATCTGCTTTTATTAAGCGTCTGCGGAGCGAACCTCGATATCTGCTGGCCCAAAATGTGTCTACGTGCATTGACCCTCTAGAAGTGTGCCTGCACAGGCAGACAGTCCAAGACACCGTGCATATCTTCCAGCATGCCATTCCTGCCGAGGGCAAGCCTATCACTAACCAGAAGAACTCAGGTAACCGAAACATGAAGCAAAATCTCAGAACTGGATTTAGTGAAACCACAACTAGCCAAGAAAAAACTTTTTTGTCTTTTGTCCAGTTGTCTGATCCTGTTCCTATTCTTACAACTTACTCTAACTCAAGCTACAGCTGCTCTCTTACTGAGGTTCTGTTTGATTCAATTTTAGACATGTAATGCTTTTAACATTGTCTCTTATCAGCTTTATAGGAGTTAGGGCTGGGCAATGGTAATATACATATAAATCAAAACACTGTTTTAGTCAAGATTAAAGGTTCCTTTATAATCCTAAGTGAGATGTGAGGATGTCATCAGGTTAATTTTGTTTTAGATTAGGGCTCATTGATACTGATTAATATTGATATTTATCACAGTATATAAATCTATAATGCTGCCAGTTTGAGGAGCATGATGATAATGTCTGAAGATAGGGCTGGCCGATATTTTGATTTTGATTAGATTTTTTTGATTTTGATATAATCTATTAATCCCACAAGGGAAATTTGCCTAAATTTTGTAACCCATTCAATGTGTGCACACACACGTGAACAATAATCACACAGACACATGAAAAAATTACCTATAACCCATATATATATATATTGTATGTGGGAAAAAATAACAATACTACAATTTCATCCCAACAAGCCTGTTTCGTGGTGATTTATAAATCCCCTGATGAGTGGGCAACCACGAAACAGGCTTGTTGCGATGAAATTGTAATACTGTTATTTTTTCCCACATACAATATATTTAGCTCTACTTCGACGTATCGAGCACTGTTCTACGGAAAATCGACTCAAGATCTTATATATATATATATATATATGTCCATTTCTTAATAAAAGGTGATATTTCTGCTAAATACTCATGGTCTCATATCACCCATAGTCATGATGTTCAAGTGTTTGACAATATCATGATCATGAGTATCATGAAATGGTAATTTTTGGATACTATATTACTCAGCCCTAACTCCAGTGGTCTCTATAAAGATGAGCATGAAACAATCTTAAATGTTTCTGAAAGTAGATGCAAGCAATTTGCAGGCCGTTCATTCACATGGACAAATATTTTAAAATTTCCCATGCATGACCGAGCAAATCGATTCCATTTAAAGAAACCCTCCAGGTCCTTGGAATAAAAGCTAACGCCTGATGAAATACACGTCTTCAAACTAATTGTTTTTTTCTGTTAGGGAGATGTTGGATCTTCTCGTGCCTCAATGTCATGCGACTTCCTTTTATGAAGAAGCTCAATATAGAAGAGTTTGAGTTCAGTCAGTCCTATCTCTTTTTCTGGGATAAGGTAAGTCCATGTTACTGTACTTTACACTACGCTGTGCATTTTGAGGTTATTACATCACTTCAAAACACTAAATGTCTAAAACACTCATCAGACAGGATTTGTTGTTCGTGTTGGTATGATTGATTTCTTCCAGTGTTTTCTTTATGCTCTCTGTTTTTACTCCAGGTTGAAAGCCTACCTATATTTAAGCACAAAACTTTATTTAAATCTTAATGTTAATCTGGGTACTAACAAAATGCAATTAAACATTAAAGACTGAAACCATTTTTCCTTGCAGATCTTCCTCAGATCATACATAGATGATACATAGATGCTAGAAACTGCATTAATTATGGAAGGTTTTATGTAACCCTGGGTTTACGCTGGGGCACGATGTCTGCGATTCAAAAAAGCATGAAGCTCCATGATTTATGACCATGCTTGGAGTGTGACTGGGGAGGGCGCATCCAAGAGATAAAACTTGAAGAAATCGTCTTTCGAAGTTCATCAAGATCTCCTGCAATGGCACGTGTAAGCCTGTTACACTCTGTTACAGGTCTGTTAAGTTCTACTATGCTCTACTACGATTTCCACAAATCTATCAGAATTGGCATCAAATCGTAATACATCATAATAAACGTGGCAAAATTTTTGACATTCATCACAAATCCACCAAGTTCCCTCACGATTCAATCCCACAACACCCCACGCTCATCACGACTCTCTCGAGTCATGGAGATCGCAGACATCGTGCCGCAGTGTAAACCCAGGGTAAGTTGTATATGAGAGTAAACATGGCTGTATGACATTGGACAGGTGCTTGTATCAATACAGCTAAAGCTGATGTAACAGTTGCTCTCAGATTACCACATGTTTTGATGATGTAGGCTGTTCCTGTTAATAAGATATTGGTTTGTTCAGATATTGTGGCTCTGTAAATCTGTGCATATTGTGAAACTTTTTCTCTTGGTTTTATTAACTCATCAATACTCATTATCTTTCTGTTTCTCTTCCTTTGTCTTTCTCTTGCTGTGTGGTTTTCTCAGGTGGAACGCTGCTATTACTTTTTGCACAGCTGTGTAGAGACTGCCCAGAGGAACGAGCCAGTAGATGGTCGTTTGGTCCAGTTTCTGCTCTCCAATCCCACCAATGATGGTGGACAATGGGATATGCTGGTTAACCTCATTGGTCAGTTTGTGACATACATATCCAGTCCCAAGTTTTCATGTGGTTTCCTGTATTTTTTGGTGAAACCTGTTGCTACACTGTATATTTTAACAGTACTTCTGTGCTGAATTTATGTCAGAGTTACTGGTTTTGGGCATTATGGGGTTTTCCATTCAGCTCTTTTATGGGAATTTTAAAAAGTATTAAAAATATTGAGTGTAAATCCCTGAAATTTGGGGTATTTTGACTAAATAATGTGGGGAACAGGGGCAGTGGTGGCCTGGTGGTAGGGTGCTGGATTACTGATCCCAAGGTCGGGGGTTCAAGCATAGCCGTCAGCGTGTTTCTGCCCTGCGATGGCCTGGCGAGCTGTCCAGGGTGTACTCTGCCCTCGCCCAGAGTCGGCTGAGATGGGCACCAGCCTTCCCCGTGACGCTAATTAGGAATAAGCGGTTCAGAAAATGAATGAATGAATGAATGTGGGGAACAAAATGTTTCAGGATTATGTAGTATCAAGTCAATAAACATGGCTGCAGCAGGCAATGATGTTCTGATTGCTACAATGAAAATACAAATTTTTGCTACAATGAAAATACAAATTTTCTCTTGATTTATTATTATTATTTTTTTGGACTAACAATGACATCAAACATGACTGGGATGAAATGATTAGTGGAGATGAATGAATGAACAATGAATCTGTTCTTTATTTATCCTTTGGTTTTCTGCTCTTCCCTTTATATGTGCTTTATATGAATTTTATATATTCCCTTTTTATCTCAGCTGAAGGCTTTGTGACTATATGTTTAAAAACTAAATAAACAACTGTTTCTGTCATTTCAGATTTTTTTTTACCTACTGGCCCCATTCATTTCATACTCATTCATGTCATTGAATTATAATGCTGTCACCTTTTTGCTTATTGTCTTATTAATCATCTTAGTATCGACAGCCTCTTGATAAAACCTGCTATCTCCATTCTTTGGTCAAAATGAGATTATGCATGAATATAAATTAAGATAATTCCCTGCATCTACTAGAAAAAGTTGGTGGCTTCATCTAGCTGTTTTAGGGTAAATACATTATCATTAATTGTACTTTCATTCCATTTTTTTAATTCCTGAAAAAGTAAAAAATGGAGATAGCAGGGTTCAACAGTAGGCTGACAGGATGCATTTCCATAGTTATTAAGTAATACAGTGTACAGTGTTTCTTTATAATAAAAGTTAAATTCTAGGGGTGGGGGAATATGTATTTTATGTAGATTAGATTAGGTTTGAACTTGAAGAACAATATTTAAGCATATACAAGGATGATGATACGTATTTGTGTTTTCCAGAAAAGTATGGTGTGATCCCAAAGAAGTGCTTTCCTGAGTCTCACAGCTCTGAGGCTTCTCGCAGAATGAACGATGTTCTCAATCACAAGGTATACAACTGTTTATGTTAATATTTATGGATTGAGAATTTGCTGAGCTGCCGTCTTCAGCTTGAGAGCATGGAACATTGTCCAGTTGATTTGGCTAACCTATCTAAAATATATTAAGAGTGGATTTCCTCTAAAATTGAATGCCATATGGTCTGTTCCATGTAAACAAACTGTTCCTGTGTCAGCTTGTGTGTCAGTACTAGTAGTTGTAAACATGGCCCCAAGGCAGAGTGCAGTAGGCTTGTTAGGTTCACTTGAGGGCAACCTGATGCCTTGACCTATAATGAGGGATGGAATGTAATAAACTGCATGTGCTCTTTTACAGAACTCGAGTACATAATTCATTTTACTTTTAACTAGATAAACTAATCTGTAATAATAAAGTAATTTGACTGTAATAATAAGCATGCACGCCCATGGAAATATTGTATTTATTATTTTTAAAGAATTAAATTTTGAGACACAGTTTGTTAGTTGCATCAACTTGTCAATCAAAATATTTTTTCAAATAAGTCGTTATTATAGCAGCAATATCTTTCTTCAAGTCAGTGTGCTTTGTAGTTTTTCCACCACTGCAAATAATGTCCAATAATGTATATTGTGGATTTTATTAGAGTAGAGAGATATATACTACAGTCATAATAGTGTGATGTTAAAGCATATGGTTTCCAAATGCTGCATGTAATATCCAGTACATAACAATAACAAATATGATACTGCATTCATTTAACATTTATGTCATCAAGACAAGGCATGTCCGCCTCACAGCAAGAAGGGGTTCGATTCCTGGGCTCGGTGTAGGTGTTTCTACAATGAAAATTGTTCTCAAACAGTTGGATAAAGTGTTGCATGTCGCCATGCAACACATAGACTCACTGACAGCGTGTAGTAAGTGTAGTAACAGTTTTAATATGATGAACTATTGGTAAATTTATATAGCAAACAAGGACAAGTGGTGTGATCGAAACCAGTGCTATTATACTAAATAAATAACAACATTCTTGGATCGCCATTTGTCCAATAAAGACAGTGGACTTGAAAAGACTGTTGTATAATTTCCTGTTAATATGCTTCCTATTTTGTATGTTGATGTATGTGTACAGCTTCGCTAATGGAACAAAAAATGGCTCCCAAACATCACAAACCCGGAAATGATATTTTTATAGGATAATTTTATACTTAAATTTTTAACATTATTTTATTGTTTTACAAACTACCGTTGCGGGCCGATTTAATTAAATAAACCACTCGGTATCTACAAGTGTTGTTGCAATCATTAATGCATGAAAAATTTACAATAAAACAAAGCAGGACGGGAATTGTGTGTTTATTTTTGTGTTTACTCATTGAGGCCTTAAAGTAGGCATGCCTTGGGGATTCCCCACAGATTTTCAAAGACTGTTGTTGTTTAGTTTCGTAAACATGAAAATAGTCTCTTGTTTTAAACATTACTTACATAAGGACCATAAAATTTTGTGGAAAATTTTGAAAAATATATACTGTGTAGATGAAGTTGGTGTCTTAGAAACTCACAAATATTTGCCATTTTTTGTGGTGTAAAGCATAAAACCATAACAGTATCACTTCCATATATATTAATTACAATATAACATTAATATTCAGCCAATACAAGCAGCGTTTATTAGAGAATCACAAATGTTAGACAACGTTTTCAGTTTGGATTATGTTCTGTTTTTGTGAGTTTCGGGGTCCATACAAGAACACCCTCTAAATCTATCACTTTGGACATGAGATTTAGGATTTTTCACACATTACAGAACACTTCTAGCAGACTGAACAAATTTCAATCTGTTCCACATTCATGTGTCCCAACATTGTGTGCTTACCAAAAACCTTTGTGCAGCAGTTGAAACTCACAAAAATTTTTAACTTGAAAATTTACACTAGGTGTCCCAATTTGTGGTTCCATTAGCAAAGCTATAAACATATTAAAAGGTGTTATGGGTATTGTTAAAATACCTCTCACTTCATCTTCTAGTCTAAGAACATGCAATTACTTCATTTTAACTAAAGTTAAGGAAACACTGAGCATTATAAGGAAAATGTATTGTTTAATGTATTTCACTATTTACTTCTTTAAGTTTGCTCCGAATGATATCTTGTACCTGTACAACAGTAATAAAGATACCTTATCTTTTCCGTTTATTGTTGTCATGTTTCCTCATGTGTCTGTCTTTCTGTCTTTTTTTTTTTTTTTAAGCTGAGAGAGTATTGTCTGAGGCTGAGGAATATGGTGGCGAGCAATGCCACTAAAGCAGAGCTGAATGAAGCCATGGACACTATGATTGAGGAGGTCAGTGGTTTTTGTTTATGGTAGAAAACAGACTAAACAAAATAAAAGGGTTAAAAGCCACTCCGTCCAGCAGCCGCATGATGGCGCCAAAACACTAAACATGCCTGACCACAGACACAGTGTGCATGGTAGTTTAGAGACAAGGCTTTGTTCTAACATAGTTATTACAACATTACAGAATGTAGTTCAGAAATAATAAAGAGCTTGTTCCAGGTTTAACGGTATATAAGATTTTCCTCCTTTTGTATGCACGTTCGGAACAAAAGAAACTTACACAATACATTAGGGATGAACTTCACGTCTATTCTACATTACATGGCATAACATATCTAATTTGTCTAAAATCCTCTTTTGAAAAACTTATTAAAAAACTTTCTTTCAGACTAAAAGACATGTTTATTTTTTCCTAATAAATAGTACAATGCATTCATTCTATATTTCATGGATCCAAATTTTGGAAATTAAGACACATGCAATCTCTATAATTTTCATATTATTACCAATTTATTACAAACTTATTCTTCCCATGTTGTCTTTATCTACAGTAGAATAAGTGAAAAAGGGTTTTAGTCGATGTTTTGCACCTTCCATTCGCCTTTCTATATTGGAAATATATAAATTAAATTTCTGAGGATTGCCACCACCATATTTTCGTGTAAGGATAGTATTATTTGAGGTATGGCCTGTGTTAGGTTTGCATCTTGTATAGTGCTAAGAAAGTTTCGCAGAATATACAATTATCACGATTTTGACCTCATCATTCATTCATTCATTCATTCATTCATTCAGTCCCTGCTTTAATTTTCCACCAATTTTCTTTATCCTTATTTAGGGTCACGGGGAGGCAAAAACCCATCCTAGCTTACTCTGTGCCAAGGCACGATACACCATTACAGGGGTGGAAATAACCCTAGTAGGCTGTGGCGTGTCGAAAATCTGTAGGGCAAGTGATGGCGACCTGACAAATCCAATATCCTGGCAAAGAAAGTGTAGTGTTCCTGATCAGTAAATATGAAGGAGGACTAGTAGTTTCATAATTTCACTAGTCCTGTTAGCCAGTAGCTTAGTTTTGCTAAATTCCACCCCTGCCATTAATATTAACAGCTATGCAATTAGAGCAATGATTTCGTTCTAGCCAGGCTTGCATATAGTCCTTAATTACACAGTGGCTGGCCACTGTACTCTGTAACTCGTTCAGAGTGACTGTGAGCCTCCCAGTGTCTTCTCTTACTGGTGTCAGTCTTGTTTTCATGCTGAGTTTTGAGGGAAAGCCTTGACTAGGTAGTGCTTACGTGGTTCCACATTCCACCCTGCTTTATATTTATGAAATTATATTACTTTATATGGGACGTCCTTAGAATTCTTCTTAGCCTTCCTCTTCTCTCAGTTCCTACGGACTGACCTTGTCTGTAATGATGGTTCACATGACGTGGGTTTGGTTCAGAAAATGAGTGCTGTTTAAATATTTTAAAGTTTAATTTAAATATAATTATTATCTTTCTGCAGCTTCTGACACTGTAGCGTGTTGAATACCTATGCACTTGCTAAGTGATGGTTAATTCTGAATTTTAAATTTTACTGTAAGAGAACATAAGTTTGAAAAGGAGGACTAATCTAAAGTTCTGAAAAAATAAATACACAGTTTCCTCCAGGATCAGTAAAGTATTCCGTTTCTGGTCATCTTAACCCTGTGAATTTATTATTGTTTTGCTAGCAAGTGTCTGTGCTTTTGTGCTAGCATGCATGCAGCAATTTTCAGAAATTCAAGCAAGCTGAATGGAGAAAAGTAAACACTGTCGCTGATTTAAAAGAAACTGTGTTTGAAAATGACCATGAAGCACACTGCATGCACTTCTTTATGTAAGCTGCAGTCCTGTGTTTAAGGGAGTAATCCCACGTTGCCGGATAGCATAAATAGACGTCCGACAGATTATCCAGTGGTAAAAGTTGTCTCCGTTGCTGGATAGCAGTCACACCTTGACGAATATCGTAATTGGATGTCGGATGAATATAAACTTTCCAAAAGAACATCATCTCCCAGTGAAAGTCGTCTCAGTTGCTGCTCCTGGTTCTCATGACACCCTGGGGATGTACGTTGCTGTCCGCTTCAGACCCGGTGAAGTCCCTTTACATGTACGGTGGCTATATTGTACTTATACTGAAATCTTTTTGTTCTGTGGACGCTCCTTAGACATCCATTATTCATCAGTTCCCATACGTTCCTTATCAGTAATCATCCGCTGAACATGCGGTCTATGCCTGCCACGCCTCCAGTTCAACTAGTGTATGTCAGCCAGTAGTCCAGCCGCTAGTCAGATCCACTGGACATCAGTGGATGCCAACTGGCAAGTACATTACGAGGAGTGCACAGGCGGGGAGGCTGGCGCACATCTCAGCTGAATCTGGGCCAAGGCGGGGTACATCCAGAACAGCTCGCCCGGCCATTGCTGCGCCAACGCACATACAACCATTCACACTCACTCTCACACATTTTGGAACCAGCAATCAGTCTACTGTGCATGTTTTTATGACTGTGGGAGGAAACCAGAGTTCCCGGAGAAAACCCACGCAAACACGGGGAGAACATTTAAAGTCCACAAAGAAATGCCCCGAGCCCGGGAATCAAACATGGGACCTTCTTACTGTGAGGCGAACGAGCGAACCCCTGCGCCACCCAGCCTCCTTGTATTACTTATCTGTTTAATTAACTTTATTTATTGTTATTATATAATTTAATTATAATAAGAATTTAGGTCCAGATATAATTGTCATGCACTGCTTATGAAATTTGCTTTAGCTAAATTCAGTTAAAAGGGAAAAAAGGCTGTGTGTTGGGTGGTTATGGGACTTGTGTTTGCATTTTATGGCAGTGATATTGCTGTATGTGTATGAATGAGACTGAAAATGAACACACACACACCTCCAGGGTTTGATGACAGAATGTTCCACAAACAAGACTGTTATCTCTCAGCATCTGACACTGTGGCAGAGACAATCTTACTGGCAGTATTATTACACCTGCACCATCTGTGTAGAGCTGAGATGCCTTACACCAACGTTGTTGAGCTGCTACCAAGTGAGACGCCTCTCACAGATAAAGTACTTTAATGGTACTTTGTCGAGCAGCACTACTCCTACACTGCTACACTGGAAAAATCCTCTTGCCTACTATGGAAACTAAAATATACCCAGCTGGCCATTTTGCAGTGCTTGAAATTCTCAACTGCAGATTTTATTCACTATATCAAGGGTGTCAAACTCATTTTCACTGAGGGCCACATCACTAAATGTAAAGGTGATCGAGGGCAGAATAATATGAACATCTGTTTTAAAAGGGTAACCATGAAATCTGCAGGGCAAAACGATTTGTTTAGGCATTTGTGCTCTTATACTTTATTCACTTGCATTTTCTGACAACACTTAACAGCAACAAGCTAGCATGTGATCTTTCTTGAGTCATAAATGACTAGCTGCTTACTTGAAATAGGCTGCTGCCACCTAGTAGAAGGATGATGAATTACTTTTCATGGTAATGGTCGATGCAAAGAATGTACGATAATCATATTCTTTGAAAGCTCTTATGGGCCACATAAAATGAGCGGGCAGGCCGGATTTGCCCCACGGGCCTTGAGTTGGACCCCTATGCACTCTAATACCCTACAAAATCAGTGCAAGCCACGCCAAAGTGTGTGCGGTGTTCCCCACATGGGTCAATGGTCCCCCTTATGCACTGCAACCTTTCATATGAATTGTAAATAAAGGCAAGGCATCAGATATGACAGATGCTGTATGTTGTTAGGTATATGTTATAGAAGCTATAGCAAATGCTGTATAAATAAAACAATGGGGTAACTGCTGCTTTACAGGCATGCATGAGTAATGTTCATTCACAAATCATTTATTGAAGATTAGTATATAACAGCATAATTACTGCTGCAGACTCCATCATGTTTGCGTAAGTGGATACAGTACTGCCAAAGTATGTTGTAAGTAAAGGTACATGTGTTTCAGTGTTATTAAGAGATATGATTGTTACGATGTGTACTTATCCAAAAAATAGCAATGCTGATGTCCATGTTCAGGCCTTTTTTGTTTATGCAACAAAGATAGTCAGAATAATAATAATAATAATAATAATAATAATAACATGGATTTCATCAATTTTAGGAACAGATTTGGCCATTCTGGCAGCAATACCTAAGGAGCAGCCAGTGAGGTCACCCCTAATAAAAACACCAACATGCTTGCTTTTTGTGATAATTATTAGAATTTCCTTAGTTCCTTTGTCAGCTAAGATAGGCTGGGGCCTATCTTAGCTGACTCAGGGCGAAGGCAGGGTACACCCTGAACAGCTCGTCAGTCCATCGCAGGGCCCACACACACACACACACACACACACACACACACACACAACCATTCAGACTCACTCACACTAATTGGCAATTTGAAACAGCCAGTTAGCCTAATGCGCATGGCTTTGGACTGTTGGAGAAAACCGGAGTACCTGGTGGAAACCTGTGAAACTCCACACAGAAAGGCCCTCACCGAACCCAGCTCTCAAACCCAGGACCTGCTTGTTGTGAGAATGTGCTAACCACTATGCCACCATGCTGCTCTAGTTTGTGTTAGTACTCTATTTAAATTCTGCTGTACATAATTACATAGTTAACACTTTTATGTACTTATGTATGTGGCTTTAGCAATGATGCAGCTGTAACATTAATGCCAGTAAAGCTATTTTGAATTGATTTGATCGTTGTAAATATCTGGAGCATAGCTTCCCCAGTATCCAAAAATATTTCAATAGCCGTCTGCCCTTATCCCCTTGTAAGTGGTCTATGTATTGAACACTTCCTAGTAAGTGGGCGAGCAAGTGAACATTCCAAATGCATCCCCTGTATCCCGAGTTTATTATGCTAGGCTCTGTCACCTGGCCTATTTGCTCCTGACATGTTCCTATTTGTTGATTAGGTGACTGTTTGTCCACCTGGTGTGGGTTAGTATTGTTTAGCTGCTGTTCCCATAAAAGACCCTTTGGAACATGTGTCAGAGCGTGTGATCTGCCTGCTGAGAGATGTTTTTCTCAATTTGTTATGATCTTGTGGTTGGCAGTGTCATACGTGAGAGCGAGCACAGGCTTGTATCAGGAAACAAGACAGGATCATTTGTTTAGTAACAAAAACAGTCAAAAATTTTGTACAGTATGGCTCTTCATTTAGCCTCTGTCTTTTCTGTCATTCCACTAGAGCGGAAGAGAAATGTTTAAAATGAATATAGTGCTTCTTTCATTGTCATTTATTTATTAAGTGCTTATCTCATTTACTTATTGATTATTAATTATTGATTATTCAGCATGTTTACAACTTAAATATTCATAAAAATGTATGGACAGCTGATTTTTCTTTAACACTGAATATGCCTAGTTTTCCTTACATGTATTAAATATGTGGTGGCACAGTGGTGTACTGGTAAGCACATCCGCCTCACACCAAGAAGGTCCTGGGTTCGAGTCCGGGGCCCAGGCGTTTCTGTGTGGAGTTTGCATGTACTCCTCGTGCTTGCGTAGGTTTCCTCCAGGTACTCCGGTTTCCTCCCACAAAGACTAACATTTGGCTAACTGGCTGTTCTATATTGGGATATTCTATCTCAAATCAACCAAGGGGTGGTACCATGAGATCATAGAGTTGGCTTTTTTTTTTCATATACTGTAGATTCCTGTCAGAAGAAGAAAAAAAACAAGTTTGGGGCGTCAGTTCCGTCTTCTCTATGAATGTTAGGTATCTTTTAAAAAGGGGGTGTTGCACTTCACGACAGCCACTAGTAAGATTTACACTTAGTTAATGAGATTTGAAAGCAGTCACATTGGATTCAAATATTTCACACACTCACTCACTATCTCAGCCTACACACAAAACCATTCACACTCACACTCACACCTAGGGTCAACTGAGTCATTCCATCTCAAATACATCACAGATCTGGCAATTTTTTCATACATTTTAGGCCCTTGTGTGAGAACAAATACCCTGAAGGCTGGGGTGTCAATTCCGTCTTCTTTCCGAATGGTGGGCATCTTTTAAAAAGGTGGCGTGGCTCTTTGTGACACGATGGACGCCCAGTCAAAACATAACCATCTGCTTTCCCCTGTTGAATCTATTGACGCATGTGAGTGTGTTTAAGATTGCATGCAGATCAAAGCTAGTCAGTGCTGATCCAGGTTAAGTGGGGTTTTTTTTGTTGTTGTTGTTTTGTCAAACCTGGTTGCAGAGTCAGGGTTTGATGTTGCACAGACTCCATTTGAGGGTACAGAATGCAGGCTATATTCTTAATCAACATCGCCAGGCACAGTCGTACCTGCTTCACTGATTTTCTTTAATCTGCACATACTTATAGTTTTTGGTTAATGCTGGCCAAAAAAATGCACGGTCTCATCTAAAACCTTCTAATATAAATTATCAAGTGACCCTGCACTGGCTGTCTGTCATGTATTGTATTGAACCTGCCCTTAAAATGTAAATAAAACAAATCCAAGTGCTTTCTTTAATGACTTTTTGTGCTTTTTTTTCTCTGTATATTTTACATGTAGCCTCCATTTGATTGTCTCGAGTCCAGTGGGTCCACTTGAATTACTTGAGTATTCCAGCATGAGCTGCTCAGCTTTGGTTTATTGGACAGCTGCTATTTCAGCCTGCACTATTGGTTTGAAGCTAAAACAAGAATACCGCTGGCCGCCTCTTTATAGAAGGGGTGGATTCACGTGACCTGGGCATCATCTCGGGTTTTTCTTTGTAAAAAAAAAAAAAAAAAAAAAAAAGGGGGCGGATTATTGGACGTGTCATAATTTCATGGGTTTTTCTTTGTCAAAAGGGGTGGATTCACATGACGTGCAAAAATCAGCCGCTTGAGCTGTTCAAAAATAAGCAAAAAGGACCGAACTGCTTCCGAAGCTGTTCACTTGTATTCGAGCCACTCTGAATTTGAGCAGGTCCAAAACTTTTTCCAAGACCGCGAAAACAACCCATTTACCTCGTATTCGTGTGACTACCTCCAAAAATATATTGAATTACCCTCGAACTAAAATTCGCTTGTACATTCGGCCGTAATTGCTTACATGTGAGCTAGGCTTTAGAGTTTGTTTATTATTTAGTCAGGCTTGGTGCTTTTCTTAAATTAAATGTGCAGAAAGATGATGTTGGTCGTCTTTCTCCCTAATTTAGTTGTTTCCAATTCCCGCCCATCAACTTTTGCCTTCCCTATCACACAACCACCACTGACTAGGGAGGGGCACAAGCAAGCACACGCCCCCTCCGTGACATGCGATGCTATCGCCCGCCTCTTTTCGAACTGCTGCGCATGCGTATTTGGGGGCGGCCTAACAGGGAAAGCGCTATCCGCCCCCTCGTACGAATCAGCTCACAGATGCCCATGATTGGCTGGTGATCGCTGTGAGTGATAGGGAAGTGAGTGTATGCCATCCCTCCCTCCCGTGAGAGCTCAGCCAATTAGCTCCCATGGACTCCCGGTCACGGATGGCTGTGGCATCAACCCAGATTCGAACTTGCGATCTCTTGGTTGATAGTCGTGCACCTTGTCGATGCGCCACTCGGGAGCCCGTCTTACACATTTTAAGGGTCTGTTCTCTGTACTCTTTTATTTGTTTTTGAAATAATTTTTGCTTATTTGAAATGAATATATTCAGGTTGTTGGCCAGCTTCTGGGGCAAATTATTCTAATTAGATTTCTGGACTAATGTCAGCCATCAAAAAATAAGCATTTTCTAATTCGGCTGAGCTGCATTTGCATTGTTCTGTTTAAAGCTTGAAGATATTTCATACAAGTAATTTCACACACCTATTTGGATCTCAATTCCATATATCTTCTGGCAGTGCTGTCAATCAGTCTGAGTGTATTTGCATATCACCCCCATAATGAGTGGAGTGTATAACTCTTTAGAGAATTATTAACACATGGTACAATGTTGCACTGTATATTGTTGACCTATGTGCTTCCCTTTAAACTAAGGACATGTTTGGGGAATTGAAGCAAACCCACAGATGAGATGTGTGTGAGTGGCTTGTAGCATGTGAGAGTTGTTGTGAAAAATGGCCTGTAGATGGTGTTTACTGCACAGACTAATCGAACTGGCCATATAATCTCCTACAAGCTGTGAAAGCACACCACACTCTAGCTTCCCAAACTAGGCCCCTTAGCTTCACAGGCATTGGGTTTTCTATTAAAGTGTTGCTTGAACTAGCAACATAGTCATCATTATCAAAACTGCTGAAGGAAAAGCTGAAAAGTTCACATCTGTTTATCATGAAGGCATACAGTGCTCGTGCTAGATACATAAGTGTATGTGCAGTCCTTGGTTTTCTTTCAAGCATTCTTTTCAAGTTCTTTGCACTCCAGATGTGAGCACCATACAGACGTAGTGTGATGAAAACGCTCCTGCTATCTAAAGATGCTATGTTCGTGAACAACTTCCAAATAGCTCACAGTTCATGACTTCCTGAAAAGGAGGAGAGACAACTGGACAGCCAAATATCGCACAAGTTGAGTCTTGTAAGTACACACACACACCCAATAAAAATGGTGCACATCAAGTGCTGAAGGAGAACATCCAACCATGACTGTATCGACAGTTCTGTTATCATGAAGTATTAGGAAGTCCAATCTCCATGATGCAATAGTGATGTTTGTCAGCCAGTCACAGATGGTGTAATCAAACGTTGCTGCTGGAGGGCAGCATGAATAGTCATAATAAAAACGGTTTCATTTTTGGTCGTACAAACACTTTCTGCTGCGTGTGGCTTGTGCAGCAGGTGCTTGTGATTACAGATAATGCAGTAAGTTGGATGTGCTGGAAAGAAAAGCAGAAACGTGTGTGGCCTTGTCTGCCTGTGATCTAAGCCATCCTCATGCCACCCACTATGGTTCTGTTTTCTTTAGCTCATCCTCTACAATGTTTCTTATTGTTGTGCCTGGTTAGAGAGTGTAAGGAGGTGGTCACACCTTTAAATAACCCTGAACAGTTTCTAAAGACAGTACACACATACACTTGTCAATCTGTTTTGACAGAAAGAAATCTAGATGTCAGAGGCTTAGCTTGCAGTGTCACAGCAGACTATAGAGCCACCTCTGTGATTAAACTAAATTTAACTTTGATTTCACCGAAAACCTCAGGGGCAAGTGTACAGTTTTTAGGGGCCTATTTAGAGGCGTTTGTTGTAGGTTGGCTAACAGAGATTGTATTTAGAAGAGATTGAAGACCATGTTTAAAAAAAAAAGAAATAAAAGATTCGCTACAGACTTTTTGCAATCATCAACCCTCACTGCTGACCACTCAGCCACAGGAAGGTCTTTCAGTATTGACTCAGTGACTGTGTTCTGATGTCAGTCAGGCTTCTGCCATTGTTCTGTACTACAGCACATTTCAATGGGCAGGGATATAGAAGTTCGGATGCCAGTGTTGTATTTGGATGGATCTAGACATTTATCTAATCTGCCAAGGAAGAGGAAAGAAAGGGTGAGAAGAGGGGAACATGAGTTTGTTTGTGCATTTGGAGCATCTGGATCCAACATTGGGTCAACAGTAAGAAAAATGTATGGGTATTGCTAGCATTTACCCTTCTCCCAAGGAGACTGGACAGTGAAAACAAACTAAGAAACTTAATGGCTTACTTTAGAGGAGAAGGCTGGAGCTGGACAAATGGACACCCAAGATGGTTTTTTTGTAGAAATTTCTCTCGTCTTCCTATGTCTATATAGAGCAGTTAGTGGGCTTGGTCTTTCTTTGGCAAAGTTGAGACAGTTGATTTATTTCTAGAGCTACTTTTTATTTTTTCATGTGTAAACTGGACCTAAAAAAACAAAGTCAGCAATAAAAAAAAGTCAAAAACAATAAAGAAAATAGCAGTTGGTAACACTCTCACATACCCTATTATGGATGAGTTATGTTTTGCTTTAAGGAAGTGCACTATCAGTACATATAGTTCATGACTTAGGCCTGGGAGGAAAGGAAATGCCAGAGATAACTCTAGGAGGCTGAATTCATGAAAACAGTACTGAACTGAAAGAAACCCAAGCAGCTTGAGCGCAACATGGAGAGTTGTAGCTGTGATTTATATCTTCCCAATCTGGCTCAAAAAGCACTTTTTAATGAACTCCTGTTTTTCATTAGAAAAAGCATGAAACACTGCAGAGTGAAGGAGCCAAGGCCGGAAGATGCAAATACCAGATTTACACAGGACCATATGAACTTTGTCTCAGACCTCTATTCTGTGATTTTCATTCAATTTTTACTTTTTTTTTTTTTGGTGCAGGTGTTTCGAGTAGTCAGCGTGTGTTTGGGTAGTCCTCCAGACACTATCTGTTGGGAGTACAGGGACAAGGACAAGAACTTTCACCGTGTAGGGCCTTTGACCCCTAAGGAGTTTTACATACAACATGTCAAGCCCCTGTACAACCTTCAAGACAAGGTACAGCCCTGATCAATCTCCATTAAACATTCCTCCACATTTCTTCCTGATCGGTAATGTTAATTACTGTCTGTGATATCCCCTCTTCTCTTTTCAGGTGTGCCTTGTGAATGACCCCAGGCCTCAGAATCACTTTGGGAAGTTGTACAGTGTGCAGTATTTAGGAAACATGGTGGGCGGACGCAGCACAAATTATAATAATCAACCCATTGAGCTCCTGAAGAAAGCCGCTGCTGATTCCATTAAAGACGGAGAGGTACGACCTGTGCTGCAGCTTATTATTGCTTCTGTTTCCTGGCATCTACGGTCAGATATTTATAATAATTTTACTTAGTTTTGGACCATCAAATGGCAATTTGATCATCTTAGCTTTAAACAAAAAACAAAAAAACGCTATTGCTATTAGCTAAACAGTATTCATGTCAAGTCTAATTGCAGATGTTCTAACCACTACACTACCATGCCATTACTATATAGTAAAATCCCTAATGTGTTAATAAAAAAAACCTACAGTATCAATTGTAAGAAGTGTTATACAAATACAATTGTATGTCCTCAGGTTTAAACAAAAATAAGACAAACACAGTGGACAATTGTTACTGTTAACACACTGTTCTCTTCCTTTGTAATCATTGTCCTACTTACAGGTGTCTGTTATTGTGTTCTCTTTGATTCCTGGCAGGCCGTGTGGTTTGGCTGTGATGTGGGAAAGCACTTCCATGGAAAACTGGGCATCAATGACATGAACGTGTGAGTTTCATCAGTATTCTTTTTCCTGAATGGGATAAACGAGTGTAAGAAACTGTCACTGTGAGTATGTGTGTGATATTACATTATAGGCTTGTAAAAATGGTGTTGTTTTTGTTTTCTATACTGGTGTGTATATCAGGTTTAACCATGAGCTGGTGTTCGGTGTATCAGTAAAGAACCTGAATAAGTCAGAAAGGCTGATCTATGGAGATTCCTTGATGACCCATGCCATGGTCCTTACTGCAGTTACTGACAAGGTACTGAAAGCATTAACAGCTTCACTTAGACAACATTTTAGACATAAAATGGCCTGGGAATGGACCACTGGCTTTCATGTTTGGTTGGTGGCCACAGTGGCGTGTACCCTA
>JAQMYF010000013.1:14715492-14728466 GCA_030014195.1 Neosilurus mollespiculum | reverse complement strand
TCTTATAGAAGAGTTGTTCCTAGCTTATAGAAGAATGTAGTTACTCGTGAAATTGGCTCCCTTTGTTTGTAATGGTTGTGAATCAAACATTGGTTTAAATCAAGAATCGATTCTGAATTGATTCGTCACCCCAAAAATCGGAATCGAATTGAATTGTGAGTTGTTGTTCGATTCACATCCCTATTGAATAGTACTCGGTTTCTGATTTATCTTCCTTTTGTTAGGTGTATAATCATCACTGCATCCCCTTATTTTTTAATGTCTTCATTTGCTAAACATTCCATATGATTCGAAGTTCATTCATGCTATGCAAAAGTCAAAAAAAAAAAAAAAAAAATTGCGACACCTTTCAGTTTTTCTGGAAAATTGGTGTTTTTAGTTTTTTTGTTTATTGGTGTGAATGCTGAAAGCATTCATATCTATGTTCTTCTAAATATTTATTATTACCCATACTTTTACCTCAATATACTTGTCGGAATGATTTTTTTGGTTCCCGTTGCCTACAATAGCATTGTTCAACACATTTTCACCAAAAAATTATAGGGAAGTAATTTTTTACTTCTTTTTATTAGGAGCCTTTTAGACAAAAGGTGCAGTTTCATTATATTTATATAAAAATATTTTGCTATACTGGCAGGTTACATTTTCTATAAATTCAGTTCATGTTTTTGACCCTAGGTGCCCCTCCATTAATATTATTTAGTCATATTCATAAACATTATTTGATGAAAAAAAATGATTGCCTCAGAGTTAAAATAGGGTTTTTTTTCATACAAACATAAAAATCCCATCATACCTGCATATAGCATCAGAGTGGACACATGCATTTACACTTATTTTCTCTTCATTTACTAAGTCCTGCATTCCTTCCCAGATTATGGGGAGGGTTTTTTCCAGCTCAGTCAGAACTAATCAATATCTGTTTAAACGTTCAAAGTTTGTTGGAACCTCTTAGAATAATATTCAGTTATGTTATAAACTCCTGTGAATGCTGAAGAATTCTGCAGTTAAAATACAGTAATTGGTTATTATTACAAACGAATCCCGGCTGTACATGAGTGCATTTTCATTTGAATAAATCATCCTTTTTTTGTGGCTTTGAAGCAGTGTTTGTTTGACAGAAAGGACACATTGTTGGCGTTGGGAGAGAGTAAGATGTATGCTTGAGGTTAGACGGTCAGCAGCCCTCACATTTGTCCTAACAGTTGTTTCCCTCCAGAGATTAGACTGTAATGAGATGTACTAAAGAGGAAAGGGGGGGACCTCAGCTATGACTGATTGTTTTAGACTCATTGCTGTGTTTTTCTGTGCTTTTAGGTGTTAAGCCAAATATAGAAAGATGGAATATTGCTGAGCGATTCTGACAGTGTTTATAGTGCTATAAAGAGCTTAGTGGTAGCTACCGAGGCTTGTACATTCTTTCCCTTATTAATGTGGGATAATAAATATATATTTAAGTGTTTTGTCATTGTAGGTCATAGGACATATGAACCATGTTACTGTGGAATATCACTGATTACATGATGTACCATTAAACAATTCAGAAGGAGCTGTAAGCCAGTTTGGGCGATCAGCTTGCATTTTTGTTTGTTCCTGACCGTTTTAAATAGACCTAAGCAGATCTCTTAACTCATAGATGACAGCAGTGTGGAATAGAAATACACTAACTTCCAGTGTCCCTGAAACAAAGAACACACACTAATTAGGGAATTGTTTCCAACATCTGTGAAAGCTCTGTGTTATAAGCCATGGAAAGTAAAAACGCACAGTCAGCTTCATGATGAAAACAGTTTCTCAGGATGAGGTGTTTGTGTGTGTGTGTGGGGGGGGGCATGGCTGAGATGCTGGTGCTTTCCTATTCATCCGACCTGACCACATCCCATGAGAACCTTTTCTAAACGTTTCCTGTCAATTGCCACTTCCTGTTTTGTATAAAATTTTAGCACTTTGATAATAAAAATAATAATCTGAATCCCCAAAATTCGGAAAGTAAAGAATAGTCAATAAGCCTAATTTGCATTTCTTATGATTGTGGGAGGAAACCAGAGCACCCAGAGGAAAGAAATGCAAGCACAGGGAGAATATGCGAACTCCACACAGAAATATCCTCACCACTCGAAACCCGGACCTTCTTGTGAGGAAGTGCTAACCAGTACACCATGTCCCCCAGATAAAAGGTCTAGAGTTTAATCCAAGTGTGGATTTGAAATCTGTTGCTGTTTTTTCCAATATGAAGTCCAAAGATTGGTCTCTGCCAGAGAAGCAATGTATCAGACTGAGGGAGGAAAAAAGGTCTGTGAAATAGCAGAAGCAATAGGTGAGGCCAATTCAACTATTTGGTGCATTCCTAGAAAGAAAAGAATGCACCGGTGAGGTCATGAGCATCAAAAAGCCCAGAAGACCACAGAAAAGAGTTATGGTGATGAATTCTTTCCATGGGGAATAAAACTCCCTTCATGACATTTTTCCAGATCAAGAGCACCTTCCAAGAGGAGTATCTGTGTCAAAGGGAAAAATCAAGGAAGACTCACCAGAGTTAATTCAAATGGTCTTAACACAAGATTGGTTGATTTGTTGGTAATCCTCAGAAAGGGAAACCCAGTTTGGAGTTTACCAAAAACATCTAAAAAGCCAATAGAGTTTTGGAACAACATCCTGTGGACATGTGAGCCAAAGCATATCCACTACATTTATTTTATTTTATTTACTGATGACGTAATAGCTGAAAAGAGGAGCAGGATAAACTCTGAAGAGTACAGGGTTATTATCTGCACAGATTCACTTATAAAAACTGCTGTAATTCTTACACTCTCCTATACAATTCTTAATCTCCTATATAATATCGTAAATATCTGAATTATAATGTCCAATTACATACTACATTGATTATATACTTATACTGCACTGTGTGAGCTTCCTTCATTAAAATGTGCTTTAGAAAGGGGGATACGTAGAGAAATACTGTGAGCATCCGGATCTGGAACAAGCCACTAAATTCATCACAAATCACTTATAAGACAGGGTAGACTGCATAACTGTCCATGTTTGGTTACCAAATACCAAAGCTCAGGAAAGATGGCGTCTTAATCTGCGACAATTACTTCAATAATACTTCTGTATATGTTTGTGTTTGTCTGATCTCCTCTACAATTTTAGGTCCACTGCTACCCTGAATGGGATAAAGCAGTTACTCTGAAGCATTAGCAAACAGTTTAGTAACGTGATCCAAATCACCCCAAATATCCTTGTTGAGACCTCTTACTCCACTGAAGAAAATGATACCATATTTCTCTCTACCGTTACTGTCAGGGATGGCATGGTAGCGTAGTTTTTAATCAGTTCCACCTCACAACAAGAAGGTCCTTGGTTCGAGTCCCTGGCTTGGGTGTTTCTGAGTAGAGTTTGCATGAACTCCCCATGCATGCGTCGGTTTCCTTCGGGTACTCCGATTTCTTCCCACAGTCCAAAGGCATGCACTTTCAGTTAATTGGCTGCTTCAAATTGCCCCTAGTTGTGAGTGTGAATGGTTGGTTGCATGTGTCTGGCGAGCTGTTCAGGGTGTACCCCACCTTTTGCTCAGTGTCAGCTACGACACGTCCCAGCCTCCCAGCAACCCTAAGATTAAGCAGTTCTGCAAATGAGTAATTAGTTACATAACATATATGAATATCATGGCCAAATTTCGCTTTCAGGGAATTTTTTAAGCATTTGTTTGATACAACTCATTAAATTTAATGCACAATACAGTGGGAGCATTTAAAGAGTTCAGTGCAGATCTGAGTCAAAGGATCACAGATTTACAGAAGTCAGTAATGTTTCTTGAAGCCTTTTCCAACCAACTGCATATTTTAAGACCATCAGTTGAGGCAGTCGTATGTAGGTACAAATTATTGGGAGGTACAGACATTTTATGGAAGAAGACCAAAACTGTCACCACCAGCTGAGTGGAAATTGGTTTTGAATAATCAGGAACAAGCCAGAAACCACCAAAGCACATGCAGGGTACACTGTCCCCAGGCACTGTCTATGGTAAAAGTAGTTTTCCAACAACTGAGGGGTTGCCATCCAAGAAAGTAGCCCCTACCCCAAGATTAACACCCTTAAGGTTACTAGTTTGCATCTGATCACATAGACATAGAAAAAGCCTTCTGTGGGAAACTTTTATGGTCAGATCAGATATTTGTTTGGCCACAATGACAGTGGATTAATGAACAGTACAAACATTGTGGCATCATCTGCCAGTGGAACTGATGCATTGAACAGAGTTAACAGAGAGGAATAATAAAGAAAGAAGACTACATCAGAATTCTTTAGCATAACTTCAAATCGTCTTGGACCTATTTGGGTGTTTCAACAGGACAATGACCCCAAATATATATCAAAGTTGATTGTGGAATAGATAAAATAAGCTTAACATTTAAGCTTAAAATATCCTGTTCTCAACCCTACCAAAAAGAAATGTGGACTGTGCTTGAAAGTCAGGTCTGTGCAATAAAACATGCACAGTTAATTTAAGTCTACTCCAAGAACAGTCGTCACATATTCATTCATTTATTTTATAAGCTGCTTAATGCTAATTAGGGTCAGCTGGAGGCTGGAGCCTTTCTAAGCCGACTCTGGGTGAAGGCAGGGTACACCCTGAACAGCACACACATTGTTGAAAAGTGTATTTTATTTTATTAAAACAGTACATTTTATTTTGTGGCTTGAAAAAAGTAACAGTTTGGAGGGGAAGATTGAGCCGAAGAAGGTACCATCACTCAGACTTTCATTCCCATTACGACAGTTATATACCGGCATGAGGACTATCACCCCAGAGTTTCCACGTGTACATGTACAGACGGACAGACAGACGTATGGACACAGTACTCACAACAAAAAATCAGATCGATGTTATTCAAATTTCTCCTAAATATGGTGCTCTGCGGAGCTCCGCTATAACTAGCTTGGACTGCTTTTTCTTTACATCATGTGCACATTAGAGAACAGCACATATTAAGTAAAATGTGAATAATGTGGATTCATAATAATTATATTATATTATATTATATTCATAATTATATAATGAAATTCACAGTATTAAGTTGTGGCCATAAAATTAGTGTTTTTGATCCATCTCTCTCTCTCTCTCTCTCTCTCTCTCTCTCTCTATCCATACTTAATCAATTCATTCATTCAGTTTATAAGCCACTTAATCCTAATTATGGTCGCGTGGAGGCTGGCGCCCACCTCAGCCGACCCTGAGCGAGGCCAGAGTACACCCTAGACAGCTCGCCAGGCCATCGCAGAAGACTACATATATACTTAATCTTAACTTTGTATTTCCCTCCTCCAGGTTATCTGATCATGACAGACGAGTGGTTCTCAGAATACGTCTATGAAGTGGTGGTGGATAAGAAGTTCCTAACTTCTGAGGTGCTGGAGGTTATGCAGCAGGAGCCCATTATTCTCCCAGCTTGGGATCCAATGGGAGCATTGGCATAATCATGGAGTCTGAACATGTCAAATCCAAGTTCAGCCATGTCTTTTTGATTCTGCCCTTCTTGATGTTCTTTTCTAGAGGAACCTGCTCTAGGTTAAATAAATGAAATTTTTTTTTATACTGGATGTCAGTTGTCTCATTTCGTTGGAAGAATCGTTCTCATCAAAGCCAGATGCAGCAATGTGATTAATTATATAATGTTCCAGTGATGAAATAACCACTGCCAGTTAGTATGGGATAGCATATAAAAGTAAGGCATATGTACCTGGGTTGATGGATTGAGCATCTTTCCTTTAAAAAATTCAGTGCAAAGTTGTAAACCATTAATTCAAACTTGATTTAAATGTTACCACAAAGCCTCCGATTCTACATCTATAACACAGAACACTAGAATCAGCACATAAAAGTATAATCATGATGATTTTTATTGTTCTTATTTTGCTGCATTTGTTAAGGATGATTAGATGAAAAGGTGGAGTTGGAGATGACCATGATCCATGGAGGTAATCCATGGAGGTAATGCACTGAGATTCATGAAGATTTTTTTTCCCCCTGCCCTAACTCTCACTGTACTGTTCCAAATCTGGAAACATTGAAGATCTGACCATGCAGTCCACATATTGCTGATAGGATTGTGACCCTATGTGACTGATCAGGTATCTCAGGGATCCAGCATGTCCTGGGGAATTTGCAGGAAATTTATAGTTTAGGTCATGAACACCTAAAAAAGTAAACAAGATGTCCTTGACATATTAATGAGGGCCTAATAAACCAATAGGATTGCTAATTAAAGTCTATTTCCAGAGCCATGTTGATATTCAGTACAACATCCCAATTTTGAGTGTAATATTACTTTAATACAACAGTTTCATTAAAAAGAAATTATAAACCTATATTTCAGGAACAATATACATTATAAAAATATTTGGTTTAAAATATTTAGTGCAAATAGTTCTTTAAAAAGCCACAGCACAGACTTACAGTCTGTTGTAAGATGGTTTCAGCTAAACAAATTATTGCTAGAATGTGAATTTCTGTTGTGAACACTGACAAGCAGGATGATACAAACAGTAAAATGTGTCTGTGCTCTTATACCAAATGATGGGCTGCGAACCAGAGCAGTTTAACCAACAGAAAGCTGTTTTTGAGGGAAAATGACATTTCTTCAGGGGAATACTGAAGTTCCAGAAGTGCACCAGCTTCGACTTCAATTTTTTTATGCTGCAATGAGGATAGACCATTCTGGCACGCATGGACCCTGTCCACATCTGTCAAAATATGACCTTATCTCATTTTTTAGCTTTTTGTGGCTCTCAGCCCTTTACATATCAGCATCCTGGATCATTGTAGTCCTAACCCAACTCCATACATAAATATCCACAATATACCTGATCCTACTATTCAACATGCGTTCCACTTAAATATATTTATTATCTTTATTTGACCCGGAAAGTCCTGTTGAATCCAGTTTGCAAGGGAACCTCGCCAAGAGACCTCACTCTGACCCAGTTTGGATTTTTATGGGATTAGGTGTCAGACTGTTCCTGTTTTCTTGGAATTCTTCGACTCCGACATGATTATTTTGTGAGAAGGTAGGTGATTTTGAAATGGGTCAAACTTAAACAAGCAGCATCTGACTTTTGATATTGATTGGACCTGGATTTTAGCTAAAAATAAATAAATAAACAAAAATAACATGCTTTTTCAGTGCCATGATTTCTTTAACTTTTGCATATTTATCATATAAATTTTTCATTTATTTTTAATTTTTTTGTAATATAAGAGAACAAGACCTATCAATTATTGAAGAAAAAAGTAACACCGACTGGCCCTGTCTGAAAAAGGTGCATGCAGGCTAGAAGAGGATCATACCAACGCCCAAACATTGTGATGGTAGTTTTATGGTGTGGAATGCTTAACTGCTTCAGGGTCTGGGTAAATTGCCATGACTCCATAAATTGTACTCTCTTTCAGAAAATTATAAAAGAGCATAAACAAGCATCGGTTCATGGTGTGAATCTGAGCCAGAGTTGGGCTAAGCTTCAAGATAACAACCCAAAGCTAAAAAAAAAAAAATCCACTTCAGAATGCTTCAGAAAAACAAAATTAAAGTTTTTAAGTGGCATAGTCAAAATCCTGACTTGAACCCAATTAAGATGCTGCGGCAGGACCTTAAAAGGGCACTTCATGCTCAAAAACCCTTCAGTGTGGACAAAAACCCTCCACAACCAGAGGTTTATCGTCCCTTTCAACCATGGAAATTAATGTGAACTTGGTTCCCCCACCATTGCTGCTATAACAGTCTCCATTGTTCCCACTACATTTGGAAGTATGGCTGTAGGTATTTGTCCATACAGCCAAAAGACATTATCAAGACCTCAACCTAATGGATTTAGGAACCTTACTTTTTGCACATGCCTGGAACAGATTACACTAAATGGAAATTGTAATGTTACAGCACACAAGGACAGTCTACACACTCTGTACTTCTAACTTTGTGCTAACAATTTAGGGATGGTCCACACATGTCAGGTAATTTGGCCATGTAGTGTAGGAGTTGCAAAACTTTTTCTTTTTTTTTTTTTTTTTTTAAATAGATGAAATTGTGAGTTTCAGATGAGCTGTGAGCAACAGTCATGTGTGCTAGTTGTGCAAAGTCTTGGAGAATCATTTCCTTAAAATGGGGGAATTTTTTTTTTTTTTTTTTAATGAATCTGGCTGTGTGGTGTCTCATAGCTTGCTAATCCGGTATTTCTAGTTTATTACTTTTTCATTTCTTTTGAAATAAATAATCAAATGTTATGACTTATTTGAACCCCAATAAGGGAGTCACAGTGGTACTGCGGTTAGCACTGTCGTTTCACAGCAAGAAGGTTCTGGGTTTGAACCTGCATTCAACCATGCCTTTCTGTTCTCGCTGTCAGTGTGGACTTCCTCTGGGTACTTGGGTTTCTTCCCACAGTCCAAAGACATGCACGTTAGGTCAACTGGCTACTCTAAATTGCCCACAGGTGTGAATGTGGGTGTGAATGATTAATCATATCTCTGTTGCCCTGTAATAGATAGTCAACCTGCTTAGGGTGTACTCTCACTAGTCAGTTCTGAATGGCTCTCCTGACTGAAGGAATTCCCATTCAAGATATTTTTATGGATAGGCATGAAAAAAAAATTGAGCCTAAGAGGATGCACACAAATCAGGACATCATTACAGCAGTTTATATTTAATAAAAAGTTCAGGCATCTTTAGAAATGACATCATTAGGCTATTTTGCAGGTAACATGGTGGTGTAGTGGTTAGCACGTCCACATCTCAGGACGAAGGTCCTGGGTTTGGATCTTGGTTTGGAACATAGTTTGTATGTTCTCCCTGTGCTTGCGTGGGTTTCCCCCAGGTACTCCGGTTTCCTCCCACAGTCCAAAGACATGCACATTGGGCTAATTGGCTGTTCCAAATCGCCACTAGGTGTGAGTGTGAATGTTTGTGTGTGTGTGTGTGTGTGTGTGTCATCCCTGCAATGGTCTGGCGAGCTGTTCAGGGTGCACCCTGCCTTTGCTCAGTATCAGCTGAGATAGGTTCGAGCCTCCCTGCAACCCTACTAGGATTAGGAAGTCCGGTAAATAAATGAATGAATGAAAGAAACTCTTCTCCTCTAATGTAAAATTCCTGTTTGTCAGGTCATGAAGGATTGATTCTGTCTTACCTGGCATAATTGGGACTACCTGTCTTACTTGGCCTGATGAACTGTTGTGAGAGGTAGTTGGACCCCATGCAGCAGGCCAAAACGGAAGCTTTGAAGAGGTTTTTTGGAATGTATTTGTTGTCGGCAGCACCTTAATGTTCTGCCCTGTCTGAGAGCTTCCCAAAGCTTATTCTGTTCACTGCTTTTTGCAGAATTTCTAGTAGACTTCTTACACTAGTGTCTCTCTGCAGGTTTTCTACATTTTCACTTCAGCCACTTATTAAGAAATTTAGCAAACATTCAAGTGACATTGATGGGATTCAAGTGTCTGACTCCACTCTCCAAATCCACCCTGCTTTAATGAACTCTTCACCTATTTTAGATGCTGGCTAGTCTATTTCTCCTCCCTCCTCTCTCCCTCCCTGCACTCTATTCTCTCAGCTTGTTGAGGATTAACCTAATAGCAGTGGCAGATTGGAAAGACAAGCTTCCCTTGTGGTATGTTTGTGTGTTTTTGCATATATGTCTGTGTGTGTGTTTGTTCAAGAATATCCTGGACTGTAAACTGAGAGGAAAAACTCATTGCATGTCTCTGACAAGTAACAGCTTCGTGACTAGATATTTTGCCTATCTTAAAAGCATCTATTAAGTTTAGCTCTGACATCATCCACCACACAATCCCTTGGCTACAGTCCTAAGACAATGACATGGTAATCAGCAAGCTGTTTAAGAAAGAATGATTGATAGGTGTGCTCAAGACTAGAAATAATGCTTTCTGGAATTTGATGAAGTGCAACTTTGCTTCAGCAAACCTTTTTTGGTGCCTCACAGCTTGTGTATGCTCTTGTATAGAGCTGGGGATTCAGAGCTGATTTACCTCTGCAAAGTGGCCTCGAAGGGATGCTTAACCCACTGTGAAGATTTTAACCATGGACTGGTTTCTCAGGTAGGATGAACTTGTTTCTGTACACATTATAGCCCTGAATTGTACATACTATTACTTGCAAACTTATAATATATAAAAATAATGTTAGCTGTCACTCTGGTTGTTATAGCATCAGTTTTTGGAAATGGTGCTGCGCTTCTTTGGCCATGTTTGTGAAACATCAGTCTAATTTATGAAATAAAAATGACAGTACTAAATAAATATAGATAAATTTAGACTTACTGCCAAGATGGGAAGGAAAGGTTGATGAAATTTGGAGTTTAAGTCAGGGTTATAGATACAGAAGACAAAGCAAGAACAAGAACGGAACATTTACCAAAAAAAAAAAAAAAATCAGATTTCTGTCTGTCTCTATTTGTCTCTCTGCATCGGTTTCTCATCCTTCATCATTCCTTCTCCTTTGCTTGATCCCTCATATCTTTGATCTGTACCCCCTACCCCTGTAGACAGACGCTGGAAATCACACCAACATGTTTCAAAGGTCAGAGTTTGTTGTTCATGCCAACGTGAATTTGGCGAAACCACTTTGGCATAACATGCTATTCCTGCGCGTTTCATTCATGCATCTTATAAACTGAGTTAACAGAACACAGGTGATGTTTTTCACCATATTCTTATTGGCTCTCAGTGATGTGGGTGTGATATATTGTTATTACATTTTTGTTCATAATGAAAAAAAAATGTTTTATTTATCCATCCCATTTATAAGAGAACTGAAAGTACACTGTACCATGAAATCTTCTAAAGTTCTATAATGTGTCCGTCTGCATGCTCCACTATGAGGGGAGAAACTCTGTGCCAAGGAGTCAGACTGCTGTCTGTGTCGTGGGAGTTCATTACCGTTCTCTTTTGTAAGGCTTTAGATAGCGATCAGTGCCGTGTGGCTGCTAGTTGAAAAACAATACCATGACAGGTTTTATCTGCATCAGAGGATATAAGTATGTGTAAACTTCACCTCCCAAACCGACAGCAGTGATTTTGATAAGAAAAAAGGGAAAATGTGTCGCAAGAGCAAAGCTCTGTAATTATTTAGTATCACGCCAGAGTTTCTTTATTTCTGGGTGTGTTTGTAAGAGTGAGGGGTGTTAACTTCCTTACTGATAAAACATTATGTTCCCCTGCTGACAGTTATTTCTCTTTCAGACCACAGATAATTCGTTTATTCACATATGACAAAACAATATCATGAATACAGTTGAAATCCATATCCTGTTTGTGTTTTATAGACTTTAATTCTTTTTCTATTTCTTTCTTTATTTTTCTTACATGTGGCGTGTTACCACTGAGTTCAGTGTCGATAGAAATAGTTCTGAGTGTATAGTGGACTTGAAATGATCAAGAATTACACCATGAACATTTACAATGGACATGTTTCCCATATGTATATGTTGTTGTTAAATAAAGATAATATACAGAACAGACTTTATTTATAAATACAGTATATTTAACATAATATATTATATCATTACATATATATTGAACATATTTAATTACACAATGTGTGCAAATTCATAGTACTAAGGTACAGTGTGTAGTAATAATATAGACTACAGCTATTTTAAGTATTTAAATATTAAATATTATTAAAATAAAATAACTGTATCAATTATCCTGTCCATTTAGAAAAGAATACATGGTCACGTCCTGGACTTAATCCTGGAACCAGTGTAAAATGGAGGGAATAAGAAAGAAAAATCAGTAGGATTATTAGAATCTGGGTCAGCCATGATTTAATGCATACCAGAGTAATAGATGGGAGTTCACGTACCTTGCCCTGAAATTCTCTTCTAAAAAAAAAAAAAAAAAAAGGTAAGTGTTATATGCTCACTGTGTTTTATAATACGACATTATATTATTAAAGGCCTCATTCTGGAAATTCCTGAATTACCTGTTACAGATGTGAACTTTCCATGAAATTATTTTTGGCTAGATTTGATAATAGTACTTTAGTTGTTTACTGCCACAGACTTAAAAAAGATCTTTCAGTTTGTATACTGACACTATCTAGCCTTGAATTTGCATAACAACCTCATCAGGGTAGTTTCACCTTTACATGTAACTCACATACCAGGAAAATGAAGATGTAGATCAGTGTTGTGCAGCTGTGGGTAAATGATGATTGTAAATAATGAGCTATGGAGAGGAAGTAAAAGACGAATCCAGAGTACATCACCTGAGCGCACATCGCTGCATCTACACAACAGGACTGGAGCTGAGGAAGAAAGAGTGAGGGATCAATAAGGCTGGTGACCACTGTAAATGAGTGTATAAGGAAAGGAAAGAAAGAGAGAGAGAGAGAGAGAGAGAGAGAGAGTCTGTGTATGTGTGAAGGAGTGTTAGAGAGGTGTGTCTTATTCACTTGGCTCCCAGGGTTGGTGAGCACCAGCCCGTGCACACAGACCCCCACAGAACTGCTCCACTGCTGCACGGTAGGGTTGTACTGCGCATGCTGTGTACAGAAACATTTGCCAAAAAAGAAAATTGGGTGACAGGTTTTTACTTGTGTGTGTTTGCATGCTTCTTTGTGTATAATAGAATATCTTGAAATGCTCTGTGAACTGAAATTGCTGATGGATATGCTTGTTGTAACTTTGTTCAAAGTGATTAAGGATGTGAAATGTTAAAACTCTAGGAAAGATATGAAGCAGGTCACCATGTCTGTTTCCTCTTTCTTAATCAACTGTTGAAAGTTGGAAAGTTGGAAAATGCAGCAATGCTCTGTGATGTGACGATGCACAAAACGATCTGGATGTTACAATAATACTATGGGCATGCACATCCAATGTGTGTTTACTATATATATATATATATATATATATATATATATATATATATATATATATATATATATATATTTGTCTGTGGG
>JAQMYF010000013.1:14702493-14714932 GCA_030014195.1 Neosilurus mollespiculum | reverse complement strand
ATATATATAGATTTGTATGTGTGTGTGTGTGTGTGTGTATTAATATTTATCTACTTATTTATTTACTTTTAAAACCAAATAAAAATGAAGAAATAATTGCACAAAAAATATTCTGTTGGCAAACTGATGTTTTTTTTTAAATATGTGGAGAATTTAGAAGAACTCTGTGTAGCATTTATATCCGGTTACCAAACTGATTTAACAGAAAAAACATCTTTGAATGTAAAGCCACAGGGCAGTAAAAGCTTTGCAAATAATGACAAAATGTTTACATCCTAATTATAGTAGTTTTTTGGGTTCAGCATCCTGATAGAAGAACAGCTTTCGCCACAACAGATCAAAGTTTGACTGGATCAAATAAGCAAATTAAAATCAAGCCACTTAAATGAATGAAGATTAAACGAGGACTGTTTGATTATCCGAGCTTAAAATCAGTTGGAAATCGCAAATGAAATAAACTTTTCTGGGTGGAACTATTAGAAATGTTCTAAGTGGTTCATATTTATTTCACTCAGGGTTACCTTGTGTAAACATATTTAAATCATATTTAAAGGAAAGTCTAGCTTTTCACAAGTTTTTTTTAAAACACCAGCATAAGTTCGTAGTTTAAATGTATTGATCCTGTATTGATCTTGAATTTTCTAACGTGTTACTTTGGCACTTTGGGTATGAATGAATGAATATTTCATATATTAAACTAATTATAGTTGCTGTGTGTGAAAATCAAACTCTATGCCAATTGGTTCTGTTTAACAATTTCCACCACAGGGTTTTACCATTAAAGAACAAATTAATAGGACATGTAGGTGGAGATGTTTTGGTCGTGAGGTGATCATTTAGAATACCCAACAAGCCACTGTAAACTGTGCAAAATTGTACCAAATGGTTTAGACTTTTTAAAAGGTTATTCTTGTTTAAGATAATATTTTTTTGTACCGTTATTTTGATGGTAAAATTAATGGTATTTTATTATTATTATTATTTTTATTATAAATTCATCCTAGCAAAGAAAGTTCTCTCTCTCTCTCTCTCTCTCTCTCTGTGTCTGTATATATACACATATAGTGCAAGTAAAAGGGTATTCATTGCACAATTGTTGCTGCTCTAACTGATTACTGAGGGTTTCTTTCATGTACCTATATTAAGTATGTGGTTTCTGAACAAAGAAATACAAATAATGATATTCTTTAATTGGTAAAAAGTACAATAACCTTTGGTGTATTGCATTTTGTTTACTTAGTTTCATTCTTCATTTCCCCTTAAACTGTTTTGAAACCTTGACACGATTTATTTTCCCATTATTGTAAATGTTTTGGGGTTTTTTATTTGCCGTAAAACAGCGGGAACACACTGATATCATGTTGTTACAGTATATTTGTCCAGTATTATTTCAGCCGAGGTAGGCATTCTTGTTTATATTTCACAACTTCTTTTCTGAAGTTTTCATTCCTAATTTCTCTGATGTTTGTATTTGTTTGATATAAAGGCAAAGACCAGGCAGTTTAAATGCCTCACATGTTAATTTCAGGAACATCAACAATGTCAAGCAAAAATAAAATAAACAGATGTGTTCTGGCAGTTTTTTTGCTCAAGACAAAATACCTTCCGTTTTTTTAATACAGATTTTAACCCTATGTTGCAGAGTCTGTTTGAATGTGTATATGTTGATGTGATATTTAATTTGTTTGGGTTCATAGCATTCAAATCAGCAATGTTTGGACTAGATTGTGTGTGTTTTCCATGTCACCATTGTGGCAAAAAAAAAAAGGAAAGTGTTTTTGAATACTTTCTGCCCTATAAAATTGTATTCTCTTTTTTTTTGGCAGGGGTTTGTTGGAGTTTTTTGAAGTGGAATAAACAGTCAGGTCCATTGCCGTTGTCTGTCCATTCTTCTAATCTACCAGCCCCTTGTTTCCTTCTCTATTGTCTGAGTCCCCTCATGGGCACCATATCAGCCAGTGATAGAAAACTTTCATCAGAGCCAATCACAGCATCTCACCTTTGACTATGGAGATGAAACAGGCAGTGATGATGAACCGAGAGGACCAAGAAGAGAAGGACAAATCTGAAGAGAATGGCAGACTGGTGGATGGCAGTATTACGGAGAAAGGGCAGAAACTAGTATTGGGGTCCACACAAGTCTCAAACGGGTACCCCAGCACATCAGCTCAGAGCCCCAGGGATGGCACCAGGGCTATAGGGGACATGAGAAGTGGTCTTGGGGGATTCAGGACACTTGTGGTCCAGCAGACCAGTCTGGATCCACCCAGGGAGACATGGAGCAAGAAGGTGGATTTCCTCCTGTCAGTCATCGGCTACGCAGTGGACCTGGGCAACGTGTGGCGCTTCCCGTACATCTGCTACCAGAATGGAGGGGGTGAGTTTATGGGCAGAGGACGGAGCAAAAACATTTACACTACCTGACAGTAAGCAGTCACAATTTCACGCATGACATTCTGCCTGTTGTAACCTACAGCGAGACTGATGCCAAGAGCAACTTAATGGTCACAACAACATGTCAAAAACATTTGTGTTTCTTTTCTGAAATATGATCGATTAGATATCTGTGTGCTTTAGAGAGAACAAATAGACAATGTGTTATTTTATAGGGAACTCCTCTGTTCTTTCTCCTGATTATCCTCGACTGCTCACATTCTCTCTCCAAAGAGGATTCAGACTCCTTCCTTTGAATTTGAAATAATAAAATCTTTGTAATTTCCTGTTCTACCATGCAAGATGGGAGGGCGAGCGAGAGATAGAGCAGCTAGGGACATACTTGCTACTACCAACACTAATTGTGGCTTTCATGAGGAGGACTTCAATCTCTTATTGTTTAATAACCTGCCTCACAGCTACTAAATCAACTGCTATCTTGCACTCATGTCAAAAGCACACAAATAAAGCTTTAATCAAACAGGGAAGCTTGTCTGAACTGGTGCTGCCTTCCTCTACCACTCTTTACTTTGGCAGGGTGAAACATACATACATTTAACATGTTTTTTATTTTTCTCAAAAACCATATCTTCCTGGATGTTTTTGTTTTTGAATCACCATTTGATATGAATGAATGTGGTGAAGGTTAGCGGTTTTCATTATTTCCAGAGAATTCAAGCTTTTATCACATGTTTAAACCTGTACAAACACTCTTGTTCTCTAAAGTATTACTACCCCAACTATTTGGACAGGTGCATTCCTGTTACCCTACCTTCTGATGGCGGTGTTTGGCGGGGTTCCTCTGTTCTACATGGAGCTGGCACTCGGGCAGTTCCACCGCAGTGGCTGCATATCCCTCTGGAAGCACATTTGCCCTATCTTCAAGGGTAAGACTGCCCTCTCACTTCTGAATAGGCATGTCCAAATTATATATTTTTTAATAACATGTATTATTGCTTCATTCTTTTGCATAACCGCTTAATCCTGCTATCCTACTAGGATAGCCCAACAGCTCAACACTTCATCACAGGCCAACGCACAAATAATCACTCACACTCACATCTAGGGGTAATTTTGAACAGCCAACTGGCCTGATGTGCATCTAGTCTTTAGAATGGTGGAGGAAACCGGGTATCCGGAGGAAACCCATGTAAGCACGGGGAGAACATGCAAACCCCACACAAAAACGCCTTCAACAAGCCCATGACTCGAACCCAGGACATTCTTACTGTGAGGCAGACATGCTAACCTCTATGTCATTGTGCCGCCAGTTTATAATATAGGTGTATATAATGTCCTGTGCATGTTACACACTCAATATTGATATTGTGTGGTCTTTAGAATATCATTCCTATTTGAGGCAGTTTTTAAGATTCCTTTTGACATAAAATGCCTCCCAACAAAATAATTACAAGATTTTTCTTTTACAATATAAGGCTAATTTCATATACGTTGATAAGGAATTAGCATGATAAGAAATGTTAATATCTGAACATTCAAACTTTTATATCTAGAAAAAAAAGCAGTCTAAGTTGCATTAAAGTGACTGGCGCTCGACCGAAGGGATGGGAGCAAAGAGACTGATAATACACTCTTTCGTGTCTCCTTCCCAGTTTCTCTCTGGTGCCTGTGTGCTGCTTTGTTGATAGCTGTTGTACGCTCTGTTATGGAAATTGTCACATTTCACTTGCAAAATGTCATCTTATATAGAACTTGGATTTTATGGAAATGTCCTAAATGTCATCAGCCCGTCTCTTTCTGAAGTGAAAGTTGCTTGAAGCGGAGTCGAGCAGATGAACTTTTTTTTTTTTTATTGTGTCTCTCTTTTAGGTATTGGCTTTGCCATCTGCATTATTGCCCTGTACATTGCCTTCTACTACAACACCATCATGGCCTGGGCTCTCTATTACCTGTTGTCCTCCTTCAACTCTACGCTTCCATGGACTTCATGCAAAAACTCCTGGAACACGGCCAACTGCAAGCAGTATTTGTCCACCGACAGCAACATTTCCTGGACCAATGAATCCACGTCGCCTGCCGAGGAGTTCTATACGTAAGTGCATGTAAGTGCCAGGAACCTACAGAGGAGGTCAGAGAGTGAGCGTGGGAGGATTAGCATGAGGGGAAACAAATCTTAAGTAACAGCAGAATATTGATTATCAGATGTATAGTTATGGATAAAACTGACATATGAGCAACCCTTCACATAAAAGGAGCATATGTCAATGTCTTTTGTCAAGCTAAACCGGTTTTGACTGGTTAGCTTCACTTTATTCGGGTGCTTTAGGGGAGATTTGCAGACATTTTGCAGGTTAAGGCTTAAACAAGCTTTTCTTGTTATATCGTGCAGGAATTTCCTGTTTTCCATATAAATGTCTTTCCCTTTTGACCTTCAATAGTGAGTTCATTCTCATCACACCTTCTCTCAGCACTTATTGGCTCATTCTCATCACACCTTCTCTCAGCACTTACCTTCAGCTTGCACATTTTTATAATTCTGCCATGTTGCTCTTAGTTTCCCTCATCAATGCAAGCTTCTATCTTAACTTACAACCCCAACCCCCACCCCACCCCCCACCCCACACACACACACACACACCCTCTGTCTCTCTTTCAGACGGAAGGTGTTACAGGTGCACCTGTCCCCAGGTCTTCATCAGCTGGGTGCAGTGAGTTGGCAGCTGGCCCTCTGTCTACTCTTTATCTTCACCATTGTCTACTTCAGCATCTGGAAAGGGGTAAAGACCTCTGGCAAGGTGAGATCAAAGGGGGAAAAAAAGGAAATTTAGAAATCTAATATTAACGAAAGATGTAAAGTTAAACCTTAACTCATAGGGTTTCTGAGTATTGCAACAGCCAAAGAGATTGCACCCCTTGACTCATATGTTTGGATCTTGGAGATGTTATAGCCTACTTGGGTCAGATGTCCAATAATAACCATGAATAGGAACAACCAGAGCTCATATTATAAACTAGGAAACTTCCATTTGCTTTTTTCTGATAGGTAGTATGGGTGACAGCAACCCTTCCATATGTGGTTCTGTTGATCCTTCTGGTGCGAGGCGCCACTCTTCCAGGAGCATGGAGAGGTGTTGTCTTCTACCTAAAGCCTAGCTGGGAGAAGCTACTGAGCACTACGGTGAAATCAATAACAAACAAGCTAAATGAAAGCTCATGCGACTAAGAAAGCTTGAGCTATTTATTATTGTCTTCATCCTCATTTTTTTTTATCATTACAATTTCTCTCCTTTTCTTTGTTTGTTAGGTTTGGATTGATGCAGCAGCCCAAATCTTCTTCTCTCTGGGTCCAGGTTTTGGTGTACTACTGGCGTTTGCCAGCTACAATCCATTTCACAACAACTGTTATAAGTAAAGAACTACATGATTTCAAATATTCTTGATCTGATCTAATCTCCTATTGGTTTGTTTTTTAAAGCCTGCCTTGATATTAAATATAGTTTGAGATATACATTGATCAGCCATAACATTCAGGCCACCTGACTGGCCTGCTTCTAGGCGGCCCCATCCGAAGCAAACGACAATGCACTGTGCATTCTTAGACTTTTATATCATAACCAGCATTAATAGTTTTAGCAGATTGTACTACAGTAGCTCTTCTGTGGAATCAGACTGGGCATACTAGCCTTTGCTCCCCATGTGCATCAGTCGCTGGTTGTCCTTCTTTGGACCACCTTTGGTAGGTACTTACCACTCTATTCCAGAAACACCCCACAAGACCTGCCGTTGTGGAGATAAATAGACCCAGTCGTTTAAGCATCACAATGTGGCCCATGTCAAAGTCACTCAGATGCTTACACTTGCTCGTTTTTCCTGTTTCCATTACATCATCATCGAGAACTGACTGTACACTTTTTGCTTAATACATCCCACCCATACTTGGCAAGTGCCACTATAATGAGATAATCAATGTTATGGTTGTAACACATTCAAAATATGTCTATTATACATTTACACTTTGTTGTAATGTAAATGTTTACTGTTAAAATGACAGAATTCTGTTCTATTTGTGTCGCAGGGATGCACTGGTGACGAGCTCAGTGAACTGTCTGACCAGTTTCATGTCAGGCTTTGTGATCTTCACCGTCCTGGGCTACATGGCTGAGATGCGGAAGGAGGGAGTGGAAACTGTCGCAAAGGACGCTGGTGAGAACCAGAAGCTTCAATTTGTGCCAATATATTAAATGTAAAGGCAGTTAGACAGAACTGTTAGACAGAGCTAACTTTTACTGTCTGTGAAATAAGCTGAAGAGATATGTCGATGTACTGTATGTGTATTAAGAGTACACATAAGCTTATTGATGGTGCATTTTGTACTTGACTTCTTCATTAAATGTGTTTTTCGTTTTAGGCCCCAGTCTACTTTTCATAGTTTATGCCGAGGCCATCGCCAACATGCCTGCAAGCACTTTCCTCGCCATTATCTTCTTCCTTATGATCATCATGCTGGGATTAGATAGCACGGTCAGTCTCTCTGTCCCACTAGTTAATTAGCCCGGCTCTTTTAACCTATCTTAATCATAGCATGAAGAGCTCTAAGCAGGTTTTTGCTAAGCATTTAGCTTATTAGCTAAGGATGCAACACAGTATTTTTTGGCTGACACAGTATTGTCTTCCAGTTGCTATACTTAGACTACTGGTCACTCTGCTGTCCCTGGTTTGCCCTTCTAAATGCCTCTTTCCTAAAGCATCATATTAAACCAACTCATACAGTTTCTGTGGTAAACAGCCACAATGAATGACAGCATGTGCTTATCACGATGCACTAATGAGATTATCAGTGGGTCTGGTCTTTGTTCCTGCTCAACACTTGGCTTTGTTAGAATGAACTGAACTGTGAGTGCGTGTTTGTTACAGTTATAGTTAATGCCAGGGTCTGCATTGTGTAACCAGTGGTACCCACTTTATTAGCACTATTTATGTCTCCACCTGCAGTTTGCTGGGCTTGAAGGAGTGATCACCGCCATGTTGGATGAGTTTCCCCACCTGCTGGCTCGCAGAAGAGAGTGGTTTGTGCTAGGCCTGGTGTGCGTCTGCTACCTGGGAGCTCTGTCTACACTTACCTATGTGAGTCTTCTTACAGTTTCTGTTCACTGAAATATGACAAATTACAAAGTATTTCTTATTAGTTGATAATTTCACTTTAGTTTTTAAAAGGTACAATTGAAGGGCTGACATCCAGAGTGGTCTAACCAACCGAAAGCTATTTTTGAGAAAATGACATGTCATGAAAGTTTTTGCAATACAAAAAAGTCAGGGATAATGCTCAGGATATGATTCAGGGTCATAAGGAAGATAAAGGGAACATTCTGGCACACGGAGACCTTATCCACATCTGTGAAAATATGACCTCATCTGATTTTTCAATTTTCTGGGGTTAGACTACTATGGCTCTCAGCCCTTCAAATAAGTGCTGTTGCCACTTTGATGTTATTGTTATTTAGGGAGGAGCATTTGTAGTGAAACTGTTTGAAGAATACGCAACAGGCCCTGCCGTCATCACTGTAGTCTTCCTGGAAGTCATTGCTGTTTCCTGGTTTTATGGTAAATACCTATATTTTAACAGAGCCATCTAGAACATTGTCTATGCTTCTGTACTATGTTATGTGGCCTGACTGTGTGTCTGTATGCTTGGAGGGACGACACGCTTCTGCAATGATGTACAGCTGATGCTTGGCTTCTCGCCCGGTCTGTTCTGGAGGGTGTGTTGGGTGGCTATCTGCCCCTCCTTCCTACTGGTCAGTCCAGATCCATGTGAAACAAATCCAAAACACACTCTGATTACCATATTCTTTAGTTTCTATAACATAAGACCAGCTGGACTCTGTGTGTTTTCTCACTTCATTTCATTTCCTTTTTTGAACCATTTTATCCTTTATTATTTATCCCATCCTAGCCAACTCTGTGCGAGGGCGGGGTACACCCTGAACAGCCTGCTAACCATTCACACTCACACCTCACAACTAAACTAGGGGCAATCGAGAATAGCCAGTTAGTGTATGTCTATGGACTGTGGGAGGAAAACCAGGGTACCAGGAGGAAACCCATGCAACCATGGGGAGAACATGTAAACTCCACACAGAAACGCCCACACCAGGAACAGGGCTTGCACCCAGGATGGTGTAAATGCTAATTAATATGCCAACGTGACACCCTTATTTTCACACTTGAATATTTAACAGGAAATAGAAGAGAACAGGTACATGAGTGTATTGTTCTTATCTATGTTTATTTAAACAGTTTATGTTTACTTGACACAACAGTTCAGATAAAGCTTTTCACTCAAAGCAACTTGTTTATATACACCAATAATTTATGACTTTGAATATTTTCTACACTCCATACATCGAAAAGTCATTATATCTAACCTTCAGACCACAATATGTATTTTTCCTGCAATTGTTAAGGCTTTGCGCCTTAGTTGAGGAGTCCACTTGCAAAGCCAAGTTTTGTAAAAAATGTAAAAAAAAATTAAAAATGTTGTTATTTCCCTTAGCCTCGTTTTCAGGCACCTACGCATGTCCCACTGTTAGCTCCACTTTAAAAACCTGCTGACTCGTGTTATAAATAAAAAGCAAAACTCGGATAATTCCTATGCCTATAAAAAAAAATCTGATTTTTCTTAAAAATTGACAAACTTGACTTATAAGGTTTTGCAAGTGGTCTCCTCAGTTAATTTGTTTTCAGAAATTGACCTAAATCACTTGGATTAATCTGTTCTAGTCTCAACTTGTGGCAAACAATATAACATTTGAAAATAAAAAATGAAATTACCCTTAGATGAGGGTGCAAAACAAACTGAGTTAATAATACCAAGCTCAGGTTGAGTTCAGTTATTGTAACCGTGAATTTTCTATAAAACATTTGAATCATTAGGAGCAATTATCGAGTCCAAAGCAGTAAAGGCCAAAAAAGGTATTTTGCAAATGCAACTTTTTCCCCATAATCATTACCAAATTGTCTCGTACATTAGTGAACATACCATTAAACTTACCATTAAACAGAAAGCTTACTTGTTCCATGTGTTATTTGTTTGTAGTTCATCATTGTAAGTTTCCTGGCCTTCCCTCCTGCTGTGAAGCTGTTTCACTACCAGTACCCATTCTGGACCACTGTACTGGGCTACTGCATCGGTGTCTCCTCTTTCATTTGCGTGCCGTCCTACATGGTCTACCACCTGCTCACTACCAAAGGGACCTTCAAACAGGTACACCAGCAGCAGAAACAACAGCATCGAAACCCATCTGTCATTATGCGGTAGTACACATGAGACAAAGAGGAGATGCAGGTAAATTTGATAAACACACTTTTAAGACTGTGACTCACATTATCCATTTGGTGGATGTGAGACGTGACAAGAGATGCGAGCATGATCCAGATGCCGCCGCCGTCCTGCTTCTCATCCGGCTGCTTTTGATGGTGCTGTCAGCCAGGATGAGTGCTGCATGTTTGCATATGACTTAAATACACAGTGGTGCTGAAAGTGCATATCCGATAGGTTAGGATGCGTGTTCAGTATCAGAGCTACTACGTGCAGGTAAAAAAACACGTCCTTGGAGTGAAGTGAGGTAGGTCAGTCAGGAGCAATAAACAATGACTCAATAATCATTTCCAACACACTTGGATTTAATGTGTTGATGTTTTGATAAACGTCAGATGTGTTATGTTAGCATTGAAACAAAACCCTGTAGGTGTATTGTAGGTGTGAATAATATCCAAAATCAGACCCTGTTTGCTATAAGCCTGAGGTATACTTGCTTTTTAACAGCACATTTGCACAGACAACTGTGTCATATGTGCTTCTGTAGGATTCCACCAGAGGGCAGACCTGGTCACACAACTTTTCTACAAAACTTTGACATTTTTGTGCCTATTAACACTGTCATGTCCACTGGTCTACATTACTGGATTTGCCATTGTGTGACCAAACATACGCAAAGATGGGCGTTGTTACTATCGCTGGAGGGAAACGTTGCACCAAAAGAACCAAACACCAATACCCGAAAAGATAAACGGATCCCTGAAGTTTTGTTGGCAGTAGTAGATCTATTTCGATTTGAAGCTAAGGAGAGATACGTTTATGAATAATTAACATGGAAAGCTAAAAATAAATAAATAAATCTGTCTTAATCAACCCGTGTAGTTCACTTTCCTGATGATGCCAGCTCTTTAGATTACCACATCAACCTGCGCAAATAATAGTGATGATTTACAAACTTCCATTACCTCAGAGCCCGGCAGACAACTCCAAAGTCAATAACTGTGGTTTTAAAGCTGCGTTAATCAGTTTCTTCTTTAAATCATATAGTAAGTCCTTCTTTGGCTAGCTGAAGCTTGCTGAGCTAAAAATAAAGCCGTATGTAGTAAGAAAATATTTCTTTTTTTCCTCCATCTCTAATGAAATAATGGAGTTTAACAGTCAGAGCTGTTTTACATTAATTGTACAATGGGCACAGGTAAGCAGTGCTTTCAGAATATGCCTTTAGCTATTTTATTTGTAATGTTTTACCAGACTGAGAAAACACAATACACTTGTCATTAGGCCATGCACTGGGGAAAATCCACTTCTTGGAGTCCCTCCCGGTTTTTTCCTAAAATTACAAAATATAAAAAAAGTAAAAAAAAAAATTTAAAAAGTGGTGCTAAGCTGAGATCAAGAGCAGAAAGAATGCTTAGAACGAGGACTGAGCTCCATTAGAGCATTGCAAAATATTCAAAATATTTCTTGGCAAAATATGAAATTCAAGATAAATTATTAAGTCAGTTTGATGTGGTGGAAGGAGCTCTTTGGTTAGTGGTACACCCTGAACAACTTGCCAGTCCATTGCAGGGCCAGTGCACACATTTAATCCTAATTAGGGTCATAGGGAACCGCCAATTCTGGGCGAGGGCGAGGGTACAGCTCACTAGGCCACTGCAGGGCCAACACACACATATCTATTCACACTCAAACCTAAGGGCAATTTGGAACAGCCAGTTAGTCAAATGTGCATGTCTTTGGACTGTGGGAGGAAACTGGAGTACCCAGAGGAAACCTAAATAAGCATAGGAAGAACATGCAGAACTCCACACAGAAATGCCCTCGCCAAGCATAGGACTCAAACACTGGAACTTCTTGCTGTGAGGCGGACTTGCTAACCACTATGCCACCTTGCCTCTCCATGTACATTTAACAACAATCATCTCATTCTGTTCTCTACAGCGCCTGATGAAGAGCATCACCCCTGAGCCTGCAAACATTGAAGGTTTGCACAGAGATATCATCATCACCAACGCTGTGTGAATGGAGACCCTTCGCCCTCTGCTGGACATGTAGCACAAGTGGGGATTTCACCCCTACATCATATCCCAGATCTGCCAAAGGTGTTTCCATCCTGAGCATGTGATGGCTGGACTCCTGCATCCATCAGTCCAACTGCTCCTTTTCCCACCATTTCTAAATGTGGCAGCATTTAATGTACATGTGAGATAGCACCTGCCATAAAGCTATATCTATTGGGTATTTCGAGTCAGGCGTCTGGTAGCACAACTGTCTTTTTGATTTTTATCACCATTTTGTGATTTGGTGATTTGTTCCATTGTTTCAAAGAAAGAAGTAGAGAAATCAGTAATGGGCGGTATACGTGGTATACGCATGTTCATTCTGTTTAGCACTTTTAGATCAAATATGACATTTGAATGCAGAAATCTCCCACCAAATAACCGTTTTGTTTTAGAAGTATTTGACGTTTCAAGTAGATTTAACACACACACACACACACACACACACACACACACACACACACACACACTTACAATTGCATATGACTTTGAGTACTGTTATATTTACTTATGTTACATCGGATAGCCCCATATGTTTTGGGGTTAGAACTCCACAGGTAGAGAAAAAGAAAGGTTTGATTTGTTGCACTGGTGTGTGTGTGTGTGTGTGTGTGTGTGTGTGTGTGTGTGTGTGTGTGTGTGTGTGTGTGTGTGTGTGTGAATGTGT
>JAQMYF010000013.1:14635688-14686173 GCA_030014195.1 Neosilurus mollespiculum | reverse complement strand
TCATATATGTGCACACGTGTGTGTATATATAAGAACCAGGTAACTGGTGAGTGCTGCTGGAAAAAAATGTGATGTGTGCTTCAACTCATGTCAGCTTGTGTCCATCATTGTGACGAGAAGCGGCTCTAGAGATCGGTCCTCACAGAGAATTCAGTGTACAGAACTGATCTCAATAATCTACTACAGTGAGCATCTTGGCCGGATGTGTTATGGTGATGAGGTGTGCAATGTAATAGGTAGTGATTGTATATTTTAAAGCTCCCAGAATGCATTATTTAATTTGTCAGAAAATGTGCTGCAGCCAGTAAAAAAACAGCTTCAACCCAAAGGATAAAATCAAGTTGCCCTTCATATGACTCCATGTGAGTGATCTTGTGAGATGCCTCAAGTTTTTAGTGAACAGCCTTGGTGAACCTTTGTGATTCTCTAGTGCTGCAAAAGAGTAAAAACACTAGTACCTTTCTAGAATTCTTAACTTTTAAAAATTCTGTAATAAGAATTTGTAATGTTGATCATATTTATGTATAAACCATATTTCTATAAAAATACCAAACTAGTCTGGCTTCAGTCTGTCAGTGCAATTTAAAAATCACATCACCAAAATTTGTATGTAGAATACATGTTATATCAAGCTTGAGGGTTGGTTTTTGGTTTGTTTGTTTTGTTTGTTTTTTGTTTTTTTTTTGCAAATTTGCTCCTGTTTAATTTTAAAAACTGTGAAAACTAACTGGGCTGCTTAAAGTTTTAAAAGGTTCACATAAGGCTGTGTGGTGAAGCTTGACCACATGTTTGTAGTTGTTTCAATATAGAGCACAATGAGGCTCCTTTTAATTTCTAACCTGCCATTTTCTATATGGTATCTCAATGCTGAAGAGTTTGAGGCTAGGCATTACATACCTATGATCATACGTGCTAACAACGTTTTTTTTTTTTTTTTTTTTTTTTTTTTTTTCTGTGGTATGAATCAGGACCATGTGCGTGTGTTATGGCATGTAGAATTTCCTTCTGTCTTCCAGACACAAGCAGGGGATCAGCACCCTATAGATCTTCTGCAATTCACGTCATAACTCGGGAGCCTGTGAGAAAACACTGCGCCGGCACCATACTGGTAGCGCCGTGGAATCTGTGAATGTAGAACGTAGAGTAAATGTGCTGTGTCCATTTTATTATACCATTGAGTGCACATATAAAGCTAATATTTTGTGTCTTGTTTTGTTTATAATAATGGGAAAGCTACCCATTAGAAAGAATTATACTGGAAGCAAATCACAGACCGAGAGGTGTGTGTTATCTAGTTCAGCTGGGTAGAAACAGTGAGTCGAGAGCATGCTGAGTGAAGCCCTAGCTGTTAGAAGCTGCTTCTCATGCCAATGTGCAGTCGTTTAATGTACTAATTTTTTAAATAAGCCACTCAGTGTGAACAGTTATGTCGCAACAAAGCACAGACTGAGAGAAGGTGTGTGTTATCTGGTTCACCTGGGTAGAAGCCATGAGTCGAGAGCATAAGTGAAGCCCAACTGTTAGAATGTGCTTCTTTTATTATGCCAATGTGCAGACGTTTCATGTACTAATAAATAAGCAATTAATTTTTAAATATGCCACTCAGTCTAAGCATTTATGTTGCAAGCAAAGCACAGATTGAGAGAAGGTGTGTGTTAGCTAGTTCAGCTGGGCAGAAACAACGAGTCGTGACCATGCTAAGTGAAGCCCCAACTGTCAGCATGTGCTACTTTTCTAATGCCACATAATGTGCAGTGGTTTTATGTGCTAATATTTTTTTCAAGAACGTTTCAGACTGCCCATTGTTCAGTCTGCACTTGTTTGTGATGCATGTTTTCAAGGGTCAATTCCATAACACAAAGCTAATTTCTGAAGGTATCTCTGCTGTGCGAGGGGAAGATTATGAAAGTAATTAGCGAGAGCTATTGCGTCAACCTGAATCCTTTGGCATGGTAAACTGTTTGTGTGGCCTCCAGTATGGGAACGTGCTGTTGTAACCAGACTTTGCACAGACTTAATTCATAGAAACGACCAAATGTAGGCCCTAAACAAATACAAGTAATAAGTGATAATGGAAACACCTTGAACGTGTAATTTAATCATAATTTATCTTGTAAATCAGATAGACCTTTATTACGTTCATCTGTGCTTTTGATTTTCTGGTTTCTTATACACAGGAATAGAGAAACGTATAACAGATGTCCGTCTAAACGTATCCACTGTGAAATACAGGTTTATGTCTTCAGTATGTTTATATAGATCAGGTGAAATAAAAAATAATTTTGGTCTGTGAGAGCAAATAGGAAAAGGTTTTATGGAATTCAGTGTTTGTTGGCATTTGTCAATCAACTTTATCTTTAAGCTCTGATTGGTTATTGTTCGAATTACATCTCGTGAAAATTCAGCTCAGTTGAATTCTGTAACCACCCATTTCACGTCAGTTAAGAAAATTTCGGCCCTCATTTCACTGGTGTTCGTTGAGTCCTGTGTGGGTGCAGCTTTGTAGTATAATAAGCAACTTTCAACAAACAACTAACAACTGTTGGGTCAGTTACTAGTAACTGCCACTTTTTTCCAATGATTTCAGCAGGATTTAGGGTTATGTAAGGATAGCACAGTAATGATTTGGGTTAATTTAAGGGATTTTTAAAAATAGAACAGTATACACTTGTTGAATATTGGACCATGTTGTTTGTTGCTTACTTTTTTATTTTCAATTCTCTATAGGAGGCAGGGAGCGGAGAAGATGACCGGCTTTCGCAGCCCAGGAGGTAAAGCCTTGCATTTTTAATCCCATCCTCTTGCTAATCCAAAACTACCACTAATCACATTTCTTCTGGAGGTATTACATCAAAGTACTGTGAATGATCGAAATGGTTGAAGTTACTCACTCCTTTGTTCATTTTATACTTTTTTTTTTTTTTTTTTTCCCCCTCCTTTTTTTTTCTGGATGTTGTCTGGCAGTGATTAGCGATGGACATACGAGTCATCTGACTGATAGAATATAATAGGGATGTGCACCTGTCACTGAGACCATGCAATATGCATCTTGTTGCACTGCCAACAACCCCTTATATTTTAGATACACATGAAGCATCTATTAATGTGATGCAGTTGGTTTGGACGGTATGATGGTATATACTGTCTTGTAATTGAAGTGGGATTACAAGGGGGATCCAGCACCACTGCAGACTTCATGTTGTATGTACAGAAAGAAGACAGAAAGAGGAATACAGGTAATTTAAAAATTACTTACTTTTTCCTGAAGTCTCTGACGCAAAGACACATAACCTTAGCAAAAAGATGAAAGTTAGCTGACAACATTGTCAAGTCTCAAAGTGAAGATGTCGAGCATGTGTTTGAAAGCAGTAGGAAGAGTCAAGCGTGTGCTGATCCTGTTCTGTGAGTGTGTGAAAAAAATCCGTGGGGTGCCGGAAAAAATCGATTCACGTCTGAATCGCAATTCTTATCTATTAGCATTCTGAATCGATCCAAATTTTCAAGAATCAATGTTTAAAAACACGTTTTTTCGAACATTTCCAACCTTACTCACAGCGCGTACCTTTTGTCCAGACAGCCTCCGTCGTGAATTGTTCCATTGAGTGGCGGGTGCAGAACTAACTTTTAGCCTAGGTTTGACATGGATGAGGAAAAAGAAATGCAGCCAGCGCCATCTTCGCTGAAGGCAAATGTTTGGGTGCACTTCGGATTTTACAATTTTCCGGGTAAGAAGAAGCTTGATATAACATGAGGTGTGCAAAATCTGCAAAATAAAAGTCAAGTATTTCGCGAACACTTCAAATCCCTGAGCCCACATCTTATGCCATCACCCAGAGATAAAAGAAACGGAGCAGCAGGCACGACAAACTCCTGACCAATGCACACTCCATCACTTCAATAAACTCCCAACCGACTCTGAACGAGCAAAGCGGATAAGTAAACCTACAAAACCAGTTATCTTGTAATATAATTTCTTTCTTTCTTATAGAAGAGTTGTTCCTAGCTTATAGAAGAATGTAGTTACTCGTGAAATTGGCTCCCTTTGTTTGTAATGGTTATGAATCAAACATCGGTTTGAATTGAATCGTCACCCCAAAAATCGGAATCGAATTGAATCGTGAGTTGTTGTTGTTAGATTCACATCCCTAGTGGAAAAGTGCTCATGCGAAGTATAAAAATGCAAACTTTTAGTGCTTTTAGGTTTTTGCTAGATAGTTTTGAAACTAATTAAATGCTATAAACAGTCTTTTGTCAGAGGCAATCCATATGAGAGAGAAATTCGACAATGACAGGAAATTACACCTGCCATCATGACACACACACACATGTCATGTAAGACATGTAAGGACACTGTCCTGATTTCGACAGTTAACAAGCCAGGGTTCAGAGTTGAAAAAAATTTCATTTCACTAAATAGTTTCATTAAATAGAACTTCAATAAAAAGTGTTGCCACGTTTATATGGCCAAATTCCAGTCCAAAATGTATTTATTTCAAATAAAAAGAAAATAACCAAAAGTAATGAAAGCACAGTAGGGTTATTTTAAGCCATTAATTAAATGAATGGGGGAAAAGTACTATATTGTGATATAAGTGATACGAGGTGATGCAAAACATGATGCTTTGTGATTCATTATGAGAGTTTGATTTTAGTTATTTTGTATTTCACTCAACATTGCATTGTATGAAGATGCTCAGGATTAACAATTATTACAGTACAATGTGAACTGTTAAACTTTCAGCAGCCTCGGCCTCACTAGCTAGAATGACTTCATGGTAGACAATTGTATACGCCTTCTGGTGGTCAGTTAGCATTAGTGTTCTGCGTACTTCCACTGGAATGCATATGAATCGGGGAGCATCCCTGAGAACAGGCAGGCAGTGGCTTTCCTTCACAGAAAATGTGGTCATGCTGAAAATTACAGCACATAGATTTAGAGAAGGTAAAAATGTAAATGGAAAAGCAACTACCACATGTACATTACAGTTACTGCCGCTGGACCTGATGGCTCTGACATATGCATGGCAGATGTTTACATTTATTAAGCAAGTGCACAGTTTCTACACCTTCTCTCATAGTCTGTACCGGCTATGGGAGACGTTAGCATAACTCAGCAGGTAGTAGGGATGCTGTTTCTATATTCTATAATAAAAGAACCTTATATGACTTGTTTAATTACTTTCAAATGTATAACGTAACTAGACAGGGACTTTTTGTCTGCAGGCTATGGTTAACATGAAAATAATTGTAACAATAATTATTTAAAAAAAAGTGCTGTAATCTGTAGTCATGCATCGAAGGTAACTTGTACAGGTGAAAGGGTATTAAGTAAATATTCACACTGGTTAAGTGCCTTATTTTTTTACCTTCTCTTTAAAGATTTAAAGAGAAGGTAAAAAAGGAGTTCTTACATCTAAACATTTACTGCAGAAAGCTCATTATCGTGCAGTACTCTCAGTAGCCACAGTGAGGTGTCTTCTGATCACTGTTTCAGGAGTAATTGAACTTAGAGTTCATCATGGCTTCATTTACGCTACCTACCGATGTATAAACTCTAGTTCCAAATGGTTTAGAGGATTTCATTAAACTCAGCTTAAATGCCTGCGAGCAGCTGAAACACCAAAAGCACTGTTTTTTGTGACAAGACATCCATTGCAATAGGTGCACTTTTCCAGTCACCTTGTTCATTCAGCAGTTGCTTGAGATGAGGGGACCGATCGTGTGTGGTTGTTGTCCACACAGTGCTGTGAATCCACTCCAGAAATTTGCCCTTATTTTTTATTAATGATACAATCTCCATGGTAACATTCATATCTATTGATTAATAAAATTGTTTAAGTTTATAATAACCACTTGTTGATATAGCATGTGGTCATTCTTATGGTCTAACTAGTGCAGAAACATTATGAAAGTTTTTATTTATTTATTTTTGTTGGCACAGTGGAGTACAGCTCTTAGAGAATGGACCTAGTAACAGTACAGTTTTAGTTTTCATTTTCAGTCTAAAGATCAGGAAGGATATTTAATAAAATAATTCCTTTAAGTGCTGAGAAGTATAGATAGACTGTTGAACATTGTGTATGTCTATGAGGGTCAGATCTACATAAACAAATAACATCTTTTCCGTCTTTAGCTGGGAGGGATTTGTCTGACTGTAACCATGACTGTTATAAATATGTGAGTTTATAGTTAATTTGCATTTTAATCAAATATCTAGCGTCAGCAAGAGCATCAGTATGTTTATGCAACCATACTATGTCAGTGTAGATGTTGAAAATAGCCAAGGCATTCCTAACAATGTTTTTTTTGTTGTTCATGCAGGTGCAGTATTGTTGTTTGTCTTGTATCTTTCAGATGTCTATAGGGTGAAAATTCATTTACTGGAATTTTATTCTTTTTATTTAAAGACAGAACCTGAGGGTGAATGCAGAATTATATCCCTTACAAACAAAGTTTAAATATATGCTCAAAACCACACAAGTCATTAAATGTTTTGTTTTTATTACTCTTTGCACATCAAGAATGGAAAAAATAATAATCAGCGCCATTTTGTTTATGAAACCTTGCATGTGGAAATGTTTACCTGAGCATTCAAGTGAGTGTTTCACTGGGTTAGAATGAGGTCACACAATAGCAAGACAAGCAAATCCAGCAAAATGGCCTTGGATGTAGCGGCGAGTCTCTGTTATGTGCCAGCATCACTCATTTGTGCTAGCTGATCAGCAGTTTTTCATCAATACACAATATTGTTTGACACTGGCAACTGTTTATTGCAACGGGTGTATTCAAAACTTTCTCTTTCCTGAGAACATGAATATAATTATAGCCTCTGCAACATTCACTCAGGGAATTATTGACAGAAAGCAAGTAATGTTGTTGTTTTTAGTTTGTTTGTTTTTTTGCTTTTTCTCATCAATTTGAAGTTTTATCCTTTACTCAGTTGATGGTCCAGTTTAAATTTGCTGCATAAAGTCAAACAAGATGGACATTTTCTGCTTCAAATTTCCCAAATGTGTCTGGCAAGTGTTGAAATTTTATTTATGCGAGGTTGGCTGATCATTATTTGAGATGTGTTATGCAACACTAGCAAGCGTGCTTGCCAAGAGGTGGGACGGTCCGGGAAGGGCTTGCAGGACGTAAGATTTTTGTTCGGTAATATCCAACACAGAATGTGACCTCCCCCTCCGGCTCATACAGTGAACCCCATAACTTGGCTTAATGCTATATCTGCACATGTGGACTCGATTACATGAAGTATTAGGTAATTCTGTCATGAGATTGATATTTCCTTGTGTGTCTCTGTCTGAGAACCTTTGCAGTCTTATTTTCTCTTTTTGATGTGGACATCCAGCCCCAATGCATCAACCCAAATCACCTCTGACTAACCTATACAACGGCTATCCAAAACTAACAGACGATCAAACTGTGTATGATATACTATCTGCGCGCACACACATTCTGTGGTTGCATTCAAAATTTTGTTTTTACATTGCTGAAGTGGGTGAGTGGGGAAATTGTTCGGAATTATTCGAACAATTATGCCTGCTGGTTTCATATTGGGATTTTTGTGTGCTATCCTCATAGACGTCTTGCAGCCAGTGGAAAGCACTGCAAAATCTCACAACAAGGGAGAGAATCTGTGTACTGCAGACAGCTGTCTCATTATTTCATCTTCTTTAATGAGTTACTTATGAAGGAGTGGTGCGACTGTGGCTGGAGGAGAGCGGTTTTAAATTTGCAATGGAATCTTTTTACATTAAACAAGACTACTCCTTGTCAGGTTTCTTGTTATACATTAATTGTGTTGCCAGCAAGTTTTCTCCTATCATTTTCTCTCGTGTGATTTATTCCCCTGAAGTACAATCCACTATGTATCCTGGCAGATCAGGTATCAGACACTGAGATGAAACATCCTGGTGCTACATTCTTGATATTGGGTCTTATCAATTCCTGCAATTTTAACCGTGAATGTTTAAAATTCCACCAAATCCGATTAGATAAATTGCTTTAAACAGAATTATTTTAGAATTATCACATTTGTTGCAACATTAAAGGGCGATACCATTTCCTTCCTTCTGCTTTTTGTAGCAGTACGGACCATTTAACAAGGCGTATGCTGCCCACATACAGAAAAAAGCTACATAGAAGATAAAATAGATGAAATTTGTCAGTGATACTGAACCGCTGTTTCTGCTGAGTAGATTTTTAACCTGCAGTTTGTAGTGCGATGAGAATCCTTGCTTGCCTTCCGATTCAGGAGGTTGCTATTTGATTATACATAGTATGTATCAAATATTTTCTGATTCTCCTCTCAACAGTGCAACTGAAGCTGTCTGTGTACACATTGGTATAGCTAAGATAGAACTTATTTTGTTTTCTACCAGTGAGTCAGGGCTCAGATCGGTATATTTTATGATTTATTGTAGTACTCTTAGTGACAGTGATGCGATGTCTCATTGGTCGCGTTGCCAAAGTATTTTATCTTGGCATGACACTTCTTGCAAATTGCAACATTCTTATCAAGCCCTTTTTTTTTCTCCTTTCAGCACTCCCATAAACCCAAGAAGTGTTCCCAAATGTCAGCTTATTAAAATGCTGTTTTGACTTGCATCAAGCCTTCCTTATTACTTGCCTTCTCTAATGACATCACTCCTTTTGCATTTCGAATGTGCATATGACTTTAGCAAGCTGCATAGCTTTTGGAAACAGCTGAATTTTAAAAAAAAGAATTTTACATAATGTTTGTTTTAAAGTAAAGCATATAAAATGTACAGAGCTGTAAATCGCTACAGTTCACAGCTCGACACGGTACCAATTTTCCGCAAATCAATTATTTTGGTCTGTGATTTTTAATAGGTTAAGCGGAAAAAAACCCAATATTAACAAGCTGAAAGGGGGCATATCATTAAGCGGAGTCTTAGCAGAGTCGGATTCTTTGGCTACGGAATACATTTCTATGTTGTGCTGAATTGGGATGAGAAGAGTAATCCATTTATCCATAACCATAGCTTGACTTAACTGTGAATGTAAACGTAGTCACCGGGTCACAAAACGGACGACGAAACCCCATCCCCCGAAGGTGCTTACAAGCTTAAAACACAAAAAACTTAACCCCTCTTTACCCCCCTTGCACTCTCACCTCTATTTATGAAACATTTGCTGAAGTTCCTGGCTTCAACAGGACCTATTGTCAGCCAGCACTCCTTATAATTAAGCAGCGAGAAAAGCTCAAAGACAACAAAAGCTGCAAGCTGGGCTGGAATCTTGTGTGGCATTTCGAGTCACTGCATCATTCAGCTTGAGAGAGCTTCAGACTGTATAGCAGTCAGTGACCCTAACATGAGTAGTTCTGACATGCAGTGCCTCATGTTTCTTGCCATCATTTTTATGACATGCTATTGTTTCTGGAATCAACCCAAGTTTCTGCTCTGTCTGTGGAGAGTTTAGGCTCCTCTGTAGTCCCAAAATGCATCCATATCAAACTTTGTCAGCTGAGCATTACCCTGTTGCATTAGTAATATCCTAGCGGACAGAAGGCATGTGATCTACCTTCTTATATCTAACACAGAAGTGCCGCAGGGATGTGAGCTTACCTTTAACGCACTCCACACCAGTCAATATCTTCAGGACGTTATCTACTAATCTGATAAACTTTCCAGTGAACCCAACTCTTAGGCCTCTTCAGCAGTGACACATCTCTGTACAGTAACAGTAAAGTAGTACTTGGTTACATGATGCAGTAAATGAAGAAAATAACACTTGATGCATAACAGAAGGAAGGCATAGGTTGGTTTATATGATATTACCATATTTAGTGCAATATAGAGAACAATGTCCAGTCATAAAAACAAAAGATGTCCTAAACAATGCCAGTAAATCTCAAATCGGATCATCCATATTTGTTTAATGCGTTATCACTCACTCATTTGCCGAAAGGCTTAATCCTTCTAGGGTCGTAGGGAGGCTGTGCCTATCTCAGCTGACCCTGGGTGAAGGCGGGGTACACCCTGAAGAACTTTGTCAGACTCCTTGGCAGGGCACCTCTTGGTCAATTACCCAATTACTGTCAATTTGGAACAGCCAATTAGAATGTCTTTGGACTGTGGGAGGAAAGTCACACAAGCATGGAGAGAACATGTAAACTCCACACAGAAATGTCTAAGCTTGGGAATTGAACCCTCGACATTCTTGCTGTGAGGCGTATGTACTATTCATTGCTATTCTTATGTATTCAGTTTTTCTACTATATTTACAAAAAAAAAATGCAGCCCTTATAGAAACAATGACATGTTAAACACAACAAAATCTTTACTGAATACCAGTTCAATATCTCTGCTCATGGCCGTGTGCTGTGGCACGGGTTAAACATATTAAAGCTCAAGTTTCACAGGGTACAGGAGTGAAACTCATTTTTTAACAAACTTTGTGATCACAGCGATTGTATATGTTTGTAATATAATCTGACATTCAGAACATACATTTGCATATTATAGTTAATAAAGCTCAGGATTCAAAGCCCAGAAAGAAGTGCTCCATGTGAGAGATAAAAAAGCGTCATTAAATAATTACTACAACTAAATTCCAGGTTTTCTACTGCAGTGATTTTAAGAAGTATATCGGTCAGAGATCCTTCAATGTGACACACCTTGTTCTGCACTCTCATGTCATTCTAGGCTGAAGAAAGTGGGAATCATTGATACAGATAGTACCAGAAGAGACTATTAAAGACACAGTGTACACAAAGATCGATGTCAAAATGGAAATGGAGGTATTATCAATTGACATGTCGCCTGCATTTACTGCTGGTAGCTGAGCCAGTTTTTCAGGCTCTACTCTTTCTCTTGGGGCTGGGCATGGCAGACCGTGCAAGCTAATTCATGCCTGAGTTTCTCATTTTACCCTGTTCTCACACGTGAAAGGTGATTCTCACAGGCTCTCGTTATCAGACTTAAGCCCAAGCATTCATATCCACTTTAGCACTCTTCATTTGGCTTCATCGCAATGCTTTCATACATGTCTCTGTATAAGAAATATCTATCTGGTATAGGTCTTTAAAATGGCTGACATGTTTAGCACTGCCAGCATTGTGACTGCCACTTCGGTCGTATGCATTACTGTTTTTTTCCATATAGCTGTTCAAAGGAGACAACACATTTCCTGCTCCAAGTTTAGGAAACAGCTGGCCCCTGAGCAGGATGGCCATGCGTTGGGGGGTATTTGGGGAGTATCCAGAATCTAGGAAACAGTCATGACCTTTTACTGGCCTTGCATGGTATCGCAAAGTCATTGCACAACATGGAACAGAGATCCTGTAAACATGATATGACAACAGCATAGCTTGGATTACAAGTCCGAGGAAGAGAAAGGACTTAATGGAAAATATCTGATATAAGCAACAAACAAACTTACACAACCCAAGTGGCCTGTAATTAAAAAAAAAAAAAAAAAAAATGCCTCCAAAACGTGACATGGGGGTCCACAACTGAAAGTTATTATTTTTATATAGTTATTTACATAGTTGCATTATGTGATGTCTGAATGTGTTGAAAAATACAAGTCAACCACATTTGGCTTGTGTTCTTGAAAAATCAGGGTTTATTTTATTTTATTTTATTTTATTTTATTTTATTTATTTATTTTTAAAATTTACGGTTTTATTTATTTATTTATTTATTTATTCCAGAAAGGCCAACAATCTTCCCCAAAATCCACTCACAGCAATACTGGCAATAATTCAAAACTAATAATCACAATTTGGCATGTACTTCATTGCCGACTTGTAATATTACATATCCTATAGAGCCAAAATAATGCTCATTAGCTAGTTTTTCATTAAAATCATATATTTTTACACATGTATTGTCATTTGCGTCACACTCCTTACAACAGCATATTAATATTTTCACAAAACAGTGGTCTTTACACTAGATCAGAATGCCATGTAAGGGTGATTGAAATTTCCTTTTTTTTTTTTTTTTTTATCTTATTGTAAAATGAGGCACATTTATTTGGAAGTGTCACACTCCATAAGTACTGACGGGACAGTACTTATGGAATCAACTAGAAAAATGGTGATTAATAGGACATCGCTAATGGTGTCTTTAGATGGCTAATTAAAAACATAATTCATATTTCATTACAGTAACTGTAAAAAAAAACTTATTCATGTTTGATGCCATGGTAATTTTTTTTTTTAGCTACGTTTCTTATCATATGTTCAAAATTTACAAGTATATTTTGTTGACACAAGTGTAACTAGTTTTTTAACTGTAGAAGAGTTGTATAAAAAGATTGAGTGAACTGTAGCTTTTTTGGCCAGGAGCCATTTTTTGTCAAAGCCCAAGTGTTGATTTATCCATTGGAATTGGCAAATAGATCAGCAGGTCTTGTGTTTAAGGGATGGGGCACTTTGTCCTGGGTATTTTTACACCTCCTGGTTGTGATGCAAGATGTCTGATACCACATGGTTGAAGTGCTTGTTGTTTAGAATACTGTGCTGTTCTGAAGTGGTTGATGTAAGAGTGATCATTCTCAGAGTCAGCTTAGAACTAAAAATGGCTGCTTCCAGGGAAAAGATGCACTCAGCACAATGAAATGAAGGTATCTGATGAATAACATGACTGCTGGGAGAGGGCAATAATCTGTATTTTTATTTATTTTTTAAATCAATAAAGTCAGTACTGTGGAACAATGCCTACTATTGCATTTAATAGTATATCTAAATATAGTAATGTGCTGTAATCTGTAATATTTTTTGGGAGGCTTTTTAGCTTTTATTACAGCACACTGGCACTTAAGCATCACAACATTTATTTGAACATTATGAGAAAATAATTCTTCATGCTTCCTGAACCAATCTGCTGGCTCCTTCACTTTGGTGTAAACAATCTAGCTTGAATTAAAATACTATCCACACCCCTCTCATGGACTGTTCGACCTCCTTCCATCAGGAAAGAGGTTCCGGAGCATTTGTACCAATACACTGTACACGTTATATATTATTATTACGTGTACAGTGTATTGGTATTATCACAATGAATGCATGTGTATATACCATTAAGAGCCACCTTGTTGTACACTGTTCTCCTCCCTCAAGTCACTTTACTGTCTGCTCATCGCAGTTGCACATCCTCGTTGCACATTTTGTATATTGCACAGTTCTTAGTATTGTTGGAGAATGACAAAGCTTTTTTTAATTGAATCTACTGCATTGTTTTGCTAGCAAACAATAATGCAGGGCAGGCTCCAAAAACTGTGAGGCGATGCCAAGCATACAACTGGTAGATGGCTTGGTGAGTTCATGAGGAAGGGCTTAAAACCAGAGGTTAAATGGACAAGGCTCAATAAGGGCTTTATACCAGTGGTTAAATGAATAAGGCTCCGATGAGATGCAGGTGAAATAATGTGACTCATTTAATCTCCAGCCCTGACTGACTGTTAAGTACACTTCTCAATCCAGTTGGGGAATAAATTAATTAAGTCTGCTCATTTTTAAGCAGGAGATGAGCTTGGACTTTCCCCTAAGATATTATTAGTCATGGCTACTGTTACAGTGTTGACAGCAGGGAGATAAATGTTAGGGGATTAAGTGTGAAATGAGGATGACAGCAAGTATCCAAGTCTGTTTTAACTACAAAAAGCTGAGTGGTGTGTGTGTAATTAATTAAAAGTTGAGCAGGAACAAACATCAAATCAGTGCAAATAGTTTTTGATAACATAAACCAGTGGTCATGTGAATACTCTTGGTTTATCTTAGCCTTATGAAGATAATTTAAATATATATATTTTTAGAGATATAGAATAAATTGCATGAAATATAGGCGTTATAGCCCTATGTGGAATGTAGTGTTCAATATATGCGAGGTGGATGTCTGAATGTTGAGAGACACCATTTCAGTAACATCCACTAAACCTGAGACAAATAATTGATTTAGTGTCTACTACACAGGAACATAAGCAAGCTAAATTGAGCTTTTTACTTCTTGTGTTTTTAAACACAAAGTTTTACTGTATACTACGTGGAAACACAAGAACAGTAAATTCAAACAATAGAATCATTTTTCCATTTCCAAAGTGTGACGACGATGCCTCCTGCTTCAAGTGATGGTTACAAACTTTGATGTGTACCATTCGTTTCAGTTCAAGCATTTTCCACCATCTCTTATCCCCACAGGTAGCGAACCAATCAAATTTCGATGTTCCTGTGTAGTGTGAACTATAAGCAATAACAGTACTTCCATACAGGCAGGCGATCTTGCCTACCTGCTAAACTTGGTCTTCAGGTAATAGTTCTATGAAAGTGTTTGGATGAATAACAGTAGTTGTCCTTGTGACCATGTCCTGGTGAAATAGCTCAGAGGAAGATGGTGTCCCTTGGCAATACCACACTTGAGGTTCGACCCTCCGCACCTCCATCTATGCTCCATTCTTATAAGGCATATGCAAAAATTATTTCAGTGCTATATTATACCAGTACAAGTTAAAACAAAGGCTGCATTATTCTTGATGAGGCTGAGCCTCTTTTTGTTGTAAAAGTTTTTTTCAAACGCGCCACTAGCTAATGTTTTTGTTTGTACATCAGTACAGCTCATCAATAACTGATGATGGCGTATGCATAATAAACCAGTAACAAGGCATTCCCATTCTGGATAGAGGTTTCCACAATGCCAGTGTTTTATTTTGTGCAATCTATCGACTTGTGCCGGTTAGCGTTTGGATGTTAAGTTTAAGGTTAAGATGTTTAGTTTAATTTTATGCTATAAATATAAGGGCTAAGAGCAAATTTTTTTTCTCCGCTAACGATTAATGTTATGGTAGCATTAGGTAGTCTTAGCAGCTGCATGGGCTCTAATCCTCAGCCTGGTTTAGATGAACAGAGCTATATGATATATTCTGTATAAAAACTTTTTTTTTTTTTTTGCTACCATTTATCAATTATGTGACAAGTTCAGCCGCATTTGCAGTGCAGAACAATACTATTACAAGATAGTCAAACTACAAGAAATAATTTCTTTACAATAGCCAGGAAGCATGTTTTACCCATCTGCCATTTCAGTACAGTTCTGCCCATAGACAAGTGGATAATTCATGAATCAAAATGATGACCTCCCATAGTGTGTCGCCGTCACTTGGAGCTGGCAGTGTCACCATTGTTAGGCTTTAAAAAAGGAAAAATAAACTTGTTTTAGTTTCCTTTTCTCATGATTCCATATAGTATAAACTAAACCATGTAATGAGTTTACATTATGAAGTGCAATTTACATGTTTCTGTCTGATATTTGCTAAACCTCTGAGTTCAGATGCTGCCATTAACTACACTGCGATTATGCTTGCCGAGCATGCGAAGCTCACCTGACCCACCCTGTCATGGTTAAATATGTAAATAAATAAGCTATACTGTAAAAATCTTGTTTTTAGTTTGTTTTTTATGTTCCCATGTAGTATACACTAAACAGCTATTCACTTCAGGCTTGGTGGATGTCGCTGAATTGAATAGTCCTCTTAATGTTGTCTTGGGGACTACTCTGACATTCATCTTTGGCGAATAATTAATTATCTCATTACAGTGGCCAAAATGTGTGAGATTTTTGGCAAAATTCAACAGTTAGTTCTCAAAGTGGATGTGTTAGAAGCAGGAAAAATAAGCAAGCGTATGGATTTGAATGACTAACATGGGTAACACTATGATGGCTAAACGACTAGGTCTGGTTATCACTAAAATGGCAGGTCTTGTGAGGTGTTCCTAATACGTAGTGGTAACTACCTACCAAAGGTGATCAGAGGAAGGGCCTATTTAAATATCACAATGTTTACAATTCTCTTTCACTTTAGAATCATTTTGTAATCTTTTGCATGTATGCATGTGTTGTGCACTTGCCTGTGTAGGTGAATAATACTTCATCTTCATGATGTGCCTTGTTAAAGTAACTGACAACTTCTGTGTGCACAGATGTCAACCTCCAAGCCATTAACTGAAGGACTACAGTCCTTGTCCAGTGTACAAGCACAAGACTGGTTTATTGGCTGAAGTATATCCAACTCCACTATGACAGTTGGTTATATGCCCTATTTCAGCTTGTTAATATTGGGCTTTTTTTTTTTTTTTTTTTTTTTTTTTTTTTTTTTTTTTTTTTTAAATAAATAAATATTGAATCACAGATCAAAACAATTGACTGGTGGTAAATTGGTACCGTGTTGAGCTGAGAATTGGACTGATTTATAGCACTGTACATTTCATATTATTTGTTGTATGCTTTACTTTCTGATGCACGCTTTTATTTTTATTTTGATCTTTTACTTTGAGAAAGTTTGGCTAATGTGTATATGTATGATTTTTAGTATGATTTCAGTTGGAATACAACATTTAAACAGTTTTTGAATAACAGTTAGAATCAGAATAATTTGATTTTCTCAAACCTCGTAAACGTGATGACTGAAATACTATACCACTGACTTCAGACCAGGTTTTTGTTGGCCATTTGTAGTCACTTTTCTCTACCTCAGTATAGCGATTTGCAAACAGCGCACCTTATCACACCCCATTTCAAGACCAAAACAACCATGGTTCGCTCAGATAGGTGCAAGTGTATTTGCACATGGGATCTGGACAGGAGAATGACACCTGCATCGGCTTCAAATTAGAAAAGACGCTTGCATTGCACTTGCTGCTGCTTTGCACCAGGTATGAGATGGGACTATGTGTACTTGTATTCGGGCAGCATTGTCCGTCCACCACTCTGCTCTTTTTTCACCTCTTGATTGTAAAGTATTCTCATAGTTGGCGTGGTGTCACTCATGTGACTAGCCTGGCAACTACAAGCTCTGAATTTGAAAGGAGTGAGAAAGTGGCTTTCAGCTAGCAGTTCTAGTTACCAGTTATCCAGCCCTAATTCAGTTAATCTGGTCTTTGTTCCGCTCTGATTTTTAGAATGAATAGGGTGTGGTGGGCTGCAGTGAATATAACTTCTGTAACCCAGATTAGACCACTACACAGCTGTACAGTGATTATTGCAAGCTGGTACTGACTGCTGTACAGGAGTGTAGTGGTCTACTCTGGGTTACAGAAGACGGAGATGAAGGTATTGAAGCCAGAACACGTCCGTTATCCTCACAGAGATGTTCTGGCTCCACCTCCAATGTCACCCGTGGAATGAAGATTGAAGGTGAAATGAAGTCATGTTCACAGTGTGTACTGAAGCATATTGCCAGGGTCCAATAGCACTTGGTTTAGAACCACTGCAGTGATAAATCAACTGATAGTGAGCGTTTTGTGTACGTTTGTTTAAAGAAAGCGAAGGTGTTTGCTCTAACATGTACTTTAGTCTTACTCTGTACATAGATAGTAGCCATATGATGTGTACACTTGTAGTTTGAGATTAGAAAGCATTTAGAATGTTTAGCGGCTCAGTCGTTGTTCAGCAGCTTGAAATGCCGTTAGTAGAAGAGACCTTATCTGGGCCCCGCCTCGAGCACATGTCAGAAAGCTCCTCCTGCTGCTCCTCCTCAGTGTCTTCACTCCTCAGCGCTGAAGTTTCAGAGCTTCATAACCCTCCGGCTCACACACTGTTTGCCGATGAACTTAAGTTTTAATAAGCTTGTTATTGAATTCTTTCGTGACTTGTGGAAGAGCAGTTCGGTTTAACTTCCTTGATGTAAACGATACATTTTAGTTTCTTTGATAGTTTCGTAGCGCGGTGAGCGTTTTCTGTAGACCGGAGCGCCTTTCTTTACCGTCTATTGAGATTTATTTTTGCCTTGTGTTGGAGAGGGGCATGCGATGGAAAAGACGCTGTGAGGATATCCTGTGTGTGTGTGTGTGTGTGAGTGATCGGCCATGACCCCGAGAGGAAGCCGCTCTGTACCGGAGAACTCTGCGGCGGCGGCCGTGTGCTCGCGCTGCGCCGCTAAAATCATGCCGTACTTCAGGGACAACGCTATGGCTTCACACAACCAGATCGAGCAGCTGTAAGTTCACCTGAACTCCCATTTCTATCACTCATTCAGCCTCGCTCTCACGTGCTTTATAACCCCGCGCGTGTCGGTACACAGCCTGGAGTATTAAAGTGCAGGAGTTACACAGGAGCTGAAGAGAACAACTTCTTCCTGGTGGGGAGATGACGGGAAAGGTGATTCACTCACCTACTCCGATTTAGGGAAATCACAGGAGATTGTTTCATTCTCCTGAATATTTCATCATGAGGGTGATCTTAAGAAATAATGAGCATGAGTGCTGTTAATGTAGATGCCCCGGGGTGGTTAATCTGTGTGCTCTGTGTTTATATTCGTTCCCGTTTCTACCCAGAATGCACACCTTGATCAAAGGTTTAAATATTGGAGATATAAGATAATGTTTTTATAGAAATGTCCAGTTCGTAACCAGGAACTGTGAGAAGTGTCAGTAGGTCAGAGAATGGCGAAATCATTTCTTCACTGCTTCACCTGTGTATAAGTTTTAAGATCCTGCACATGAGCACAACAGTGGCAGCGTGAACCACCCAGGATTTCGATAGAGATGCACTATATCGTATATACAGGGTGACCCAGTAAAACCTCCCATTTTTCAAAGGTAAATAAATAAAGGCAATGAACTTATTTGCACACATTGAACCTTAGTAATGCAGGAGAGGCGCTGCTGAGGTCTGTTGGTAGCTCAAGTCCAGCTTGAACAACTTGAGCTTGAAGAATTCGATGTGTTTTCAGTGAGATGGAGCTATGGCACTCACAGCTCGAAGATCATTGAAGTGCTGAGGGATATGTTTCTGGGTCAGGGGGTCTCGTTGCATGGTGAGGTTGGGTGGCCGTCCTGTTCCCCTGACCTCACCCATGTGACTACCATGAATCACGAGTTTATACTAACTGACCCCAAACTCTTGAAGCTCTTAAGGTTGCTATTCAGCAGGAGATCCGCTGTTCCACCCGACATGATCCATCGAGCCACGGCAGCCTTCAGAAATCACGTCCAAGAGAGTATAGCTAATGATGGCCATCAAAATCTATTGAATGAAATTTTATATGTATAAATAATAATTTGATTATTTAAAAAAATGTGGGGTTTTTTTTTTGCCTTTGATATATGGGAGTTTTTTTTGGGTCTTGCTGTACATAAATTCAACACTATCACTGTCAACAGAGATCGTCCTCCGGTCAACTCTCAGTCTGAAAACATATTCCTAAAAAGATTTGCGTTTACTTTTAGTACAACCACACATTCTTTAAAAGACTGTCAAACATAATACTTTCAGGTATTGTATAAAAAATTGTCTCAGAGTTACCAGAAGACCAGAAAATAGAAACCACAAATGGTTGAGACTTGTTCTAATGGGTTTGTTGGTGATCATTTTGATTGGCTCATCACTTACATCAGGTGATGGATGTCTGAGGAAATCTGAAAGACTGACTGACTGAACAATCATCTGACTAAAATCAGCACACATATTGTGGTGTTCCTGGTGTGACGTCATTGATGTTGGTTATGTTTTTACTCTAAGGCCAACTTGAATAAAATGCAGTGAGCTTACTAGATACGAGCATTTACTAGATTCATGTTCTTCACCATATCCTACAGTCAGTGTCACACAGTGATGTTCAGATATACCGAACACTGCACTGTTCAGTAGGTTATTTTACTGTAATGAGTCCAAATGTAGAAGTTTTTTATTTAATTCTAATTAATATTAAGTGATGACCCAGAGGATGTGACTCTTGTTAAGGTGCTGCTTTGTACATTTAAGGCATTTGGCAGATGCGTTTACGTGTTCTTTTTTTTCCCATTTCATTTACACAATTGAGCAGTTCAAGAGCCCAACAGTGGGAATGGTGGTACTGGGCCTTGAACCCCCAGCGATCAGAGCAGCAACTCGGAGCCTTACCCACTGAGCCACCACTGCCCACGTATCAGCCATGTTTACACCTGTACTTTATTTTTATTTATATACTTTAGTCTATAACACATTTGGTCTTTAGGGAACTTTGGATTGTTTGAAAGATGAGGGGGGAAAAAAGCAAACTAGTCTTAAAACAAACACACAGTAGCACTTGAAACCAACTTGTGCCCTGATTATTTTGATTAGCTGTGGTGTATAGGTACATATACACTATAAATAGGTGTGTGTGTGTGTGTGTGTGTGTGTGTGTGTGTGTGTGTGTCAGCAGGATGTTAATATGTAACTGGTAATTGCAGTAGTTTTCCTAACCGGGAAGTTTTGTGTGGAAACTTGAATTCAGAAGCATGTTGGCCTGACCTTCCTGTTTCTTTCACTGTTGTACACAGACATGAATACGAATGTGGTGAGCTTCAGGGTGTGTGCTGTGTTGGCACTCAGATTGGGAAGTTTGAACAGTGTGATGTGCCACACAGCTCAAGTTTTGTTACTTCCTTTGCACATAACAATAAGAGGGTCATTAGAGCTGTTTATTCCCCCAAGACTGGACTATAAATTGAGGTGAGTTAACAGGGTGTCACGAGTTTATCAAACCTAATACATCCCATAAAGAAAAGCAGTTTTCTGGCAGAAATACCATTTGACCACCTTTGTCATTTCCTTGTGTTTTACTGTTACTCCTGTAGCTCTTCCTGCTACTGTGTGACGTTCCTTTATTCAGGTGACCCAGGCACTGCTGCTTTAATGATGGACATGTGCATGTTCCTAGACTCCTCCACCATATGCTCATGCTAAATGACCTTACACAACACACCACTGTTTGACCTCACACTACACCGGTATTAGAGTCACGATTTATAATCTCTGTACTCTATCTGCTGTGATATTTAAATGTTTTTTTTCCCAGTTTATTTAATTTCCGATCCGAGGTGTTGTCATTGGTCAGTTATAATCGGTCAAGTTATGAGGAGTTGAAGACAAAAAATTTTGTATATACAGGAAATGCTAAGAGCTTCAAGGATGTGCTGAAGGGCTTGAAGATCGTTACAGTAATCGCTTTTAATGATGTTCAGCATCTAAATTTTCATAGTAGTAGATAAATGTGTGTTTTGTGCATGTATATATTATAGAGCTGTTACATTGCAGAGATGATCTATTAAGATATAAGAGACCTGCAGCATTGGGCCTGATTTTTCCAAGTAATTAGGTATTGTTCATTAAATATGTTTTTGTTTATTCCAACTGAAATCAAAATGTATTTTTTTAGTAAATAGAAGGCTTATCTATTCAACAAAGAAACAAAGCAACAATAATACCTGTTAATAAAAAAGGCCCTTATGAAGTTACAGGGATATGATAATACTTTGCGATATGGATACTATTATAATATAAAAATGAAAATAATAAAATGAAATTACCAAGCTGCCCACTACTAGAGTAATGCACAAATAAAACCAAAACTAATCCATATTTCAGAAGAAGGAATGCATCCAGTCTCTGTCTCTCTCGGTCTCTCTCGGTCTCTCTCGGTCTCTCTCGGTCTCTCTCGGTCTCTCTCGGTCTCTCTCGGTCTCTCTCTCTCTCTCTCTCTCTCTCTCTCTCTCATTTAAACTCTTAAGGCTTTTTCTTAGGCCAAGACCGGGTCCTATATTTATCTCATCCCTAGTGACAGTGTGACTAATAAGGGCAGTGACTGGTGTAGGTCAGGCATCTCTCTGCCTGTGTGCTTTGGGCCCTTACATAGTGGTGGTTGTGTCCGTGCCCTGACAAGTCCTACCCGGTGTGGGATGCCAGACGATGCCCCTCCCCATACTGTACCTCCCTTTTACACTCATTCTCATAAGCCTGGTGGGGGCAAGTACAGGCAGGCTGGCTATTTCCTCTGTCTGACCCAACAGCTTCCTCTCCCCCACCCTCAGAGTACGTGTGTGTGTGCATGCATATGTGTATGCCCTTACAAGTCTGCTTCTGCATAATGTCACTTTACTATGAGTTTGTGTGTCCCCCCCAGTGCCCTCTCTGCAATGAGCTTGAGCTCTGTAGATGAAACTCACTGACCCTGTAAAGGCAGCCATGCACCACAGCACATTCTTCACTCCTGAATGGAAAATATTTCTGTACTAAGTACAGCCTGTGTGTAGAGATTTGTATTGGAAGCTGACCACTTTCTTTCTTGTTAAAATCTTTGGAGCAGTTAATTAATTTAATGCTTAGAAAGTAACACTGCAACATTTACTCACACACACACATGAACATTAGGATGTTATACAGTTGATTCCAAAACTGTAAATATCTATCAATAGCCTATGTTCCTACGCTTAGCCATTTCAACTAAATTTAGCCGTGCTAATCGCTACCTGCTGCAAACCCTGATCCTACACTGTAGGCTAAGGGTCGGGTTGCTTTATTAAATCAAATAATCTATTAAAGACAGTGTACATTTTATATAAGCATAATATGGCTGACAGCATTTGTGTGTTTTCTTAAAGCTCTCAGCCTGTCTTCAGGTCGGGAAATATTGAAGATTAAAAAGAGGGAAGTGAAAGAATGATGTTCGTGAGAAATTGGTAAAATAAATAATTAAATAAGTAGAGGAGACAGAGGGAGGAAACAGCTGCAGCAGGGATGTGTGCGTTATGGGAAATAGGCTCAATGTTTTCGTCTGTTTCTTTTTTTCCTGAAAATGCTGGCACAATCTTTTTGCCAACAGCTTCTGAGAGGGCCATTTTGTTTCCTCCTACTGTAATCGCCGTCCTTTTAAAATAGTCCAAGTGCTTTAACTCACCAGCAAGGCGTGTCTGCAGAGTCAGCAGTCTACCAGTGAGAGTCAGACAGTGCGAGTGGTTCTAACTGGAGACTCTGCGGAGAAGGTGTGGCTGAAGCCTGGACAAGGACCTTAATGGTAGCTGTTGTGGGTCCTATTTATGTTCCCCTACTCTGTTATTGAGGTCTGCATAGATACCAGATTCACAATGAGGATGGCTGTAAACCATGCTTTCTGTCTCTCTGTATTTGCCTGGATGTCTGTTACTGGTCTTATGATCTCAAAATCAAGTGTTGTATAGAAGGATTAAATAAATTCTTTATTATTTATTATCTTAACCGCCATTAAATAAATTCCTGGTTTTTAGCTCTTCACTTTGGGGTCAGTGTGAGTGATAAAGCTGTAGAAGACATTCCCAGTGAGACAGGGTAAAACCAAATGTACTACATGTATATGAGTAGTGCATTCTGGCTCATATCCACAAAAATCAGTGTAGAACTGTCTGCTATAATATTTTTTTTGTAAAGATCCCTCTGAATGCCACTGATCAACTGTCCAGGTTTAATGATTTCATTCTATTTTGTGCCTTTCAGTATCAGCGAGAATTTCCTAACGGTTAAAGGAGCCGCCCTCTTTTTACCTCGTGGAAATGGCTCCTCCTCCTCAGGGCCCCGCATCACACAACGGCGTAACAAGCACACAGGTATACTAGTCAAACACACATTTTCTCAGGAGATGCTGATGGCAGGGTTTCTAATACAATTAAAAGCGTTGTGAATGAATGGTTTGTCTTGGTTTGAAATTGTTATTTGCAGTCTTCACTATGAACGTTAGTGAGCCGACAGTATTTCTGAAAAAAATGAGCTTATAACTGTTTAGAAGGTGTATACTCAACTTCAGTGGTCAGTTTTTATGTGAGCACCCAGCTTTAGTCTGGTATGCAAAAGTGACGTCCAACACAGCATGTTTTTGTATTTCTTGTAGCAGACAGCTGATGAAATGATAACTAGAGTACCCCCAGTCCTGCACATTTTTTCCCGGCCTATAATGCACAGGGATGTAGACATCAGTATGTCTGTCTAAACATTTCAATTCCAGGCCAGAACTTGAAAACTGTTTGAGGTTTCATTAAACTTGGCAGTTATTTCTTTTAGGCAGTGCAGTTGTGCCTTTTGATATTTTGGGATTTCTGCAATTTGTAGTTTGTAACGTGTGCAGGATGGGGGGGAATATGTCGTCATCTGATGACTCTTGTTAAATGAGCATATGAGGTGATTTGAAATGTTGTGGAAATTAACAGACCCCCCTTCCCCAAAAAATAAAGGTGATCTCCAGCAACACCTGCAAACCATGTTTACTCTCTTGCGGCCAGAAGACACCATCCGGCTGGTAGCCACACTTTCCATTTCTGTTTGCTATAAATTATTTTATTTAAGAAAAAAATAGATGCACTGTTTGTTTGCATAAAATCTGGTTTCATGACACCTCCATGACTCTTTGTTTAGGCGGTGCGGTTGGAGAGTGCCTACCCTCAGAGTACACGCTATATGGTGGTGGTGTCCACCAATGGAAGGCAGGACACTGAGGAAAGTGTGGTCCTTGGCATGGACTTCAGCAGCTCAGACTGGTGAGTCTTTCTCACCCAGTAACCCTTGTTTTCCCATAAGTGCTCTGGGAGGTGCTGTAAACATTATTATTATAATTTTATTTATTTATTGTGTTGTGTGTGTCCGGCAACAGTGAGTGCACAGTCGGTCTGGTCCTACCCCTGTGGAGTGACACTCTGATTCACTTGGATGGAGATGGGTAAGAGAGGACACACCCAGCATTTCCTCAGTATTCATAATAGTTTCAGATCCTTGTATTAACATTTATTTGTTTCTCAACAGCGGCTTCAGTGTGTCTACTGCCAACAGAGTTCATATCTTCAAACCAGTGTCCGTCCAGGCCATGTGGTAAGCACCATCAGGACCTTATATTTATCTCCTTACATTCTCTCCATTTGTTCCTTTTTGTGTGTTTTTTAATGTCAGTCTCCTTTTTGCAGGTCAGCATTGCAGTCCTTACACAAAGCATGTGAGGTAGCTCGGTGCCATAACTACTACCCTGGAAGCCTATTTCTGACGTGGGTTAGTTACTATCAGACCCATATCTCCTCTGAGCAACACTGCATCAATGAGTGGAATGCCATGCAGGATGTGCAGTACCATCGATCTGACTCACCTGTCCTGTTCAGTGACCTGTGAGCACACACACACACTGTCATTATGGGTTTTTTTCTATTGTATTGCTTTTGATTTTAAAATACTTTAGGTTCTATTTTCTTTTTTAACTATAACTAGACAATTCTAGGATCAAATCTAGTTTTACTTTTCTCATATTTTATCTTGCCTTATCAATACATTTTTTTTTTATTTATTTTACCATAATGACCCTGATATACACACACCTAATTCAAAAAAAGTGCTCGATGTCTTTTAGTGGTATTCGGAAACATCATGTGGCATTGCAGGAATAACTAGCATTTCTTGACTCTGTATCAATCCCCCTCATGGCGATATGGGCTTGTGGATATATAAACAAATACATGTTTGAGTAGTCTTGCATCAGAGCAGCAAAAGGCATCCAAGATCTCATGATCATAATTATGTAATCTTATGGCCATCATATTTACTGCCACCTGTTTAAACCAAAATGAGACCCAAAACAGGGTTTATTAAAAGTAAGTTGATCATGGGACAGGGCTCAGATAGATATTTATGATGGGGGACTTTCCCCGCTCTTGGAGGTTTTCCCACGTGCGTGTGTTTTTACATTTTAACCCACACAGACTTTGCCCTGGGCTTTATTTAGCTCCTCTTGGAATTGGCTAGATTTACAGTTGGAAAAAGTTTGAGCTGGATCGGTAGACATGCACACAGATAGATAGAGACAGGTGCCCAGAAACGAACCAAGTAAGTACACAAGTAATATAGTTCTGTGACTGTAGCTGTCGAGTCACTGATGAATTAAGTGATTCTTTTTAGAAGGAGGTCATAAGGCGTAGAGAGAGACTGACTGATTGGTTCTCACTGAAGCTGGTTTATCCATATTAATCTCTTCATGGCTACAACCTCTGTAGGGTGGTAAAAATATATTTGCTGGACCACAAATATATACATACATACATACATACATACACACACGGGCTTCCTGCCAAAAATAAAATACTGACGATTGTCTTGTATTAAGTCTTCAACCCACATGCTGTTTTCTGGCAGTGTGGATAGTCTGTTTTGTTTACTTGTTCACTTAGTTTATACTTTTTAAACACATCCAGGTGAGGTCTGATATTCAGTGGGCCATTATCTTCCATTAACACCTTGTTCTAAGGGGATTCATTGTTCGAGATATTTCCTTGCCTTCACATGTATGTGCTACTTTGATTTTAATTTCATCTGAATTACAATCTGAATTCCTCGGTCCAATCGCTTTTGTCTTTCTTGGGGTTTACTTGGGGTTTTCTGTGATGGAGCCAACAGGTGCTACCTATTATGTTGGAAACAGGTTTGTTTAATGTGCCTAGTTGTGGTATTGTATCCCTTAAAACATGTGCAAGTCAAACATGAATCATCTTAAATTCGAGAATGGATACAATGACCTTTTATAACTGGGTAAACATACTTTATATTTAAAATTTTCAAGATTTCTCCCCCTAAAAAAAACAAGCTCTGTTCAGTCACTGATGGTCAAAAGTTTAAAGTGAATGCTTTATCATTTTCAAGCTGAACCCGAAAGTTTACTTGAAATGAGATTCACTTGCCTGATAACAGTAACATCTAATCCAGAGCTGCATTGCTGTGTGTTGTGAACAGGCCAACAGAGCGAGAGCGCACAGAGAGGCTGATTAAGACTCGTCTGAGAGAGATCATGATGCAGAAGGACCTGGAGAATGTAACCTCTAAAGAGGTACACATCTGCCAGCTGTTAATGGCTTAAAGCCAATGCTTATAACATCCAGTCATAAAACCTTGTTTGTAATGTAAACAGCCACTATTTAAATATTAGATATTTTATTTGTTTTGTTACTCTTAGATCCGCTCTGAGCTAGAGATGCAGATGGTGTGTAATCTTCGGGAATTCAAGGAGTTCATCGATAATGAGATGATAGTTATTTTGGGCCAGATGGACAGCCCCACAGAAATCTTTGACCATGTGTACCTGGTGAGATTGTCTGTCTGTCTGTGTTTTCATCTCAGCAGCTCTGCAGCACCCAGTATTTAAATTCCCGTTTGTGCTGCATCTTGGAGAGTAAGCCGATATGTTGTTTGTTTTTTTAATACAGGGTTCCGAGTGGAACGCGTCCAATTTGGATGAGCTCCAAAACAGTGGGTAAGTGTTATCGTTTTGCCCATCTGGTTTAATCAATACATCCGGTCTGTTTTGTGAGCGTGCTGTTAATGTTAATTTTATCCATGACCCTGTGCTCCACAGGGTACGTTACATCCTGAATGTGACGCGGGAGATTGATAACTTCTTCCCTGGTCTTTTTGAGTACCACAATATCCGTGTGTATGATGAAGAGGCCACTAACCTCTTAGAGTACTGGAACGATACCTACAAGTTCATCTCCAAAGCAAAGTAATTTTTTGATTTTTATAGAGGCTACAAAAAAATTCATTTTGAATTCGCCTCTGTCTCAGTACTAAAAAAAGTTGTATTTACTGTGCAGGAAAGCAGGAGTGAAATGTCTGGTGCACTGTAAAATGGGCGTGAGCCGTTCTGCCTCCACTGTTATCGCGTATGCAATGAAGGAATACGGCTGGGGTCTAGACCGAGCCTATGAGCATGTGAAAGAGAGGCGTTCTGTAACTAAACCCAACCCTTCCTTTATGAAGCAGCTCGAGGAGTATCAGGGCATTCTTCTGGCCAGGTACTAATAAACAAGTAACTAAAGTAATACATACATACATGTCTGTCCATACATGTGTCCAATCATACATACACACGACCACACATAATAGGGGTGTGCATGTCCATCACTGAGGTGATGTATTATGTATCATCTACATTTAGAAATATGGTGGGCTAACAATATAAGTAATGTACAAACTACTTTTAAAACTTTCAGTGGTCATGCACACCCCTTTACGACATCTTGTGAAACTCATTTAAGGTTTTGGGGGGGGGCATCTTTGTACACTGAGAAATACGAAGGCAGTGTTATGTAAGGGGTTTATTTTTAAAAAAAAATAATTTTTGCTATGTATGTTTTTTCTTTCTTTTTTTTTTTTCTTTTCTTTTTTTGTAAGGACAGCATTTTGTTTAAATTTCTAGGATTTCGGGACCAAGGGTTGTGATTTACTGTGAGGTTTTTGTCTAGCGTTTTGCTTAAAGTGTTATCCTCTGTTTGGGAGGTGAACAATATCCAAAAGAGATACCAAACCAATCAAATTACAGTGTTCCTGTGTGCTATATTGTAAACTCTGATAACCAGTATGAGCATGTATGTAGAATCAAATTATCCAGGAGATTAACATGGTAGAACTGACAAATCGTACTTACAAAGAGCTACAGGGACTCTTACTGATCTAATGATGTGTGTTTATCGTTTTCACATCCCTGCAAGTGAACCACCCCAGAGAACCTCAGTACACCAAATCATTTGATCTTTAATGTTTATTTGCTTATGGATTTTCTGCAGTAGTGTAGTGCTTTAGAATATTGAGCTTATGACGTATAAATGACGTGGGCTTCATATAGGAGTAGTTGTTCGGTCACATTCCATAGCTGTGTGTCTTTGTGATATTTTGCTGTCATGTGTACAAAAGCTCATTGAAGTTGCCTTTTTCTTGTTTGTGGCCTGACAAAGCATATCATCAGTGCCTCACCTTTGCTATTCCATTATACGTTTTTTTTTCAGTGATGTTTCTCTGCTGGTCTCAGATCTTAATTCGGTCTCTTCCTGTTTTCAGCAAACAGCGGCACAATAAGTTATGGCGATCTCATTCAGACAGTGATCTCTCCGAACAGCAGGAGCCTGTGTGCAAGAGCCCACGTACTCTAGGCCGTTCTGACCCACACAACCAGCACCACAAGCCCAATGGCACTCAACCTGTTAATAATGTGCTCCAGACAATCAAGGGCTCACAGCCTGGAACAGAAAACACCCAAACCAGACTATCTTCGCACCCTACCAGTGAGAAAATCTCAGAGTGGCAATGCGAGGACCCCTTGCTCCCCATTCTCCCACGTGCACGTGCAGCCACAGTAGTGCCTGAGCAGAATTTGTCTGACAGCTGCTGCCTGAAAGTGGCAGTGCTGGAGCCCATCACTCGCCCTCAGCCTCCGCTTTCCCGTTATGCCCCTTCTCGCTCCATGTCTACCTCTCTTAATGGGCACAAGTTGCTGGCTGTTCCTAATCCAGAAATAGATGCTGATAAGCTGTCCTTGGATGTGCCTGATCAAAACGACTCTCTTAAGTCCTTTGAGACCCCGATCTACACACTGTGTTTAGATACTGTGAATGATAGTGAAGCAGGAGATTTAGCATCTTCAAAGACTCTCATGGCTATTAGCCCCTGTGAAGTTTCACAAGAGTCAAAATCTTCCAATAGCAATAGTTCAGAGAGCTGCAGCAGTGACGAGACGCCTCAGAGGACAGAGGGCTCTACCAGTTATGGCACAGATAGTATTGACTTCTTCAGTGCTAGAGAGAAGTTCTTAGGTTTGTCTCGGGATGACCAGACCAGCTCAGTTCATGAAGCAGTGACTCCACGTACGACTCAATCCCAAAGCCCCAGTTTAGGCCTGGAGGGCTTGAACTCTGCAGCAGCCCAGGAGGTAAAAACACACAGCTCACAGACAGCTTGAGTGGATTTGCTACTTTGTTTTTTCCAGTGGTTTGTGATAAATCACGTTTAAGGGACACTCAGAGTTCATTTCAAGTATTTCATTGTTTGCTGTCTTCTATGTATTTTTAGCAAATGAAATGTCCAAGTTTGATTAAAAGTGCTGTTGTGCTATTTCTCTCTCTCTCTCTCTCAGGGTTCTTCTCATTCAGAAAGCTCCTGTGAAGATATCGCACCTCCCCCTGCAGAATGTGACCTCGTTCCCAGTGATGGCAGTGTATCAGTGCGACACATTGTGTCTGAACTGGAGTCCATTTCTTCCCCATTGCCTCCACCTCTCCAGCCTGAGCAACCTGCACTCCAGGCGCAGCAGGAGCAAAAAGAGGAGGTGGAAAAGAAATCGGAGACTCCATCCCTTCCTCCTTCCACCTCCACTCCTCCATGTGAGCAGCCAAATCAGGAGTGCACGGACGATACGGACTTGGAACATCTCTCTGCTCCACCAGGAGGCACTGATTCCATCAAGACAGAAGCAGAAGAGCATGGAGCGGAGTCTCGGCTACTGGATGATGACGACTCTGGAATAATTCCTGACCCTTCTATCTGTACAACCACTGTTTGCCCGAGTCTAGATCCCAGCTCCTCCTCGTCTTCTCTGCTGTGGCTGGAAAGTGATGCTGAGGATGTGATGACAAAGTCACATGACTTGCACAAAATTCAGGAGACATTGCGGGAGCTGCAGGCCTTCCTGTACGAGGCCGGAGGGATGGAGAGCTGCTTCAACTCCAGCCAGCAGCTCGAGAACACCAATGGCTCCACAGAATCACAGCCTCGGACCCCAGCTATGTGGCAGAAAGCCATGGAAATGGAAGCGCGGATCAGGCAGGCTGGTCTCACTCCACCCTCACTGATGAAGCGCTCAGCCTCGCTGGCCAAACTTGATCAGCTTGAGCTGTCCCTGCACGATCTGAATGACTGGGACTTCCGATCTGAACTGCCTTCCTCTCCCTCTTCATCTTCCTCCTCTTCACATTCACATTCGCTCTCCAGTAGCCATGATGAGGTCCATAAGAAGCAGCGCGTTCTACCTCAGACTCTCTCAGACGCCAACAGAACTGAAAGCTCCTGCCACACCTCATTTCCCTGCCCACAGGACAAGCAATGTGGCAGCACAAGACAGCCCTCAGACACCTCAGCCCCGCCCACTGTCTCTGTTTGCACACGTCAGCAACAGCAGCAGCAACACACAAAGCTACACCCCATTCGCCGTCCACGCAAAGCATTGGACAAGAAAAAGACAGTTACTGTGCTGTACAACACCATGTAACCTGTAATGAACAATTACGGCGGGGTAACATCTGTGTGCCATAGCTCTGTTATTAACTTTTAGATTCATGAGATTGATTTGTAAACTAAACCTGTGAGTATGCTACTGTATCTGTTCTGTAAATGATCGTATGCAAATATTAGTGCAATTAAAGGGGCTTTTTCTCAAAACATGCACTTTACTAACTTGTTTTTATTTGTAATAATGTTATTGTTGTATGTGATAAACTGCCCCCTCCCTTTTTTAAGTCTGTTTTTATTTCAAGGTATGTTTTTTTGCACTGATGTGACAAGTAGCCTATCTGTGTGTATGGAGATGTTCGTGCTGATCTGGTTTTTGCTGGAAAACTGAACTTGATATGTAAATTTTTTTTTATTCTGTGGCTATCAAATAAATAAAATACCCACTTTAAAAAAAAAAAAAACTTAAAATTTCAAGGTGTTGGTTATTTTCCCCTCACACCTGTACACATTTAGTGATTGTGGTGGGCACAAGGGTTCTCAAGGTGCCTCGGTGCTGCTTTTTTTTTGTAGCATGGAGAACAGCGCCACTATGTGGACAAAGTGAATGATGTAATCCTCTAGTTTAGAGACCACTGATGTGTTTGGTGCTGTTTTAGTGTTGGCCTTGCAGCACTACACTCTTCTGCAGTCTTGCCCTCTGTTTAAGCACAGAGCTGAGCACTACACGGTTTTTTGTTTGTTTGTTTGTTGTTGTTTTTTTAAATAAATGGAATAGAAATCAAAACAAAATATTTTGGGGAAAATGTAATTTGTGTTTTGAATGGTGGAACTTTGGTGTTGCCTGGAGACAGGCTTACTGCATCGTGCTTCTTCTCTTAAATGAGGAATGAAGAATGTTGCATGGCCATGTGAGGGATCTTTCCTGCTCCTCCAGTTGCTTGATCTGCAGTGAACTGAGTGGCTCTTTTGTAATGCTGTAACACGGCTGCTGTACAGGGACTGCAGTACATAAATAATTGCACTTTTCTGCTGGGATTATGAAAGATTTGGCTTTGAATAGACTTATTCTGGTGAATTTGACTGTTACAGTTTAAAAAAAGAAATTTTTCAGCTGCAAACTTGAATATGAAATTAAGATGTGCAGTATGATTAAAAATAGACTGAATTTATATATATATATATATATATATACGGTATTGAGTCTGCAAGGGAAATTTGGCTCGGTGTTTTAACCCATTCAAAGTAAGCACAACACATGTGTGTGTGTGTGTGTGGGCATAGACAGTGAGCGCACACACACTTGGGTGCATTGCTAAAGCTGTGGAGGAAGAGAGGATATCCTTCACCAAACATCAAGTTTTTTTTCTGCTGCTCCGGAAATCAAACCAGCGACCTTTTGCTCCCAAGCCCACTTCTCTAACCATTGGGCCCACTTCTCTAACCATTGGCTGCTGAGCCATAACAAAGTTAGTCTTAATGCATCAAAGTGACTTTTCTTTAAAAATCTTGTGAATAAATTAATTAAACAAGATATATTTTGGATGCATTTAAAATTTTTGTCCAATCCTAATTTTTTTTTTTTTTTTTTTTTAGTGCATTAAGTTGTTTTGTGTTGATGCATCACTTTTCTTCTTTTACTCGTGAAAATAAATTTCATTGTAAATGGTTAATAGTTGGCTACTTCAGTCTCAAGTGATGACGGGCTGCACATCCAGAGGTTCAGTCTTCGATGTGGCTGATCAGACCGATGTGGGCATGGCAGTTGGGGCAGATGAATGTGGAGGCTGATTGTACCACATGGCTGTAGGTCTTCCTTTCTTAAGATGGTTAATGTGATAGAAACAGTTTAGTGAACCCTCTGTGGTTAATATTTACTCTTGTCTACCTCAGCATGTCTACCTCACAGCAAGAAGGTCCTGGGGTCGAGTCCTGGGCTGGTGTGGGTGTTTCTGTGTGGAGTTTGCATGTTCTCCCTCTGCTTGTGTAGGTATCCTCCAGGTAGTCTGATTACAAACTCCCCACAGAAATGCCAGCTCACCAGACCATTGCAGGGCAATACACACACTTACACTTGCTCATTATTAGGGTTAATTCAGAACAGCCAATTACCCACTGTACTGTGGGAGGAAACCGGAGTACTAGGAGGAAGCAAATGCAAGCACAGAACATAAACTCCACACAGAAGCCCAAGCCCGGGAATTGAACCCAGGCCTTTTTGCTGTGAGGTGGACGTGCTACACACAACACCACCGTCTCGCCCTCTAGATTTAAGCATCTCTGATGTGTTTTTCCCTCTGCAGCGGAACCGGTGCTTTATTTAATCTGTAACACTTTTATTGGCTGGTTTGATTGGCTTAATTACAGAGCTCATGAAACTAACAAAAAAAGCCACAGGCACCAAATATATTTAACGCTGGGGTTTTATTTTAGGAATATATACGGCAGACACCAAGATAAACCAGTACAGATCTACTGTGCAGGTCAGCGGCTTGGCAACTCAATTAATTCAAAGTAAAATAGCACATTAATTTCAGCAACCTGAAAAATAGCTTGTAGCAGCTTAGAGATAATAAAAAAAATCTATAAGTTTTATCTCATCAGCAGCCATGTGTTTTAATTAAAATAGTAATACGTTTTAAGAGTAATGGCATCGTGCCTGTGATGGTGCGTAAAGCTTGTGTATATTTATAATCCTGTGCATTGGGAAGCTGGCACTCTCACCTCTCTGCTGTTTAAGGATTTACTTCACAGCTCTGACTTTCTTTCTTTCTTTTTTTTTTTTTTCTCAGGTTGAGTCACCGGCTGACTAAAGCTGTCTGTAGAAGCTGAGATACTTGGAGCGACTCGGCTTTCCCAGACTTCCCAAAATATCTGCGGAGAAAAGAGTGTTTTTTAGTGCAGTTGATGCTCTCACGCCTCTTCATGCTGTGATGGAAGGAGACGCTGTGAAGCATACTGCAGTCACAGTCATGGAAATTTAAAGTCTGGTTATGAGATGCTTTTCCATACACAGAACAAGTGTGGGCTGCACGGTGGCGCAGTGGTTAGCACGTCCGCCTCACAGCAAGAAAGTCCTCGGTTTGATTCCCGGACTTGGGGTGATTCTGTGTGGAGTTTGCATGTTCTCCATGCGCACGCATGGGTTTCCTCAGGGTATTCTGGTTTACTCTAACAGTCCAAAGGCTAATTGGCTGTTCCAAATTGACCCTAGGTATGAGTGAGTGTGTGTGTGTGTGTGTGTGTTGCCCTGCAATGGTCTGGCGAGCTGTTCAGGGTGTGCCCTGCCTTCAACCAGTGTTGGCTGAGTTATGTACCAGCTTCCTCCCGATCCTTATAGGAGTGAATGAGAACTAGTGCTCAAAGATTATTGCTCTGAAATAACACATTTAACATTCTAATGCCCTGCTATAAGTTATACAGTCATTTAGGCCCCCATGAATAGGCTTAAAGGGAAACTTACACCTACACTGGTCTCCTCTCATCTGCTAGTGAAGTGAAGAGGCTTATAAAGTTTATACTGATCTTATCCTCACACTGTTTGAGAGCAGTGCTGGCGTGGAGCAATAAATGGCATAAAAAGGTGACAGAACAAACAGCCTAAAGTTTAATGGTAAACAAAGGAATTTTCTGCACGTAAAGATTAGCTGCTAACCTTTGAGAGGTTGTTGCAAATCTGTCAGCTTGCTAACAGAGGTACATTAGTGTAGTCAGAATACTATACATTTGAGCCACATACTGTATATCTGTAATCACTCACTCATTTTCATAAAAAAATGTGGGAAAGGTGTGGTACACGCTGAACAGCTCACCAGACCATCACAGGGCAACACACACTCAACCATTCACACTCACATCTAAGGAAAATTTGGAACAGACAGTTACCTTACTGTACATTTTTTTGGACTGTGGGAGGAAACCGGCGTACCCAGAGGGAACCCACATACGCATGGGGAGAACATGCAAACTCCACACAAAAACACCTCCATATTCTAAGCCGCTTAATACTCATTAGGGTCATGGGGAGGCTGGCTCCCAACTCTGCCAACTTTGCGCGAGGGTGGGTTACAACCTGAACAGCTCGCTAGGCCATCACAGGGCAATGCACACACAACCATTCACACTCACCCCTTGGGGGCAATTTTGAACAGCCAATTAAAAGTAATAAAGTACTAAAGTGCATGATTTTTGGACTGTGGGAGGAAACCGGAGTACCCGGAGAAAACCCATGGAAGCACACAAAGACCATGTAAATTCTACACAGAAATGCCCCGTAGCCCGTGAATTGAACCTGGGACCTTCTTGCTGTGAGGTGGACGTGCTAACCACTTTATCAAAGCAAAAGGCCTCCAGCTCCTTTAAGAATGTCTCAAGAACTGAATTCTCCCTTTGTAATTTTGAGGAAGATGTAATGGCTGTATTTCTTATTAGTCTTACAAATAACTTACTTCAGTTTTTAAACTCAGCCCTGATATGGTGAGGTGGGGAGGCAGGTCTGAAAGACATTTATTTAATCAAACTACAACATATGGCCAAAAGTTTGTGAACACTTGACCCTAATCTAGATATGTGGTTCTTCCACAAACTGTTGCCACAAAATGGGAAGCACACATTATAAAATGTCTTTGCATGCTGTAGCATTACCTTTTCCTTCCCCATCCCTAACGTGTCTACACCAAACCTCTTTCAGCACAACAACGTCCCTACAGATGAAGACATAGCCAAAGTTGGAGTAGATGAAACTGAGCAACCTGCACAGAGCCCTGACCTCAATCTCGCTGAACACCTCTGGAGTAAATTGGAATGCAGACTGTGTCCCAGGCCTGATCACTGAACATCAGTGCTTCATTCTTGTGATTTGGTGGACAGAATCTCACAGTCATGCTCCAACGTCTAGTCCAAAGCCTTCCCAGAGGAGCAGAGGTTATTATGTCAGTGAAGGTGAGGACTAAATCTGGAATGGAATAGTCAGGTAACCACAAACTTTATACACACGCATGCACATGAAAATTCATGCGTTAAATTTCATTGCAATTAAAGTGAACTTAGTAAGTAATAATATATAAGTAATCAAAAGTAATTCTAATCCTCTATTGCTAATAGCATTCATATAAGATTCTCCACTCAGTGTGAATTTTTTTCTTTTATTCAATCTTTCTTGAGGTTACAAATTTGAGCAGCGTTGTAGTGAGTTCTATCACATCATACAGACACCATAGCGACACTCCACATTCATATCAGGTGCAAATAAATAAATAAAACAGTGGAATATGTTTGTTTAATATTCATAATAAACACATCAAGCATTTCTATACAATTTAATTCTTATAATCACTTCTCTTTTATTATGCTTAATCGGCTTCATAACTCTCTACACATAAACATCCACATGTTCCCTCTATTATTCTATGCTGCTTTACAGCCCTTTGGTCATTTCCTGACTGGCTATAATCACTGAGTCGCACTTCATCTTAAATTGTGCTTAAAAGAAATGTCGTGTCGGAATTATTTGTGATTACTGATGATTTGTTACCAGTCACTTAAACCCAGATTGTCAGAACAAGGAGAAAAACTGATCAGAGGTTCTCCATTAGTGATATCATATTGGGATATCGTAGTATAAATCTGGATCTGAGAAACTGGCTCTCGCTGTTTTCTCCCTGCATTGGTGCACGTGATTGGACCTTCTTGCCAACAGATGGGTCAGGAAGCAAAAAAACCCAAAAAAAAAACATCCCTAATAACGATAGAGGGCTTACTTGCTGAATCAAACAGAAAATAATATACTATATATTTTTACATGGAAGTGACAATACCATAGCACCATACTGAGCATAAAACATACATTATAATGCATGTTTCTGATCTGATTTAAACTGTGTTTATAGCACAACATATAAATATTGCAGTGAGGATCTACTTTATTATTAAATCCGCATCCGCGTGACCTAATTACCCACCTGAAAAAGCACCAGACCAGAAACCTCTCACTATTTTCACACAATAATATTCCCACTTCTAAGTGATCACACCACAGTCCCACATCATCCAATTAAAAACATTCCCTTGCTTATTGAAATAAATAAAACGAAGCTATGCAGGTATGAGGTGCCAAAATTAAGACATGCTGTTTCCGTCGTGCATTTTGAGTAGTTGACAACAGTCTTACCCCGCATTCACCAGCAGGGAACGGGTTCTGTTCTTGTCATCGCAACACATTTTGAAGCTTTCTGAGCATTTCAACCAAAAATAAATTGGATCGTTACCTGAAAAGATAGCTGGGTTTTCCAGCATGACCTGTGACGACATCAGCGTACCTGTCTTTAGAGAGAAAGCAGAGTGCAGCCTTGGAGAAAGCAATGGAAAATAACACATCTTATTAAAAAAACAAAACAGGACATCCAGTAGTCTACAGGGGAAACACAGGGTGTGGTTACAAGTAATCAATGCAATTCACCATCTGCCTACTACTCTTTACTTACGGTGTGCAATGACCTTCATTGCTGATGGATCATTTATTACAATGGTTCTGCTAAAACCTTGTGAGAACACAGGCTGGTTCGCTGGCTGGCAAAGAATCATGAACATAACCAGTTCAAGAACCCGTTCCATGTTGGCTGAAAAGTGGTACTCGTCAAGATTCTCTCCCTGTACACATTCCATGAACACCTTTGAGTATAAGGTGCCTCCTTGTGCTTCCTATAAGAGTGCAATTGAATTTTGTGCAAATGAAAACCAAACCTACTTTATCTAATTCCATTAAAAAAAATCAGATGCAATCAAGTTTTGTAAACCTCTCTCCCTATGTACTCAGAGGGAGGACTTGAGTCGTAGTTTGAGTGGTGCTCTAGGAACTCTGGGTAACAAATGGCTTTATGAGAGACGCCGAGATCCCTGACATAGCTGTGAGCTCTGTTGAATTGCCTGAAAAGAAACGGACGTATAGGTTTCTGAATAGTTATACATGAGTTTGATATCTGTCGGTTGACTGCCCATGAGTTGAGTATCCTGTGGTTGTAAACTTTGAAAAAGTGAACAGAGACAGATCTCTGTGACTGTTGAATCCTTGAGCTTCAAACAGGCTGCTGGAGAAAGAAAGGCTAAACATGGGAGAGGAGAGAATCGCAGTTCTCACTAGAATATTGCTGCATATGCTCTCCCACCCCTGGGCTTTTTGACTGCTCAGATTCCTGTCACTTCTCCATGAGTGACAACTGTATGATGCGCTGAAGCTCTTCTTCCTCTTGTCTTTGCCGAAGCTCTGCCTCTTCCTGTTCGCGTGCTGACAGCTCCATTGCCAGGCGTAGCTGCTCATCATAGCTGTGTGGTGCCTCGTTGGTTGGTGTGCTGCCAGAGCTGGAGTCAGGGCTGGTCTTGTCCTGTGGATTTCTAGTAGGGAAAGATAGCAAACAGTGAAAGTGAATATTGATATCTGCAAACTGAACTGAACTTAAAGGCTAACAATAAATAAACTACTACTTATCATTAGGAGACAAACTCTAACAGTGAACTTGGACATTCTGTTGCATGCAAAGTGAATCAAACTGCAATCAATACATCCACAAGTCTTCTTCTTCCTCCAAATGACCCCAATTAATATAGAGATTGAGGCACAACCTAAAACCTGAGGTCCTGATTGATGTCTCTTAATAGGTGTCCGAGCCTGGGTTTACTTTTTAACACATTTCTAATTTCTGCTTTCATTTGTTTCGCCTGTCCTGTTTAACAAGTTTTCTCAAGTTGTTTTATCAAGCTTCTGATTTCAGCATTTGCTCCATGAACATGTTTACCTGCAAGTCTGTCTGCCTACCTGATTTAGATATTGTTATTATAGGTATTCTGAGTGAATCTGAGTAATTTTGATAAGCCTCTATTTTTTGAGTTCCAGTTTCATTAAAAACATTAAATCTGTTTATTTATTTATTTTTTATTGTTACCCATTGTCATGCAAGTCAGCGATACATAACAGCCAATCAGCATCAACTCACTGACGTGGCAGCCTTATTGGGGTTCCTGTGGTGGACATACTCGGACACCGGATAGACACGGGACAAGCATCCTTGCTGTGTTCCTGACAATAGTGCTCCACTCAGGAGCTATTATGTTTCTTCTTGTCACATTTTCACAAAAAAGAGTAAACAGTACAGACAGTGTGACTCATGACTGGGAGACATGGCTCAGCAGTTAAGGCTTTGTGCTACTGAATGGAAGGCCATGACTTCAAATCTTAGAACTGCCAAACTACTCAGTTCTATCATTTCTCAATTGTAAGTGTTAAAATAAATGCATCAACCAGATCCGAAAATGTAAATTTCTGTAGAGACAGCACAGGAGAGTATAGACATCCACCTCATTTAACACAGCTGATTCATCTCATTACTTCAGGGTCATGGGTTTTATGGCTGGAATTTGGTATGCTTTTTTTGTGGAAGCACAAAATCTCTGAAGGGCTTGGAGACTGCCATCTAATAGTATATTGGATTGTGGAAAAAGGCTGAGTAGTGGCTATAAGACTACAGAGATGGAGGGATACTGACTGCGGACCTTTCCAGCCGGCTGGGATCACATGAGGGAGGATGAGTTCCTGGCTTACTGTTTGTCAGGGCCTCCCAAATGGTCACCTACAGAAAATATAGTTCATCGGGGTTAGTATGTATACAAGTACAAAATGATCTGATAAACTATCAGCTTTTGGCAATAATTCAATTTAGGTGTTCACAAACACTTATGTAATCTGATAATGAGCAATTATGGAATGAGGCGAAGTATGATATGGAGAATTAGTAAGATTGGGAGGGTGTTAGGTATCTGATGAGGCCCTCTGGTATCTGAATAATTCTCCATATCACATAAAAGCAATTCTATGATTATTCATTCAAAATATTTTTAACTTATTCAGATTTTCCGATATCAGTGACGGATGATAGTAGATGAATGTTGAATTCCTATACAGTGTGTATGTGTCTTACCTGGTCGTATTCAGATCCTGCCTCCAGGAGACTCTGCTGAATGGCAAACTGTAGGAGGTCATCATCCTCCTCACGTATGCTCTCTCTCTGGTTCCCTCCGAGGATGCTATAACCTCGAGGTGCCTCGAACACAGATGCTGGAATTTCACCTCCATGGCATGAGTCTAAGGCACACACACACACACACACACACACACACACACAGCATATCAAGCAGTTTATTAGTGTTACCTTTGGAACTGTGGTAAATGAATTGGGTCAGTTGAAAGTAAGATGAAATAAACATCCATTAATTCAGTTCAAGGTATGCTGTAATAGGTGTGACTGAGTGACTGTGCTTGTTTTGTGAGGCCGGTTCTTACTGGTCGAGCTGGAGCTTGACACACTGGAGGAGTCACTGCCAGGAGATGGTGTCTCAGTCCTGGGGCTGTCTTTGTGTCCATCCACGTCTGTCTCAATATGGCACACTCCCCCCTCTTCACAGCCGTTCAGGTTTCCAAAGGTGATCCGTGCATTTAGGATGTGATAGATAGGGATTTCTGAAGAAAGACAAAAAAGAGACGCAAAATAATAAGCACTAGAATTTTAAATTAGCACTTTATATTTTTTAAAGCCTTCTAAAAGTTTTAGTTAGAAATTTCAATGGATGTACTGCTGCTGATTTAGATCAATCAACATAACCACTTGTTGAATCTATAACACTGACTACAGAGTTTGCTGTTATGAGAAATAAGTATAATGCTGCTATGTTCAGCATATTCAGTCTAAATGAAAACTAGCCTAATCTGTTGCATGAAATTATTGAAACTAATTTCTTTTGGAAAAACAGATGTAAACGTATGTCATTATTACAGGTAAGTGTATATTTTAAATGACCTGGATCTGCATTACTATATGCATTGCACTGCTGCCACAAGATTGGTTGATTAGAAAACTGCATGCATGTGTAGGTGTTGAATGTAGATGAGTACTAGTAATTTGATGTCAGTCAATATAACACTTAATGAGACAGTTGGGTGTTATAGTCCTTGCCATCAATATCTGTACTTCTAACTTTGTGTTTATAATGATCATATTCAGACTGAGTAACAGGGGGAAAATTCAGGGGAAATTTTATTCTGAAAGGTTTAATATGAAAAGATTATTTCCTTTTCTTACCTATCTTGATGGGAAAGCCTGGAGGCAGACGCAGAGTAATGAAGTCTCTGAGCTTTGCAAACAGGGCATTAGAGATAGCCATGAGGTCTATAATGGGAGCCACCTGATCAGGTAGGGACAGAGGATGAGATTCACACAGCCAAAGCTTGGCCTTGAACCTGAGTGCACAGGACAAAATTAAGTAAATCACAATGTTTTGTCACTGCCCTGTTGTGCACAGATGTGAGATGTGTAAGCACCTTTGTGTTTTAGTGGTGAGATGGCAGGGCTGACCAATATCTCTGCGGGTGTGACTTGGATGTGGATTAAAGTATTCCTCAGCTGTCATGGCTCTGCTGTTCATAACAGGGCAGGACATCTGGGTCACCATTGTTTGCTGTAATGCACACACACATATATAAATCATACACAGACTTGGAAAGCATCATTAACATTAGTCAAGCACAGATCATAAATATTCCCATGTTCAGAATGTGTTATTCCTCCATCCATGAATCCATCCATCCGTCATCCATTATTTGTTCCACTTGTCCATAGGGCCAGAGGTCCCAGGGGAAGCTGGAGCCAATCCCAGCTGACCTTGACTGAGAGGCTGGGTACACCATGAAATGGTCACCATTAGGTTATTTATACAATAAGAAGTAAGGAAGGTGAAAATTCACAGAGTGGAAAAGTCACAGACAGAAAACATTAATTATACAAGCTTAACATAGACAGTAAATATTTCCAGGCAAGGAAAAATCATTAAGGAAACAGAGAGAAACATACTAGTGTTTTTAATACCAGACAAACGCAATGGATGAAAGTTTGCAAAGCATGTGGCTTAAATCTCCTCATAAAAAAATTAATTCAGTAATATTAGTCCTGCAGTAAAGTGAGCTCACCCCATTGTTTGTTCCTACATGCTGCTCTGCAATGCCCAGGAATGATTGCAGTGGTGTTTTACTACCTAGAGGATAAGCAGAGTATCATTAAAACAAAAAACAGACCCAGGGCCTCAAGTGCAAGTCCTCACATGTGGCATATTAAAATGACAGCAGTCACTATTTTCAGTGATTTTTAATATGGATACTTTTGGGTTTGGCTTTGTGCTGTTCAGTGAGGTGGTCGGTCCGTGTTCGAGTGATCAGCTCTACATTGGAGGCACAGTACACCTGAAACATATAAAAAGCAATTATTGATGCCTGTGCATTTACAGGACTCATGTCCTCTGGGATCAAAGGTGCTGATCCAAGGATATATCTCAACGAACCTTACTTCAGTTTCCCAAGCTATAAAACCTTACTATGCAGGAGAGTATGAGAGAGTGCATACATGTACTGTGTGAGTAGGCAGAAAAGCAGTACCTTGGATTCATAGCCATTCACCACCTCCGTTTTCTCACTTCGCCAGCCGAGAATGCCCGTCTTGTTTCTGCAATCAGATGGGCAGATGCTTTAACACTGATGATCTGCAGGCAGGGGTGTGTCTATAACTTTCAATGATTAAAATTGTACTGGTGGACTTTCTTAGTAAGACAGGTACATAATTGGAAACAGAGAGATCTCTTATAGATTACAGATAACAGATTCCTATAGAATCAGATTACATTTAATGTAGAGTTCTCTCAGAGAGATTACATTTAATTTTGCGATCTCTAAAAGATAGATTACATTTTATGCAGAGATCTCTCATGGAGATATAAAATTAAGAGAGCAAGTTTTTGTGGAATACAAGAAGATATAGTGTGGGCCAGGGGAATAAGTAAGGAATAATGTACAACAAGCCTATGACTATTGCGAAATAAATCCTGACAGAGTGATCTGAACCCTGACACATCACTCGTTCAAGTCACATTCCGCACCCATGATGCACTGGGCCCCATTCATGGTTTCTGTGGCAATATTTTTTTTAATGTGAGAGGACTACAAGTCCCCTTCAGAACCGGCTCTCTAGGACAAACTTTCATTCACACGCACATTCTCACCTTGGGGCAATTTGGAGTAGTAGCATAGTCTGGACTGCAGGAGGAAATCGATGCAGCCATGGATAGCGGAGGTATATAGCAGCTTGCTCGACATCATCCCACTTATCAAATGTTTAATTAATTGCTAAAGAGATCAATAATTTGACACAAAATAATTTCATAGATAGAATTTGATTTTATAATTTTTTTTTATCGCTTTTGCAAATGACATGCATCTTAGCAACAGTGTGTCATACTTAATAATGTTGTATTGTAAAGAAATAGCACACTGCTGAATGCCATGAATGACCAATTAGAATCTAGTATATAAATAATCTATAAAATAATGGAATATAGTATACTTAGTGCATTATAGTTACAGTTAAGGCCAAATGTCCTACATCACCATGGCCTAAAAGGCTGCAATACAAGGAAGAAGCCTGTTCTACTCCAAGACTGGACTTTGCATACCTGTCGAGTACTTCCTTTAGTATGAAACAAAATAAAGATCACCACTACCTATGGAAAGAAAACGTAAGGCTTTCTCCCTGAATTTCATACCTCTACGTGTCAACATCATTTTCTCTTGGTGTTTTGCTTGAAAAGGGAGTGGTAGGCTCAAGAAAATAAATGCCCTTAGTTCACCTAGAACGTTAAGTGTTGAAGGGTGCTTCTGTAATAATGGTTAAAATTAGTCCTGGCTCACCTTTCAAAAGTAATGTTCCTGGTGTCTAGCTGTGTTGTGACTACTGGGGCAGAGAGCCGAGCAGCCACCTGCTCATCACTGGGCTGCAGAATCCCCAACAGACTGAGAGCAGTACTTTGAGGACGAGAACAAGGAGAGGATGGGAGACATGGGAGTGTCTCACAAAACACCAGCTGCCTGTCATGGTCCACTTCCATCACCATGGCACTGGAGTCTAAGTTAGTGTGGAAAGGAATAAATAAGAAACCACAGACGCTATGTTATGTATCCAATTTGGAGATGCGGGCAAAGTGTAAGTGACTCTATCCTGAAGGTAACATTGTATTAAAACAAAATAAAATGTGACAATGGGGATGCAAAAGCCTCCCTGTCACCTTGTCCCTTGAAGATGAAGCTGCGGTTGCCTCGTTGCCAAGTCATCTGCTCAAACCCCATAAGTGTCGTGTCCACCCGAAGACACTGGCCACTTTTCCAGACTCGATAAGTGTCACTTGGACAGATTCGAGACACCAATGGCACTGAAATAAAGATATGAAGTCACCATACAAACATTACATAAAAGATGAATCCGTAATCAACTATCCTAAATTTATAGATAGAAAATCCAACTGAGCATGTGAGCATCTTTTGCAAGGCAGATACGCTGGAAAAAAGTACACATGGATAAAACCTTGATTGGAAGGAACATACCTAATATCTGCTCCAATAAAAGTGAACAATAAATCGGTTGAATCATGTTTCACAAGAACAGATTCAGGTAAATAGTTCATGAGGTTTTACTATAGCTACTATGCTGTCTATCACTATCTTTCCCACCTCTTATAAATATTAATAAAAAGGGTTAAAAAAAATCCACCTTTTGGTGCAGGAGCTTCATCTCACGCTGAAAAAATGACAAAAAAAACCCAACCTTTAAATAAAATATATATTTTAATTTATATATATTGTTGAATGTTTGGGGGGCATTTTAGTTTCTCTCACTGATTGTGTTATAGCAGCTACAGTGCCTCCAAGAAAGTTATCACTATAGTGAAAATTGAGGGGGAAGAAATCCTGGGTGTAAATCTGTTATCAATCGCTTGCCTGCTGCTGAATTTATAAATTGGTCTTGTACAGTCTAAGCTCCTACTTTTCTGCCTGTGAAACCATATGAAAGGGTATTTTTATAGGGAGATAAAAGAATAAAATTTTTTCCATGATTCCCTTTGAAGCTGTTACCCTGAAAGTACCATTCAGCTGGCTAAGGAACAATAGTAATGGCGGCCAATGGTTGTGAGCAATGAAGAAATTGTTAAGCATTGTCCAATCACATTAGAGCAAACAATAAAGTAACACCCCAGCCTCACAGCAAGAAGGTCCTGAGTTTGAGTCCCAAGCTCGGTGAGGACGTTTCTGTGTAGAGTTTGTATGTTTTTCCTGTGCTTGCTTGGGTTTCATCCGAGTACTCCGGTTTCTTCAAACAGTCCAAAGACATTTGCCACTAGTTGTGATTGTGAGTGTGAATGGCTGTGTGTTTGCACTACAATTTTCTGGAGAACTGTTCAAGGTGTACCCCACCTTCGCCCAGACTTGGATGAGATAGGCTCCAGCCTCCCTGCCACCCTAGTAGGATTAAATGGTTCAGCAAATAAATGAAACAAATGACATTTAGTGGCATGACATTCCTTCAGTGATTTCAAAATCACAAATTGTCATATTTGTAAAAGCAATGTGTTTTGGGTTATTGTTCTGCTGGGATATAAAATATCACCATTGACACAGATTTCTGTCTAACTGTAACAGTTTCTCATAAAGAATTAATGATGCCATGATGTCCTCAATGGCAAAAAGATTCTTAGACTTCTTCTTAGAAGTGGTTTCTTTGTGGCAATTCTACTATAGAACATGTGAAGCACTGACGCTATTGTTGATGTCTAATAGGATCTCCTATTTCAGCCAATGGGCTCTGTGATTCCTCCAGACCTCACAAAGCCAGTGATATTCATTTTGAAAGAAAAAATACATTTGGATTTAAAAATTAACACAAAAACACCTTATTTAACATATTTTTTGTGAGTGCTCAAAAATATTTTATATTTAGGCAGTTAAAAGAAAAGAGATGAAGTTAAGCAGTTTTTAAATAATTTTAAGGATCTCTAAGTAATGTGTATAATCTTATATCTGAAAAAAATAAAAAGAGAAATAATCCCTACAATAGACTGGTAATCTGTTCAGGATGTATCCCACCTCTCACCTGAACCCAGCTGGGATTGGTTCTAGCAACCCAGCATTACAAGTAAGGGATGGAAAGATGAATTGAAACAGAAATATTTATTATGGGTGAATACTTTCCAGAGGCACTGTAAAATTACACTGTATATATAGTTGTTCCCTCAACAGCTTTTTTTTTTATCTTTCAAAGTTAATAATAATAATAATAATAATAATAATAATAATAATAATAAAACATTGTCATGTTACAGAGAAATCAGAAAGCACATTAATATAAACATGTGATTTTAAATACAGCTGTCACTACTGTCAGAAACTGTTACAAAAACATGGAATCTGAATTTCAAAAAAGGACTAAAAATATCAACAGCAGTGATGAATATATCCTATAGAGTACTGCAAATAGTTAACAGACAAGATGAGCACATAAAATTTATGGCCACTTAATGATTAGAGTTTAATCTTCTCTGGATCTGAGCAACGTATTCTGAGAAACCCATTTTCAATAATGACATCATTCGCATACTTTTTGTTACATACGGTCATTATTAAGGGTGTGACACCATTAGATGAGATTTTTAGTTGAGCAGAATAAAATGTATGCATAGTTTGTCTCATGTTCAAGAAATAAACATACGTTAAAACAGACTTTAGCTATACTGAAGTTTTTCAACATTTTAAAATGAATATTAATTCCAACCACTGTACCAATATAATTATGGCTTGACCACCAGTGGCTTCCTTGGAGTCTTGTATGTTTGTTTCATCTTGAACTGTACTAATTTCAGTGTGTGGCTCGACTGTGTCTGTGGGTGTGACTCATGACAAGAACCCATGCCACATTTAACAATCTGACTGCCCACCTGGTGGGATTTGCTTCTCAAATAACATACAGTCAAGACATTATCCCCTGCTTTCATCATCTACTGTACTCCCACAATCCTTGGCATATTTTCACCTATCTTCCTAGAAAATGAAAGATATCTCAAATGAAAAATGCTGTTCTGTGTGAATGAACTGAATTTAGTGCTGCATAAAACCCTCATCTCCAAGCTTTCTACCATATTACTGATGCTGCTCTTATCTGCATTTCATCCCATATTACTACCTAACTGAACATGGTAATGACACATCTTTCCCTGACACTGTAACACAAGGTGTTCCTCAGGAACTGGTCCTTGGCCCTCTTTTCCATTTATACTATAGCCATTTTATTATGCAGATGTGTGAATACCAAAGCTATTTTATTATGCATTTCCTCTTTGACACTAAAGCACTTCTTCAGACCTGTACTGACTGCTCTGCCAGGCTGAAATTACTCTAAGCACAAGACGAAAGGATGCAAACATCAAAAAGTTTGCATTAGCCAAATTAGGATTATGTAATGTGCAGATTTTGGATTTTATGTTTAACCTGGTGATTTCATGCAAACTCACATCTCTGGATCTCTGAACTCTCATCTCTGAATTACACAGAGTTTATACGAGCACCGTTCGCCACCAATCTTCCTTTCATGTAATGTGAAAATGTATACTAAATTGTTGTATTGGGCAAGGCCATTAGTAAACATGGATTTTCTCAATATTTCTGGATTAAAAAGGGAAAACAGAAATAGAGACAGTAAGACAGAAAGTCATTGAAAGTGACAGAGAGGAGGGTGGCACAAAGCCCAGAAAGCCGGTTTTCACTTCAAAGTCATTTAACAAGAATTTTCACTAACACCGAGACACAAAACGTCCTTCTGATAGAGAGTCAGTCTTACTGTAAAATCCTGAATAATGATTCTGGAAGGTTCCTACTAGCGCACTATGTACCAGTAATGTCTTTTATTAGTAATTATTGTCATTTGTTTACCAATGCTCTCATTTCTAAATGATTTAACAATGTTGTTATATTGTCTAACAGTGCACTTACCACCCCAATCTGCAACAGCTTATTTGAAAATGTTATTCATGTCATCTGAGGAAAGCATTTGCATGATAAAACTGCTATATATAGGTCTGGAAAATACCTGAAATGAAATATGCTTCCTGTTTGCATGGATCTCAATCACAAACACTGACCAACCATAACATTAACACCACTTTACTGACCTGTAGCTCAGCAACTCCTTATGCAACAAACTACAATGCACTGTGTGTACTGATGCCTTTTCTATCATAGCCAGCATTAAGAGTTTCAGCAGTTTGTGCTACAGTATCTCTTCTGTGGGATCAGAGCAAACGTACAAGCCTTCACTCATTAGGTACTTCAGTGAGCTTTGGGTGCCCATCACATTCTTGATACTTGCTCATTTTTCCTGCTTCCAACACATCAAATTCAAGAACTAATTGTTCACTTTCTGCCTAATTCGTTCCACTTTTTGGTAATTGCATAAGATAATATGCAATTATTAAATTCGGCAAAGTATGATATGAAGAATTGTTCAATCGAGGGGATGTTATCTGCTGAGGCCAAAGGCCTGAATAATTCTCCATATCATACAAAAGCCAGATTCAATAATTGTTTAACTATTCAATAAAAATATTAGTAGACAGTCACCTTACTATGCCAGTGGTGAGTGAGTTGTCAGTGTGGTATGAACTAATGCAGGTGACTAATGCGGGAGGCTGCTAGTTAGCCACTTAGAATAATATTCTGCAAACACCATATCCGATTCATTTGAGATAAATTCCATGGAAAGCAACAAAATATGAAATTTGTTTGATGGTAAAGACATATTTTTTTTATTTTAAAGACTTTTTCAGCTTGGTAAAGTCTTGAAACCAGGCAGCCATTTCCTGACTAGTTTTCTCTGGGAGGAGTGGGAGTGTGAGGGATATTGGTGTGTGATGTTCACCTCATCCATTTTGAGTGATGGAATAATTCCGCTCGGGGAAGAATACCAAGAATTAATTAATGGCTTCCACCAGTAAGAAATAAGACAATATTTTGAATGAATAATAGTCAATGTTATTCACTTCATCTGTCCATGGTCATAATGTTTTTAAAGTTACAGCTGATCGGTGTATAAAGGTATATTTAAAGCAGCCTTCACACTATAACAAATTGAAGAAACGAACATGAATGAAGTGCAAAAATCCAAACATGCACAAAATTCCTGATGATTTGATTCCCGAGGGCTGGATAAAACAACTGACAAGAAATTAAATTAAAAAAGAAATCAAAATGGGGGGCAGTGGTGGCCTGGTGGTAAGGTGCTGGATTACTGATCCCAAGGTCGGGGTTCAAGCCCCACTATCGACGGGTTCTCACTGCTGTCCCCCCAGTGCAGCTAACTGGGTTATCAAATGCCGGCCATGTCTCTCACTGTCTATGACATGTAATATGTAATTATTAATGATGTTTTAACTGATGGATAAAGAGCTCTGCGCATGCTTTCCGTATGATCTGCAAATATACACCAATTACATCACTAACATCAAGTTTGGGAGAGAGAGAAAAGACACATGGGCTGCTCGCTGGTATGAACAAAGTACGGGAACTTATTAAAATTAATGGCAACGAAATCAAAATGGACTTCAGCGTAAGGCAGTAAATACCAAAATTGTCCATTCGCTGGAATATGCTAGGCCAGTTCATTATAGTGTGAAGGCTGCTTCAGACCCAGTTAAAAGGGGGAAAATCATTTTTAAAAATTCTAATTATATATTTATAGTCTAATAGAAAACATTACTGTCAAATTGTCAAGAATAGGCTTATTATAATTAGCGAGTTATCAGCATCACACACATTAGCATGTGTGTTACCACCTTAGCAGAAAGTCACTTGTAGCATTTAAACAGAATTTTTGAAACACTCTTCACTGTCTTCTGTATATGGGGTGAAAATGACTTGGGTTGCTTTTACTGTGTATAACTATTGTATTTTTGAGCTGAAGTTACACATAATAAATCCACACTTGTGGATGTCATGATTATCCTCTTAGAATGAATTAGCAAGTTGATGTAATTTGTGTTGTGTTATTTGGATTTTTTATTTTATTTTACATACCCCAGCTTGTAAACTCCCATTTCATCTCCACATAAAAGTCTTGTGCCTGAGAGATATGAAGGAGAAAAAGATGGAGTGGAGAAAAGACAGAGAGTTAATGTGGGATCAGAAGTCCGTTTTTTTAGACTTATAGTACACTTAATCTGTGACCTAGTGAACCTGTATGAGGGTGTATTTATTGATAGAGAACTAAAAACACTTCTGAAAGTCACTCTACATAAGGGCAACTGCCAAATGATATAAATATTAATGTAGTCTCTATGTGTGGTGGAGAGTCCAAGAGTATTTGTGTAAGCGTAGAGAATAAAGCAGGACAGGGTGAGATTAATACATTTCTTATGGTAAGAGGTAGTTCATTCAGCAGAAAAAATGAAGTGAATTTCAGGAAGCACTCAACAACAGAAAGAGGAAAACAGAATATTTGACCCAATTCAGAATTGCAAGTGTTATCAAATATTATTTTGTGGGACAGAAACCAAGCCTGGGCCTGTGTGGATATACTGAACACTGTGCATTCCAACTCCAAGATGTTGTGCTCTTCTTGTCTGTGTATTGTCCCACTCACTCGCTTTTTCAAACCGCTTAATCCTACTAGTATTGCATACTCAGCAGACACTGGGTGAAGACAGGGTACACCTTGAACAGCTCACCAGACCATCACAGGGCAATGCACACACACACACACACACACACACACACACACACACACACACACACACACACACACACACACACACACACA
>JAQMYF010000013.1:14615454-14635588 GCA_030014195.1 Neosilurus mollespiculum | reverse complement strand
ACACACACACACACACACACACACACACACACACACACACACACACACACACACACACACACACACACACATTAAAGGCAATCTGGAATAGCCAATCAGCCGAAAATTCATGCATGTGGCTATGGAAGGAAACCAGAGTACAAAGAGGAAACCGATGCAAGCACGGGGAGAACATGCAAAGTCCACACAGAAACACCTGAGCCCGAGAGTCTAACCCAGGACCTCCTTGCTGTGAGTCGGACGTGCTAACCACTATGTCACCATGCCACCTATCTGTGTGCTGTAATAAATGTAAAGTTATAAAGAGCATTGATGCAAAACAGTTTTTTTTCATGAATTGAAATGTATTTGTAACTTAAGCTTTAAACCTGTAGAATTAGTTCCTTCAGGCATGGCAGTGCTTATTCAGGAACAGAAGTTGTCATAATCCTCAATATAATAGGAAGCATTTAAGGTTCGTCATCGCACATTAAAGCTTTGGAAACAGATTGCTTCATACTGTATTACTGCAGCATTTGAAGGATGAAACATAAGGAAAACTTTGGCAAGACATTTTTTAAATGTCTGTCTCATCCTCAGTGCTGTGTAATGTGATTGCTACAAAAGGATGTGTACACAATTTCCTCCGCGATCAATAAAGTATTCTGATTCTGATTAAAACTGACACACACACTGTGTTAAATTCTTCCACATCACTGGGTGAGATTTGAACCAACACTTGGTGTGTTAACTTTGACACATTCACTATATTAATGACTTTAACACAGTGAATGTTTCAGAAAGGTTAAGCTGAAGCTGTGTAAACATGTACAATGTTAACACGTTGAATGCTGTGTAAAATCAGTCAGTCTACACACATCAGTGCTATGCAAGCCTGTGTTCATTTTAAAGTGATACATAACTATGAGCTGACTTACTGACACTACACATTTGAAATTTTGACACATTCCTTCTAAGAGTGTGGTGACACATGCTAAACATTTATTGAAAAAAAAATCAGCAGGTGCCCTTAGACTCCCATAACAAGTGTTTGGAATAAACAGCTTTCTACTTTTTTGCCAGTGCAGGTAAACTTGATGAATTTATTGGATCATATTCAGGGTTGGTGACATAAGTTCTAAAACTTATGTGTCATAGCAAGAAGCTCCTGGATTTGATGCCTAGGCTGAGTGAGGGTGTTTCTGTGTGGAGTCTGCATGGTCTCCCGTGCTTACGTTGGTTTTCTCCAAACACATGCACATTAGGCTAACTGGCTGTTCCAAATTGGCCCTAGGTCTGAATGTGAATGATTGTATGTGTGTTGACCCTGCGATGAACTCCAAAGTAGGATTAAGCATTTTGGCAAATGAATGAATGACTGGCGGAGCAAACACGCACGTTCACTGACTTTTTGTGTGTTATGGATATTCGGACACATGCATGCTCCGTCTAACTTGAAGACGAAGTTGAACTTCTAATTATCTAATTAGATTCCAGTGTTAGACCTATGGGAAAGCTCCTGTCTGTGTAAATGTAATGACTATCGTAATATTACTTTACTTGAGTACACTTTCCTTAAGCTTTCCGTAAGCTAAATTTAGTTCAATTTTCGTAGCGGTGTGAAAGGTAATAACTTACTAGGACCAAGCATGGACTCCTGAACTTTGTACAGACAAACAAACACACAATTTCCTGTGGAACGAAAATCGACACATTACAGTACCTTCCACGTAGCTCATACAAAAAGTAATTAATTACCGAAGTTTTTATTTAATTAAATTCATCTCCATTACCCCTCCATTTCCAAGCATACCTGTAGTGTACTTTGAAATATTAATATTATGTTATGTGTCTCTCACTCACTCATTTGCTGAACTGCTTAAACCTATAAGGGATGCGGGGAGGCTGGACCCTATCTATGCCAACACGGTGCGAAGACGGGGTGCACCCTAAACAGCTCGCCAGACCATCGCGGGCCACACACAACCATTCCCACTCACACTTAGGGGCAACATCTAGTTATCCTAAAATGCATGCATGTTACTGTGGGAGGAAACCCTGAGTACCCAGAGGAAACCCACGCAAACAGAGAGAACATGCAAACTCCACACAGAAACACCCAAGCCTGGGACTCGGACCCACGACCTTCTTGCTGTGAGGCAGACATGCTAACCACTTCACCACTGTGTTACCCTGTGAACTTTATGTTCTAAATGTAAAGTATGATCCTGTATTTATAAAAATTTGGGTTCTCTATTCCTTGTCTTCTTCATTTTCTTCCTCATGTTGTTTGCTTCTGCATTCATGCTGCCACTTGTAAAACCGCCAAATTCTGTTTAGCGATTTGTCCTTTTTGGTTATTGGAGAAATGCAATGTGGAAGAGGACCCTCTTGCAATGTGTATACTATATAATGGGCTCATTACAAGCATACAAAAACACAATGATTCATAGCTGCAGTCAATCTTACACTAGTGAAAACATACTTGGGGCATTGTGGCTCAGTGGTTAGCACTGTCGACTTAAGCAAGATGGTTTGGGGTTTGAATCTCAGCCAAGCGCCTTTTTGTGTGGAGTTTGCATGTTCTCATCATGCTTGCATGGGTTTCCTCCCACAATCCAGAGACATGGATATTAGGTCACCTAAGGCATAGTGTAGTGTGTACCTCAGTCACATGTTACAGTCATCCTGAATGTTTGCAGTGTGCATTCTGTTGTTACAAAATGGTGGAGGAAAACAGTGAGAAAACCTCTCTACTTCTTCTTAATGAAGAAATCAGACTATAAAGAAGATTCAGCCTAGTTATTCAACTTTTCATAGAAACATCAGTTATTCTGCTGCTTCACTTTTTCTGCAACATTCCATGATTTTCAGAGGGACTGTTATAGTGAAAATGGTATATTATTAAAGGAACATCTCCGGTGCTATTTTGGATACAGACGAATACATAAAACTTTTCTGAGCTCCAGTGTAGTGCTGCATAATTCGGGTACGCAAACTTGAACTGACATTCCTGCTTTTACTCCAAGCTGCATATTCATGTTCAACATGCTCCTTTCGACTCTAAATTGCCCTTAGTTGTGAATGCCTGTTTGTGTCTGTGTTTGCCCTGCAATAGACTGGTGACAGTTCAGGGTGTACCGTCTCTCACCCGAAGCTAGCTGGTATTGTGTCCAGCTTCCCCAGTGACCTTGACGAATAAGTGCTACAGATAATGGATGCCTGGAAAACATACTCATGAACAATATCCATGTTTGTTTATAGATCCCATACAGACTACAGATTGAACTTTTCTCAATAATCGCTTGCATTGAAGCACAAAATCAATCAGGCATTAGAAAAACATGAAAGAACGACTAATATGATGATATATTAATTATTTGCAGCTTATAAAACAGCATTAGGTTAGCAGCAGAAAGCTTAGATATTTATAGTAATGGCATTTGGCATACACTCTTATCAAGAGCAACTTACATTTATAATTTTTATAAAACTGAGCAATCAGGGGTTAAGGTCCTTTGCTCAAGGGCCCAACAGTATGAGCTTGGTGGTACTTGAACCCCCAGTTGTTGGATCAGTAAGCCAGAGACTTAACTACTGAGTCATTACTGCCTTATTTTGGCATCTTGAGAGTTGTAGTCAGTGTCTAGACAGGCCTCATTTTTTTTTTTTTAAAACATAGCATGGACCTGTGGTTCATTATACATTGTTCATGTGGCCAGGAGATGCTCAACTGAGGTCCTGAAATCTCATGTTTGTGATGTAGGCTATTTTACTATATGTGTAATTCCCTTTATCCCATTAAATTTTCAAATAAATAAAACAATGATACTGTTTTGTGAATTTAGTGGGCTCTAGTAAAGAGTATGGGCTGTGGGTTTCAACGACAAGCTGACGAAACCTTCATAAGCTTAGCTAACTGCTCACTTACAGCAGTTGACAATTTTATCAGCATAAAATTCTGTTCTTGCACTGCACAAATTTGCTATCTAATCAGGATTTAAAATCTAAGCTCCAGCCAAAAAATTCTTTTTGATCTTGTTTTGGGAATAAGATACTATGTAAGAACAGAATGTGTAAAATTATTAATAAATTATATATAATTACACTTGGTAAGATTCATAAAATAAGAAAAATATTCTTCAAACAATATTCTTACCAAGTGTAATTATCTTACTGCACTGGCAGATAATTTAAACTGATTTAAGAGGATACAAACTATAATCAAGAAAACTATTCTTAAAAAAATATTAATAATTTTACAGATTCTGTTCTTATATAGTGTATTATTCCCAAAACAAGATCAAAAAGAATTTTTGGCTGGAGATAAGATTTAAAATATTGATTAGATAGCAAATTTTTACAGTGTGGGATAAAATATGTTTTCATTTATTATCTGTCTTCTCCAATCTCGAGTATTTTCAGTTCAAAACATGAATTTCAGAATGACATTTCATTCATTTGTTCATTTATTTGCCGAACAACTTACTCCTATTAAGGTCACCAGGAGGCTGGAGCCTATCTCAGCCAACTCTGGGCGAACACAGGGTGCACCCTGAACAGCTCACGAATCCATTGCAGGGCCAACACATACACAACCATTCTCACTAAAACTCACACCTAGGGGCAATTTGGAACAGCCAATTAGCCTAATGTTTATGTCTTTGAACTGTGTGAGGAAACTAAACACCCGGAAGAAACCCACACAAGTACAGAAGGAATATGCAGACCCCAAAAAGAAATGCCCTTGCTGTGCCCAGGACCTTCTTGTTGTGAGGTGGAAGTGCTATTACTCCACTGTTCTGCCAATACAGAAGCAGAATATAAATATTAGGTTAAAATATGCTGGACTGTTTTTCAGTGACTCTCTTTCTGTTTTTCCTGCTTTTTAATCAGTTAGTCATGTTCCCTGCTCTACACTGCTAGACACATACTGAAGTGCTAAAGTGAAATCTTCAGGTTAATCTTTTCGAAACACACTCAAACACAAACAAGCTACCTGCAAGTGGTATATATTGTGATAGTTCTCTCATGAGCTGTGTTCTGGCCTTAGATGTGGTGATTTGTTTTTGCCATTAAAAACTGACCTGCTGCAGTCTTTCTAGTAGTTTGGGGATTTCAGCCAGTCTCTTAATAGTGCGCTGGTAGTCTCTGTGACACAAGACCAGCCGTACCAGCTCTGCATCAGGTAAACTGATGGCTTCCTGCAAAACTGAGGAGAAGAGAGAGAGTCTGAGAGAAATAGCTATGCACACATATTCAGATGTGAATACAGGGGAGACATCATATTAATTGATTATCTTGTTTGAGGTACAATACAGTACAGAATATGAAAGCAGAGAGAGAGAGAGAGAGAGAGAGAGAGAGAGCAATATAAGATGTAAATAGATTTTTCTGCAGTCATAAAGGGAAATACTGAGCAATATCTTCTCTTATAAAACTGAATGTCCTTTTATAGTCTCTCTTGTTTCATTCTCATTATGTACCTTGCTTCATGCTTTTTTTTTTTTTTTTTTTTTGCTGAAAGAATCTTTGTGCTCATACCTATTTATCACTGAAAGTCTAAACTGCATCACAAAATAAGATGATAAGCAAAGTAACCATTGAATTTACACCCCACATCAGATGTCTACATGTTAAGTAAGATAATAATGAGAATGTATACAGTCACTGTGCACCCAGCCACTTCCAAGTTTGCTTTAGAAAAAAACATGCTCATTCATTTGCTGAACAGCTTAATCCTACTAGGGTCGCAGGGAGGCTGGCGCCTATCTCAGCCAACTCTGGGCAAAGGAAGGGGACACCCTAAACAGACCACTGAAAGACAAACACACAGAAACAACCATCCATTCACACCCACACTCACACTTAAGGGTAATTTGGATCCACCAATTAGCCTACTGTGCATGTCTTTGAACTGTGAGAGGAAACCGGAGTACCAGGAGGAAACCTACGCAAGTACAGGGAGAACATGCAAACTCCACCCAAAAAAACATAGGCCAGGACTCAAACCCAGGACCTTCTTGCTGTGAGGCGGACATGCTAACCACTACACCACTGTGCCACACAAAAAAAAACAAACAAACATGTGAAGCACAATTCTACAGTATATCAGATATCAGTGTATAATTTACAAGACCATTTGAATAATCTGATAACTGCGGAAATTGTATTATTAGTACATATATGCACACAAAGTCTGTGCGTTGTTGCTATCCTACCTGTCCAGCCGTTGCTGTTCTCTTTGCTGACATCAGCACCATAGTGCAGCAGCACTCGAGCACACTCCAGGTGGCTGAGGATCACAGCCAGATGCAGAGGAGTGCGACCCCGTGGGTCTAGCACCTCTAGATCCACCTGAAATAACCAGAAGGTGTGAGAGAGAGAAAGAAATACACTCTCACATATTTCTTAGGCACCTTGCACAGCTGGGAAATAGAAGATGAGTTGAAGTGAGATGGAAAGAAAAGTGACAAGCGATAATTAAACATCACACTTGAAACTGGAAAATCTGAACGTTCGGAAAAATCTGAACGTTCGTAAAATTCAAAGGCCTTCTTTCTGGCCCTTGACTACCAGTGGGAAAGAGCTGACAATATTGTTTATAAGACGAATATATTTGTTTATCAGTGAAAATTCTGTTATTTATGAATGCAGTATATCCTGGCTGATCGCATTTGATGAGCTGGCATTCTGCCTGGGATTACGTCCATACGCATTAATCCTACTGTCAGAAAGAAAGGTCATAAGAAAAATGCTAAAGGCAGCGCTTGGCTGGTATGACACTGAGGATATGCAGATTTTAGCCGTGCCTTAGAAATGGTTTATTTCAAGGAAGCTTACAGTAAATGAGTCATATAATGGAGGTTTTATGCACATGCCTCAGACAGGCACATTATAATGGAAACATATTACTGCCTGAGGGATTATTGTCTGCTGGGAGAGCTGGTCTGTTTCCTTACAGTTGCACCAGGAACCTAAGTGCTATGTACCAACCACATGCAGTACTGTGCGTGTGTGCGTGTGTGTGCGTGTGTGTGTGTGTGTGTGTGTGTGTGTGTGTGTGTGTGTGTGTGTGTGTGGTTGGGTGTCTTGGCTCTTCAGAGTGTCCATCACAGATGTTAATATGACTGCTTGCATGTACAACCTCTCTCCTTCCCTGTTTAATGTGAGTCTGCTCACTGTGATCTCTTACCTCATGCTCTATAGTGTCCATGGTTCTGTTAAGACAATATAAAGCATGTTTATATGTGTGTGTGTGTGTGTGAGTGTGTACTGTTGATACAGTCCACCCATCTGTAATGTTGTTTTGTATTGGAAAACTATTCCCATGTGGTGCACGCATGCTCCCTAAGCCCTGTTCCCTGCTCTGCAATTAGCTAGCTCCCTCGTTATCACCATCAGTGCGTTCATGAGCAACAACTGGGGCCTGAGTGGCTCCCCAAGGAGCCGGAAAAACATCAGCTCCTTCACAATGGAAAAAGGGAGGGCATGAAGGGTGGGGCCACAGAGGGAGTGGATGGGGCATTGCTATGGTAACAGAGGGAGCAGAGGAAAGAGTGTGGCACAATGGGATGGTATGATGGAAGGAAGCACAGGGAGAGAGAGAGAGAGAGATGGAAGTACAACTGGGGTTTTAAAGTAAATGATGGTTTTTCTGTCAATCTGATGGGAAGCTCGGCTCAGCTCAGCCCTGAGGCTAATAAAGGAGAGGAGATGACTGAACTGAACACTCAAGAGAGAGTGAAGAAAGGAAGAGTGAGTGGGAGAGATGTATAAAATTCCTTCTTATGAAGGAGTACAGTGTGATATGCATCAAGAAAACAGAACAAGAGTAATCTGTTGTTAAAGGCCACTCGTTGACCTGCTTCTTGCCATTTCCCCACCCAGTCTAGTGCACTCGCACATTTCTGCTCGCCCACCTACTCCATACAAAGTGATCTATTGTTGGGTCTCGCAAAAAAGGCCCTTCTTGGTTCTCAGTAGACCGTGACAAATATTACTTTTCTCAACAAAGCAAATAGATCCAGAACATGTGCAAAGTCGGTAACTGTTTTATTATAGTAGCAAAGGTTTGATTAGCAATAGAAAACACATGGTTACACAGTACTAATCTAGTACTCACTAATTTATACTTAAAGGACCTCTCGTATACTGTTTCCCAATTACAAATGTGTAATACTCTATATGGTGGGACTGTGGTGCAGTGGTTAGCGGTTAATTTGTTTAGTTTACTTATTTATTTCTTTTGTTTGTTCATTTTTTAATTCATTTAGGTTTTTCATTGTATGCTTTACATTCGTCTTGTATCTTTTTTCTACCATACCTCATGCAATCTGTTTTCCCTTTCATTTCTGAAGATCCCATCAAAATATTGTTTACAAAATACTCACAATACTCCCGGTGTCAGATACACACGTCGGTGATAACAGTGTTGCTTTTCACACACAAATTCTGCTGTAACTTTCAATTTTTGATTTTTTATCATCTAGGGTTTTCCCTCACAATGTGCTCCTCCATCCCAAATTTTTCCTTACTTCCTTTCTCCCTGCTGGAGGCTGCATTATTGATAGTCATTTCTGACAGAGCATCTGCTGCTGCGTTCTCTGTGCCTTGGCTAATGTTTTCTGGCAGCTACTTAAACCAGCATCAATCTTTTATCGGGAGCTCAAACTGTGTATGTGGAATGTAGGCAGAGGTACACTGCGTGTGTGTGTGTGTGTGTGTGTGTGTGTGTGTAGACGTCTGCAGTTGTGTATCCGCGGGGGAACAAGATGCAAGATGCAGTGCGTGGTGAAATAACCCAGTTATGAAACATCCTCTGTGTGGGTAAAACATATGAAGGTGTATACAGATGCCACCAATCAGTTAAAGCTCTTTAGGTGGTCCTTTTAGCAAGAATACTTGAATTAGAGGTGCGCAACTCCAATCATGACTGAAAGAAATCAGACAAGCTGCATAAATGGGGAGAGAAGGTAGCTTCTGAGAAAAAAATGCTTCTGATTACTTCAAATTTCAGCTGACATTGTGTCAGTGACTCAGTACTTTGGATATATACGAGAGAGAGAGAGAGAGAGAGAGAGAGAGAGAGAGAGAGAGAGAGAGAGAGAGAGAATGGGGTCTCCTTTTTCATGAGCGTTCACTGTGTGGCTGGGGTGATGCACAGCAAGCTGACACACATCACTTGTTCTGACAAAGCCATTACTGATGAGCCAGTCTGAGGAAACACATTTTCAGTGTAGAAGAAAAAGAAAGGGAAAATGTGTGTGCAGAAGCTAATAACTTCCTTATAAAATGTCACCGCCATTAAATCCTCAGCCCTTACACACTGCCAGTCCTGCTGGAGCAAATACTCACTGATAACCCACAACCACAGAATCTCCTCTTTAGTTTGGTGGGGGATTGTGAGTGTTGAAATACTTATGGAAAATGTAGCCATACTTTACCCTGACCTTATACAAGAACAATACCAACCTCATATTTCACCTCAACATGGTCGGCATTGTTTTTTTCATTACTACATCCCAGTCTCCTTAGTTTTATTTAGAACCCTACAACAAAGGCTTTTCCTTTTATAAAGTGTTCTAAACAGAATTCATAAACATTGAAAGATTCCTTTCAATAGACTATTTTCCCCCAACCGTTGACAGTACAGACATTTGAATGAAAGCTTTCAGTGGTGAGGGGTATGTGGCCCACCCAGGGTTATTTTGACTCACCAAAAGTTCAATCCCTTCATGTTTCTATATTCTGAGAGCAATTCTCCATGAGAAAGTTGCTGTAAAGGTTTCTGTCATTCAATCATTTGCCGAACTGCTTAATCCTATCAAGGTCACGGGGAGGCTGCAGCCTATCTCTACCAACAATGGGCAAAAGGCAGAGTACACCATGAACAGTTCGCCAGACTATCGCAGGGCCGTTCACACTGATATCCACACCTAGAGGCAGTTTGGAACAGTCAATCAGCCTAATTTGCATGTCATTGGACTGTGGGAGGAAACCTCAATACCCGGAGGGAACGCACGCAATCACACGGAGAACATGCAAACACCACACTGAAACGTTTGAGCCACTGACTCGAAACCAGGTCCTTCTTACTGTGAGACATGCTAACCACTTCGTAACTGTGCCTCCCTGGTTTCTGAATTTCAAAGAGGCCAAACTTTCATCTGACAGCCACACACACACACACACAAACATTCCAGAAAAATGTAAAGTCACCTCAGCACATCAGCACAAGCTAGCTGTTGTTTTGCATATTCAAATCCCAACTGGGAAACATGTTTATTAGTAATGGTAATGGTGAATTATATGATTATAATGCTAAAGCACCTATAAAGAAACGGCATATATTACTTTATACATTTTTGTCAGACTTCTTTTTTTTCCACAGCCTGCTTTTGTTATATCATAATAAGTCCTGTTCCTAAACCATAATGAAATCAGACATGATTCTCTAAGTGCCTTCCACTTCCTCTTGTCCAGTTCAGTATTTCACACAATCACTACATGCTATGGTCTCATCTGTGCAGATATCTGTCCAATCTTTTAGCCCTGTCCCATCTCATACTGCCCATCTGTTAAAAGCCTCAAATAACTTAACTACATTTCAGGCTACTCCCACCAAAGCATCATCTTCATCCCTAGTGACAACATTCTGCAATTAGTGTTGGATTTCATGGTGTAGGAGATGGGCTGGCGAGGCCTGAGAGACAGGGTTGCCAAAAGAACAAACATTAAATGGATAGAAAAATAAGTCATCCATTCTGTAAGCAAGGACATTTGCTGCTAATGCAGCTATTTAAGAAACGACAGTCTCCAGTTGAACACGTGCTATGTGAGATTTCTCATTTACGTGCACACTGTAAAAAGCTTTTCAAATTTTATTTTTATAATTAATAATTATAGCTACGTCAATCGGCAATAACATTAACACCATACACAGCACACACTGCAGCCCCATACACAGCAAGCTGCAGTGCACTGTGTATTCTGACACCTTTGTATCATAACCCGCATTAACAATTTCAGCAGTTTGTATTTTGTGCTACATTTGCTCTTCTGTGGCATCAGACAGGACGTACTGGCCCTCGCTCCCTACTTGCACCAATCAGTCTTGGGCACCCATGGTCCTTTCTTGGACCACATCTGGTTGGTACTTCCCACTGTGTATCCTGGGTTTACACTGGGGCACGATGTCCGTGATCTCCGTGATTCAAAAAAGCATGGAGCTCCGCTATTTATGACCTTTTATGAATTCATGCTTGGAGCATGATTGGGGTATAAAAAGGAGGCAGGGTGCATTCAAGAGATGAAACTTGAAGGAATCGTGTTTCCAAGTTCATTAAGATCCCCTACGACGGTGCATCAAGGTCTGTTATGCTCTGTTAAGGTTTGTTAAACTCTACTGCGCTCTACTGCGATCTGTCACGATTGGCGTCACATCATAATACATCGTAATAATTGTGGTAAAATTTTTGACAGTTGAAAATTTTGCCATGAACAGCACGATCATCACAAATCCACCAAGTTCTCTTGTTATCATCACGATTCATACCCACGACCCCTCACGCTCATCACGATTCTCTCAAATCGTGGAGATCACAGACATTGTGCTCCAGTGTAAACCCAGGGTTAGACTTGCTCATTTTCCTGCTTCCAACACATCAAATTAGAAAACCAACTGTTCACATTCTGACTAGTACGTCCCACTTTTGGCAGGTGCCACTGTAACACGATAATTAACAATTATTCACAGAAGATGAGGAGGATGTCACTGAATAATCACCAAGATAAAACATTGCGAAGACTGTTTTCTTCAGGGACATCCACCGAGTCTGAGGTGGAGAACTGTTTTAGTATACTACACATTAACATAAGCAAAGCAAACTATGTTAAGATATTTATAGTTTATATTTTTCACATTTTAAGCATGATAGGGGCAGGTGCGCTCCACACTCTCTGTGAGAAGAGCATAAGTGCACTTTGTAATGCCGTCTTTTAAAACGCATTCGAAGTTTTAGTATATACTACATGGAAACATAAGGAAAGCAAACCAAAATTTTTCCATTTTTAAAGTGTGACACTGATGACACTCCATCACAATACTCATGCATGCTTTATAAATGACACGTTCTGAAACTCATTCAGTCTTTTTTTTTACTTTTAAAAATGCAACGACCATATTGTGTAGCTTTCTTTGAATTTTTTTCATTTCTAGTATTCCAGAATAAGTGACTGTAACAAACTGTGAGTTTTTGTCTGCCATTTTGATTCAAGCATTATCCACTCTGGATAACATCTATTATCCCCAGACAGCTAACCAATCAGACCGTTTCCTTTTCATTTATTATATAGTAATCAATGTTTCAATTCGATTTACCTGCCAGTCATCATAATATTTTTAATGTAATGGCTGATCAGTGTATGTTGGATGCAGTATTAAATTATTCATCTCTCTGTCGTGCAGCTGCCATTGGTTGTCGTTTTTGTGCTTTTTTTAACCTTTCTCAATTTCCTCCGAGCCTGTGACTATTTACTCTGAGTCTGTACTCCCTTTGGAAATGCATTACAAAGTAAACTACAAATGAGGATTTTCAATTCGGCGATCTCACTGACGATCATTTCCTACACTCCAGTTCATCTCTTTCTTATTGATGACCTCGCGCCTCCTTCGTGGTAGCTCAAATTTTTCTGCTCCATCTGCTCTGACACCCAACACCAATCACATGCTTGCGCAGCACTTTTGTCTTTGTCATGGCAATGTGTACTGTCTTTCCAATCTGGACAATGGTCGTACTGACTTCCCTTCTCAGTACATATATGCCTTATTCTATATCTGGTCTTGGCTCACTGTCACTTTGAACCATAATCCTGCACTCTGTGCCAACCATGACCAGATTATTTAGTGTCACCAATAAATCAGATAAAGCCGGGGTGCTTCATAAGACGAGATTAAACTGTACGGTTGGCTTTTGATTCATCACTGAGGGTCAGGGATATATATGTGCATATGTTTAGTTACACCTGCAGGAGCTTGTAGTTTGAGTGTGTATGTATGTGATGGACCAAAGAAAACAAAGACAGAAAAATGCAGTTTAATAGCTTAGAGCATATCATGCACTACATGGGTAGCAACAGGCCTCACATTAGATTTGTTCCAAAATATTAACGAACGGTATGTAATCGTGTTACACATTATATTAAACTGTCCAACATTAAAGCAGATCATTTATAAATATTTACTTTCCAGCTATGTGTGGAGCCTATATGGCAGAACATTTCTATGTTATAACCTGCTTATGTGCATCAATACATTGCTGTGATCTATAGCTATTGTTGCATTAACAGCTAATTAAAGTGTCAGTTCCATGTTGATGGCACATTAAGGTGTGGATTAAATTGCGTTGAAATGTTCTCCTGACAAACACCCTCCAATCAGATCTGTTGGAGATTGAATGGAAAATGGAGAAACATCACTGATGCATAGTCTCCTAGTGTTAAACACACCCTCTCATTTACACCATTTTACCAGAGAGCTTTAAAGGGAGACACTTGCCGGGAAAAAAGCCCGCAGTCGGTACACCTTTAAAGCCACAGTAAGTGGAAACATGGAGGAGCAGTTCTCTTGGACATTCACTCTAAATACTGGTCATTAAACTGCTGATAATGAACAAGTTAGCGGCTGAGGAGAAGAAAAAAGAGAAGAAATAATGAGTGGGAACGACAAGGTAGCGCGTCAAGGCTCGACCAGGTGTAACAGCCTAGTCTCGTGCAGGGGTGGGGTGGGGTGAGGAGGGCAGGGGAGGGGTGTTAGCCTCGATGCTATTCACATGTACATGCTAGTGAAATAACAATAATAATAATAATAATAATAATAATAACATGAACCAAGCCTAATGTGTTAATTACCTTGGCTCACCTTGAGTCATTTCTGCTGTGGCCCACTCTTTACAACCCTCACACACACACACACACACACACAGACACCCAGAGACATGCTGCTGGAATGGAATAAAACAGCATAACCGACAGCATGTCACAACAACAACGCCGTCGTGCTATTCAGCCCACTATGTAGCACGTTCGGATGCGGTTCTGGACCTGGACCCTCTCACCTGCTCGCTCGCGGAAAGCTCTTTCTCCAACTGCCGGTGTTTGTTGTGCCAAACCAGATAATGGAGGCGGTAACGGCTCTTCTCGGGAGTTTTCCTGGCTGAAATCATCCTCGGAACATACTTCCTCGCCTCTCGCTTGCCTCCTTTCTTCCTTTTTTAAATTATTATTATTACAGTTGTGCGTGCGAGCCTATTTACTGAGGATTAAACAGAGCGCGTGCTGGTTTGTCCCCACGACTCCGGATGAGGGCATTTCTTTCCCCTGGTACAGGCACCAGCAGCATCCCTTCCTCATAGTAAAAGTCCGATAGCCAAGACGGTTTCGGGTTTCTTCAGATAAGTATTAAATGTACGGTCTCCCCTCCCTCGTCTCTCGCTCGGTTCTGACTTCCAGTCTGTCACTTGGCTGTAAAAATCGACGCCTATGAGCGAGAGCTCTCAGTTGCTCCCCTTTCGGTGATCACGCGCTCCACGGTGATGCCGCTCACTGCGCACTTAACGGCAGGGTGCGCATCTAAATGTGTCAGTCTAGAAACCCCATTCTTCACATCTGAAGCTTCAGAATGTCGAGTACAACTGAAAAAGCACTTTAAAAGAACATACTGTGATGCAGTGCATTGCTTTATATGAGTCTGTGCAGCGATGCACTAAAAGAAGAACGTTTCTATCAGGGTTTGCCAGGTTTCCTCATCAAAATCAATTGCAGTGCCTAATCAGTGCAGTTGAAACCAACCCCAAAGCCATTCAAATTCACTCACTCTCACTTATTTTCCAAACCGCTTAATCCTTCAAGGGTCGCAGGGAGACCGGAGCCTATCTCAGCCGACATTGGGCAACGGCGGGGTGCACCCTGAACAGCTCGCAAGACCATCGCAGATCCAACACGCGCATTCACATTCACACTTAGGGTCAGCCTTCTGTGCATGTGGTTGGACTGTGAGAGGAAACTGGAGCACCTGGAGGAAACCCATGCAAGCATGGGGAGAACATGTAAACCCCCATTCAAATACAATTAGAATGAAAGATATGCCTATACTTAGTGAACCTTATGAAAAGTCTAGACAGGTCATATGCACGTTATTTAGAAGAAAATAAAAACAGTAATACAATTAAAAAACAGTTTTAACATTAATTGATTAGTCAAGTAATAATAAGGCTTAGTGGTTAAGCCAATGGGTTACTGATCTGAAGGTCAGCGGTTCAATCCCCACTATCACCACTGTTGGGCCCTTGAGCAAGGCCCTTAACCCTCAATTGCTCAGCTGTATAAAAGTGATAACTGTAAGTCGCACTGGATTTGGAGCGTCTGCCAAATGTTGTAAATGTAAACAAATGTAAATGTAGAAATTAATTACCAGTTGTCACAGATAGCCTGCAAGTTTGACTAGCTTGGCTTGTGTTCTACAGCTGATCGGAACAAACTGGATTTTTCAACAGAACTTCGCATTGCGGGTGACATGGTGACATAGTGGTTAGCTTTTCCACCTCACAGCAGAAAGGTCCTGGGTTTGAGCCGGGTGCCCTGTGAGGGTGTTTCTGTGTGAAGTTTGCATGTTTTCTCAGTACTTGCGTGGGTTTCCCCTGGGTGCTCCAGTTTCATCCCACAGTCCAAAGACATGCACATGTTCCAACTAGCCCATGAATGTGTTTATGGTAGTGTGTGTTGGCAGGCTGTTCAGGAAGTACTCTGACTTTGCCCAGAGTTGGCTGGGATTGGCTCCAATCTCCCCTCGCCCCTAATAAAGAATAAAGCGGTTCAAAAATTGAAATTCAATGAAAACACCTATTGACAAATCAATCCATTATTTATACCTCTATCAATTAGGGTCCCGGGTGATTTCAGGCCAGAGGTGGGGTACCCCTTGGGCAGGTTGCCAATTTATCATAGAGAACAACCATTCACACCTAGGGCAATTTAGAGAAGCCGGTTTGGACTGTGGAAGGAAACCAGAAACCAGTGTTCCTGGAGGAAAAACACAGAAACAGAAGACGAACCTGCATACTTCACACAGGAAGGTTTGAACCCAAAACCATCTTAGAAGGTGCAGTGCTTAGCCTCAAAAGCTAGTACTGTCCTCTCTAGCAAAAATACTTTCTGTGTTCATTCATTCGTCGAAGCACTTAATTCTGCTAGGGCCATGGGAAAGCTGGAAACCTGGCGAGAGCAGTTGTATACCCTGAACAGGTCGCCAGTCCATCGCAGGGCCAACACACACAACCATTCACACTCACACCCAAGGGCAATTTGGAACAGCAAATTAGCCTGTTGTATATGTCTTTGAACTGTGTGAGGAAACCAGAGTACCCAGAAAAAAATATGCTACCACAAGGAGAACATGCAAACACTTCGCGGAAATGCCCTCTCCAAGACCAGGACTCAAACCCAGGACCTTCTTGCTGTATAGTGGACATACTAACCACTACACCACCATGCTGTCCTAGTTATTGTATGTGTCTTGAATAATTTTTCACCAGTCTGTGATGTCAACTTGATGAAATTTTTCTCTTCCTTCAGTTGCAAGATTCTTTGCAGGCTCTGCCCTTTTTAAATACCACAACGTTTTCAAAAAAGGTTCAAATCTGGGCTTTCACTAAGTCTTTCTGTGATCCTCCATTTCTTCTTTTTAACCATCCCTTGCTGGATTTGCTAGTGTTCTCAGAATCACTATCATGTTGAAAAGTTCTTCTCCAGCTTAACTTTTGGACAGATGGCTTTCCATGGCCTCAAGCACTCTTTAATATGATGCAGAATTCATAGCTGAATCAGTGACTACAAGCTGCCCAGTCCCTGAGGCAGCAAAGCAACCCCAAATAATGATATTTCCACATCTAGGCTTTATAAATGATAAGGCTCTTCTGATGTGTACTGGGATTGTGATCAAACAAATACCAATGATTTGTCTGTCCAGAACACATTATTCCAGAAGGCCTGGCCTTTGACTGTATGATCACTGGCAAAATTGTAGTCTTTCCCTAAGGCTTTTTCCTTGCAGGTCAATTTTATCCAAATTTTTTTCTAACTGTAGATGTATGCGCCTGCACATCAACAGTTGAAGAGTTATGTGCAGACATTGTGATTAAATGTAGGTTTTTTTATACTTCTTTTTACATTACATGGCCTAAATACAGCTGAATTTACTGGTAAGGTCAATTTCTGGGCAAATTGGCAGTAGCACCACTTGTAGATGATTTTGCTTAAAGTGGAATTATTTATTTTAAATAACTTACAAATATTCACTCTGGCCAAACTCATAGACATCCTCAAACTTTTTTTTCTGAAGGCCTGGAGCTCTTTCAATTTTGGCATGACGACACCAAACAAGCCAGCAGCAAGAACAATATTAGAAACTAGTTTTCAGGTTGAAATAATACAGGTTCCACCTACAGGAGGTTCTAATCAATGGCACCTACGCTGGTAGCCCTGATTTTAATTTTATGGACTTGAAGGTGGGATAAATTTAAGGGTGTACTTGTTTTCCCCATACAACCGATCTGTTTATTTAAATTATGAAAATGACTTCAAGCAGTGAGCTTCATGTGTCATTTGATGGTGTTTTAGTAGATGCTGTATGCAAGAGGGTAAAAGGGTTGCACTTTCAAATACATTGAAACATTTCAGGGGAATGTACTTTTTTCACATGGATGTATTTCACATGGAAGTATAAACTAAATAGATATTTCAGAACAGTGCTAAATGGTTCTGTATCCTATATATTATCAAAAAATAACCAGCTATGAGATATGTAGATCAATGCACTGAACATATTCATCTACTGTAGCTACATTGCCTTACTTGAATTAATACACCTGATCATTTAAAATAATAATTTAAATCAAAAACACAGTACTTTCAATGAAACTAGCAAAAACTAAAACGCTGATTAACTGCTGGATACTAGTTAAATTTTCATACTTGGATACAAGGCAGAATGATCTTACTGCTGCTTGCTGGGATCAAACTGGGATGATCTTATGGGGAACTTGGTGGAATTGTGAAGATCGTGACAAAATTTTTGATGAATTACAATTTGAATCATCAATCGTGACAGATCTTGGGAATCGTAGTTAAGCATAGTAGAGCTTAACAGAGCATAATAGACCTTGACCCACCGTCGTAGGGGATATTGATGGACTTGGAAACATGATTCCTTCAAGTTTTATCTCTTGGATGCACCCTGCCTCCTTTTATACCCCAATCATGCTCCAAGCATGGTCATAAATTGTGGAGCTCCATGCTTTTTTTGAATCGTGGAGATCGTAGACATCATGGCCCCAGTGTTAACCCATGGTAACTAACCTATGGCATACATGAACTTTACTTAAAATTTTAAACTACCATATTTTTATCCACTCATAATTAGCATAAGGAACCATACTAGTTATAAAACCAGGGAGTCTATTTAGTGAAGTCAAAAACTGAGTTCACCGGTAGAACATCCCCATCATTTTCAATAAAGACACAGAACGTCTCTGTTTCAGTAAAAACATGTATCGGGCCCTGTGGAAAATCACTTACTATATTTAGTATCAAACATGTGAAAACAGTGCATTTGTATGTTTGATTAAAAGTTCAATCATTCATTTATTTGCCAAATTGCTTAATTCTATTAGGGTCACAGGGAGGCTGGAGCCTTTCTCAGTTGACTTTGGGTGAAGGCGGGGTACACCCTGAACAGCTTGCCAGTCCGTCACAGAGCAACACACACACACACACACACACACACATCTAGGGGCAATTTGGAACAGTCAATTAGCCTAATCGGCATGTCTGGACTGTGGGAGGAACCCGGAGTACCCAGAGGAAACCCACGCAAGCACACAGAAAACATGCAAACTCCACACAGAATCACACTTGGCAAGCCAGGGTGGTTAAAAGTTTATTGGAGTAAATATATTTTAGTCAGTTCATAGTGATACATTGGGTGGTGTTGCCACCCCACACCTCCAGGATGTCAGACCTGACTGAGGGGTTACGGTGTTCTATAGAACGGCTATTTTGTGATATTGAGTTTGGAATACTATAAGCAAGAATGTTTTTGTGCAAAAGTACATAAGGTTCCTTCAGGGTCTCTATTTTTTTCCCAACACTTTCTAAAAGTATGTCAGCAGGTGGCTTGGCTAGCCTGAAGTGTGTACATGGTGCCTGCCAGTGGACCTGGTGACCCATCTAGACTGCAGACTTGCCACGCAGTCCAGTGTTCCAGACATATTCCAGATTGCTGAAAAATGAAAGCCATGCATCACTCTCTCTCACTTCACTCACTGTTTTGATCATGAAGTGGACTCTGAGCTGTTAATCCATGCTTGGTTATTGCTTTATGAAATACACTGTAACAGCCTTATTGCATTATGCACATCCTTATATGGTGGACAATAAATAATAAACAGAAATAAGACATTGTTACTCTGGTGTATCATGGGTGGTGGGTGGATGCCTGAAGGGTTGTGGGTGCATCAAATTTGCATATTCATGACATCTGGATTTCTTGATGAGGATAAATGTGCAGGCATGCTTCCTGCTTCTGCTTTTTTCTGTTGTCTAGTTATTTTGTCTTGTTATTTTACAGACTTGCCACATCAAGTAAAAAAGATCCAGAGTGGAGAAATATTGAGATATTAGAAGTTTTTTGGAATATTGGAACCGAAGGAAAGAACCAGTCAGTTATTGAGGGTAAGGAGGTGATCACACTAGAGGTGCAATAGAAAAGCGACTGATGTGAATGGCGTGGCTGTCGCTTTTCATTCTTAAAATGTTCTCATATCCGTCTCGCGACATTTGCGGCATTGCAATTTGTTCCCTGGTTTGTGAACTCATCGCAAAACATTTCAAACATTTTTGAGATTTCTGTGAACGTTGCTAAATGAGGCTCTGACGCGGAGTCGTCTCAAACTCTTCTCAAACAGTCTGCACATGTCACGAGAAGGTTGCAAAGTCGTCGTTTTGCTCGCAAGCTAGCCGTTTTGTTCATGCTTTTATTACCTCGAGATTAGATTATTGTAATGTGTTACTGTCTGGATGTTCTAATAGGTGCATAAAC
>JAQMYF010000013.1:14603248-14615108 GCA_030014195.1 Neosilurus mollespiculum | reverse complement strand
GTTAGTCATGCCGGAGTCCCTGCTTGCACCCAGCACTAATAAACTCTTCTTTTACCATTACACTGTTATAAGCATACTTAACAACCTCTCCCCCCCCTCCTCCTCCTCTCTCTCTGTATTTTGCTGAGGTACACATGCTACGCCTTGGATGTAGGTGATCCTGATCCTCCTGATCCTTCTACTTTGTGAGTCCTGTGGTCTGTCCTGGTGTGCTGATGCTGGCTGGAGATCTCATCTTGGAAGCCCCTTGCTCCCGCTGATGAAGATCCATATGGGCTTAGATCCGCACTCAACGACTGCGAAGACGACTTTTCACTGCTGGTGATATAGACTCTCTTGCTGCAGTTGTTTAGGACTTACAGTTATGGTATAACCAACCGGACTACATGTTGGACTGTAATAAAATTTTTCTTATATGGTTTGTATTTTATGGCTTCACCCAAATGAGGATGGGTTTCCTTTTTGAGCCTGGTTCCTCTCAAGGTTTCTTCTTTGTGTCAACTGAGGGAGTTTTCCTTGCCACTGTCGCCGCGGGCTTGCTCATTAGGGATGTGTAGGGGTTGTTGGAAATTTTTTAGATTCCTCCCTAATTTAATTTTACTATGTAAAGCTGCTTTGTGACAGTGTCAATTGTAAAAAGCGCTATAGAAATAAAACTGAATTGAAGTTTTTCAATCGCGAGGAAAATCGAGAAGTTGGAGACTTCCACGTGGAAAGCTTGAGAAAAGTTTGAGACTTGCTGGCATCTGCATTTTGTCAACAGTCGTATTTTATTTGCATTTTGTTGATGCTAATTACACACAAATAAAAACCGATTTGTTTGACAACAGAAAGCGAGCGAAATGTGACTGATTTATTACCGGAGATTCGGGGTTTTTTTGTTTGTTTTTTTCGCCAAACATCCGCAAAAGCAATCGCAAATTACTCGCGCGACCTTCTTGCGACTTTCGCGCGATATACGTATTTAAGTCGCAAAATATTCACTTACATGTGGAGTCGCCAACATATTGACACGAATTTCAAACCTATTCGTGTCAGTCGCTTTTCTATCGCACGTCTAGGTGTGATCACCCCCTAAACTGTATGTGTGAGAGAGAGATCTGCCTCCCACTTCCACACTGACCCGCGGGCTGAGCAGGACGTCAGAGGGAGACAGTATGCAGCCTGTCACAGCCTACAAGAGCGCGCGGGCTGCTGCATGTAAATAAAAACGCCTTGATGTGTTTTTTTTTTCCTGCTCGCGAGCTGTGTTTGTTTAGTATAAAACAGCAGACAGAAGAGACATTCGAATCTATTGCCTATACTGAGTCTACGATCAAACGTTAAGGGAGTGTTTACGTGGTTTATACCCCTTTGCAGAGGGCAGTGAAATCGGGCTGGAGTACAGGGAGAGGAGCTGGAGCATCGGGAAGCTCTCCGCCGGCTTCCGGACACACGGGGCGGCATCGAAGCTGCAGTCGCTGCTAACTGGAACAGCGAAACGTCGTCGACATCGGACCGTGATTCGCGTTATATCGTAAAAGGTGGCGTTTCCTAACATGTCCAGAAAAGTCCAAAGAAGTGAGGTGTGTGCAGACTGCAGTGCGCCAGGTACGTTAATTTACGGTTCAGATCTCGGTTGGTTGAGACCGAGCGAGGTGTAGCTGACGCTAGCAGGCGGCAGGAGGAAGAGAGCACAAGGCCCTGTCACTGCTAAACGAATGAAAAACTGGAAAAGAAAGAAGAAAACCCAAGAGAGTCAGAGACAGTGCGGCTTTTAAAGTTAAATAAATGCCAAATGTCCTTGTTTTTAAATGAAACCACAGTCCCTTAAAGCTAAACTAGCTAACAGTGCTATGAAACCTCTGGCTAGGATTTGGCTAGCCTAGTGTATGGCGAGATTTTGTGCTAGTGCTTGTTGTTAGCATTAAAGCTAACCACGGGGCATTAGCTAGCTAGTCAGTGATTTAGCCTTGTCACTGTCTGTTAATTCACATAAATAGGTTGAAAAAAACACCTCTGAGTGGATTCGACTTTATATAAACTGAGCTGAGGTTAGATTTTAATAAGGATTTTTATTAAGATTTCTAATTTAAACACCCAGTTAAATCCGAATTAGGCTAACGCTGTCTAGCAGCCGCTGTTGCGTATCTTTACTCTTTATACTGCGTTCGTTTAGTAAACGTTTCTTAAAAAGTGTTTTCAGTGATTATGGGATGTCAGTGTGGTCGTTAATAATGCATTGTGTTGTGTAAATAGTCAGGTATCTAACCTTAGCTAAAGCTAGCCAGCTAGATAACTAGCTAACGCAGGGAATAGTTAGCTGTCAAACCTGCATGGCTAGTTATCACTGATTTTATTTATTTTTGCTTTGCCTGTGAGTTTTTTGTGGCCACTGTTGATATTGTTTTGTTACAGTAAGTGTCCACATCTTTCCCTGTCCTGGGTTTCACTGTCTATCTTTGCTGTTACAAGTTACTGTAATTTGCAGAGCCAATCTGAACATAAACTGTGTGTGCCATGGAACTTGTAGCTGGTTAATTGTGACTTTTACTTCATGCTGTAAATATTTTTAACACCACACAAGACAACAGCATGTCAGGGCTTAAACCTGTGCTGTTACAAGTTCACATTTGATTTGATTTTTTTTTTTAGTAGATATTTTATTGAGATAAATATTTGTCAGTTATATAAGATGAAGAAATTAAATACAATCTAATAACATTAAATGGTTGTTACATTCCCTTCTAGTTGTTTCAGATAGAGGAAAATTACTGATATTACTCGGGCTTCATTATTTGATAGTATTATAACAATGCAAGGATCACGATAAAGTATGGTCCACACTTTCCCGAAGTGTCTAAAGCGTCACCTGTACTAATGGTCCACGCTTTTAGGAACGCACGTATATCTGCAAATTCATGCAGTTATCTAAACAGCAGTACAATGCACAAAACCATGCAGATACAAGTCAAGATTCGTGCTCATATCAAGCATCAGAATGAAGAAAAATTAGAATCCCTGTGACATGACGTGGTTGTTGGCGCCAGATGAGTATTACAAAAACTGTTGGCTTAGGATTTTCTTACACAAGAAGTTTCTAGAGGTTTCGCAGAAAGGTGTCAAAAAACCAAAAACACCAGGCTGTTCTGCCAGGTTGTGAGCTTTTGAGTTTGCACGTTCTACCTACGCTTGCGTGGGTTTCCTCCGGGTACCCCAGTTTCCTCCCACGGTCCACAAATATGCACAGTAGGCTAATTGGTTCCAAATTGCCCCAATGTGTGAGTCTGAATGATTGTGTGTTGGCCCTGTAATGGTCTGGCGTGCTGTTCAGGGTGTACCCTGCCTTCGCCCAGATAGGCGGCAGCCTCCCCACATCCTTAATTAGGGTTAAGCGGCTTAGAAAATTAATGACTGAATGAACATATATATACATTTATTTATATATATATATTTTTTCCAAGAATAATTTTAAAAATGTTATACAGCAAATATCACTTAATGACATCAATTATGTTCATTGGAAATCACGGCTTATTTAATAATTAATAATGCTATTTACAGGAGGATCATAGACCAATTCTTTCAAAACTGGCACAATGGCATACCTACACATAGTGAACTTGGGAGAGAACGCACGCAGATTTATTCTCAGAGAGTTGGAGACAGACTTAACAATGTTTAATGGAAGCACTTGAAACAGTTTGACATCATCACCAGAAAAAAATCAAACAAGTGGACAAGATCAGGTTCTGTACCCGAAGTCTGAAGCATTGCAGAGTTTTGTTTTTGTACTGCACAGTCACAGACAGGACAGACACCAATGAATATTCAATCAGAAATGACAGAAAAAACACAACTTGGGCTTAACATCAATATTGTTTTGTTCTATCTGAAGAACAATGAAAAGTACCAGTATGAATAATATATGTGAGAAGTTGCTTCAAAATCTTGCATTTAACTAAGTGTTACTGACAGGGCACAAAAGGAAACACTGCTAATTTTGGTTATAACTCATTAGAAATGTCTGTTAATTACATTTAAAAAGGAACTTTTCTTTGCATTAATTTTGAAGAATGTTAACGTCGTTTTTTGACTGCATTGTTACTCACTCCTTAGAGCTTCCTTGCTTGTGGTCACAGATGGGACATTTGTCCATCAGTATTAAATTCTAACATAAATGTCCTGTTGCAAGTTGTGCCAATAATACGATTTCTCTGGACAATCTATTGTTAAATGTATTTACAAGGAAATTTTCCTTTGTTTTGGGATATAATATTTCTCAAATTTTTAAGAAAAAGGTTTTGTAAAATATTTTACTAGCCCTTCTGCAATGCACATAGTTTCTATTATTAGATACTATCAATGATTTTACTTTGAATGAAACACAAAAAATCTAACTTACAACATTAATTAAATTGGTGCAACAGACAGCACTTCAAATCTTTATCATGTAAATATGAACAATGAACATTATCATCCCAAACATTATCCCCAAACTAATTTTGGAAATGAGTTTTATTTTTTATTAGTTTTGTCCGAAATACCATGGAATGACCTTTATACTGTGAGTTTATTAAAGTGACAGAGAGAGCACACATAACAGGAATCATCTCCATGCATATTAAAAAAGAATGCATATCCGTAATAATAATAATAATAATAATAATAACAATAACAATAATAACACATCAGGGAAAAAAATTATTCGCATCTCCCCCTCAAAAAAAAGAAAAAGAAAAGGCACGCACCTCAGAAAAGGACCGTGCATGAAAACCAGAAAGTGAAGCATGCATCTAAAATAAAATTAAATTAAAAAAAAAAAAATTATCAAAAAAGTAAAGCATAGGAAATGTACAGGGCTGTAAATCACTCCAATTTACAGATTGACACAGTAACAATTTGCCTCCAGTCAATTATTTTTGGAACTGAGTGAAAAAACGTAATACTAATAAGCTGAAAGTGGTATCGTAGCGGAGTCAGATACACATCTGCCAATAAATTGATTCCTATCTTGTGATTGTGTGTTGGGAGAAGAACAGTAGTCCATTTAAATTTCAGAGTCAGGCTATAACCATAGCTTGACTTAAAGAGTACCAGTATTGGTCATCCTTACAGCATAACTTGTGTGTAATGTAATACATGTAAGCGGTACAGAGCTTATTTTAACATCACTGAGCATAAAAGCTCTATACTGGGCAGTGTTATCCTCTGGATAACTATCCTGTGGATTGCTAGATCTGAACAAATGCAGAACAGACATTTTTTCACAGAAGTGACATGAACTCGTTGGGCTGGGCTGTCCAGCGCAAGTAAACAAGCAGCAAGAGAAATTTTAGGTGATAAAACTCCCTACATACTAAAGGCTCTTACCTTTATTTGGTTCCTTTTGGCGAGGCGCTGCTCCCGTATGTTGTCATCCTTTGCCTTTTTATGGAGGAATCCCATCAGGTTTTATACGTAAAAGCTTGGGTTTCGCACCAAGTAGTTCTGTCTGGAGGTCACGCCGATAGCGGGTAGGCTTGAATTGATCTTCACAGGTTACTGAATTACGTCCGAAAGGAAACGTTTTCAGAGTACGGCCTGTGCCGATGTGATGTTATGTTTTCTGCGATTTCTGCGCTTATTGTTTTTGCAGCCATATGCCTTGCACTCCACCATTTTCCTGGTGACTCAGCTCAGCACTGGCTTATAATGTGTTATCCTAGACTGGTGTCTGTTGCATGCAGCCCAGCAGCATTTTTATTTAAGAGGAAGTAAAATTCTTCCCCCTGTTAGATTCTAGCACTTCCATGGATTTGTAGCTTTACCATTGCTTTCGTCTTCATGATTATTTGTGTTTGCACACAACCCTATGTTCTTTTGTGGCGATTTAGGGGTGTTCACCTATGCTAATCAGAGCAGCTGGTATGTGCCTTAAATTTTTTCAAAGACAACTGAAGTCACCAATCCAAGAACACAGCTGCAAACAAATCGGGAAAAAAAAACAAATTTTATTTATGTATTTGTTTATTTATTTATTTGCGACGAACTTAAGCCAACCAAGTAAGCTTGTGTGAGTGGTATCCTCAGGTTCTTGTTCTTGGCTGACAAGTAAAACCTAACATGGCCTTCGGATGCTGTAGACTGTCTACCTCAAGGTTCGATATGTCGAGCATTCTGAGATGCTTTTTCTGCTTTAAAGGTTCTTAAGAGTGTTTGAGTCACTGTAGACTTCCTGTCAGGTCAGACCGGTATGGCTATTCTCCTCTGATCACCTCTTTCAGCAGCATATTTCAGCCTCCAGAACCTCTGCTAACCGGAATTTTTTTCATTTTTCACACCATTCTGTGTAAACTCTAGACAGACTTTTGTATGTGAAATTCCCAGGATATCAGCAGGTTTTGAGATACCCAAACCCGCCTATCTGGCACCAACTTGCCATGCCATTCCATAGTTAGTCACAGAAATTTCTTTTGCCCTATTCTGATGTTTGATATGAAAATTAACTGAAGTTCTTGACACATTCACACATTCACTGAACTGCGTAATCCTACTAGGGTCACGGTGAGCCTACAATCTATCTTAGCCAGCGAAGGCAGGGTACACCCTGAACAGCTCACCAGTCCAGTGCAGGGCCAACACACTCAACTATTGACACTCACACCGAGGGGCAACTTGGAACAGCTAGTTAGTTAATGGGTTTCTCTGAAAGGTGATTTAAAATTTTTAACTTATTTTGGGATACGTTATACTTGAAATTTTAGGTAAATCTAGTTGCCAGGAGTGAGAAAAGATGGTTTTCCCAATTGAATATTTTGCAGTTATTACAGTCTGGCTTGACAGGGCAGGATACAATTTCTATATTAACAGAAGTGACGACAGATCTTTGCTTTACTACTGCACTGGTTTAATACATTACCGTGTCTGTAGTTAAATAATTCACTGTGGACGCTGTATACATAATCTTGGGGTGATAAACAGTTTAAAACCATTGTCGCTGTTGATATGATTAAGTTCCTGTAAGGAGACCTATAACATTTATGAAGAAATCATGATGTCAAATTATAAGTTTTCCACCAAGGGAGAGTTGTCAGGACAGAGGACTTTTAGCTTTCTTCTTTTTACACTGGAGGTACCTGGGGTTAAACTCTTTGTCACCTTGTTGTTGTTTGTAGTGGTGGTGTTGTGGCCAGTTTAAAAGTCCACCTGCTGCACATGTGAACAGAAATGAACAAAATTGGCCAACACTGTGATGCACGACAATGCTAACAATTCTGTGGGGTCAGGTTTTTCAGTTTTCGAACTGGATGTAGAATCATGATGTCATAGTCATGAAATTTCAAAGTCTGACTCCCCTGTCAGTACTGACCGGACTCGCACTATGTAGCGGGTGTATAGCTGTACGGCCAGATATACCACTGGTGTGTAGCTTAATTGATTTTGGGTTTTGGGTATACCAGTGGTGTGTAGCTTAATTTTTTTTTGTTTCAAGCTGGGATTAAAAACAAAATCTTAGCATAAGTGATAACAGGAATTAACTTGTCTCCTGGGGTGTAACTACATGTTTAAAACAATACTGTTTAAGAGGATAACTGTGCTATAAGAAGAAAGCACATGTTCTGTTTTAGGGGGAAAAACCTTAACTTTGTGATTTAGTCATGCATCACACCATTGTGAACTGTTTTCACCCCATCGTGTACAGTATTATTCGTTACTTATTTGCTGTTAGTTTGTTATAGTTGTCTTCATAAGTGTAGGCCTTGCGGCATTAACTTTGCTTCTGTGTCTTCCATCTGTCCCTTGTGGGGTAGGGGGCAGTTTGGCAGCTGCTCTACACACAGCTGCTCTCTTTTCAGGAGTGCTTGTGTGGTTTCTCAACAGTGTCTTTCACTCCTTCCATCTCTCCTTTCAGTTCTACCCTGCACTATAATATATACTGGTTTATAGCCTTTCTGTCACTACCTGCAGCCCCCCCAGAACTTTAGCTGTCAGCACTGTGTGCATTGTCCTGCTACGCCTACATTGGCTGTGAGCGCGATGGTGGTGGGCTGACTCTGTTACTGCCTGCAATGCTGCACCTCTTCTTGGTGCAGCTGAGCAGCGTGTAATTGTCGTGTGTGACATGCCAGAGGAATGTACATAGTGTGTTGTGAAGTGGGATCGAGTGCATCATCTGGAGCCGATGGATGTTGGGCTGCCGTACTGATCTGGGTGGATGGCTGTGGAGCATCCTGTCACTTTGTTTTATGAGAATAATCAGAAAGGAATAATTGCACATGTCTATGAAAGGCTTGGTTACAGTATTATGTGGGTGAGTGTAACTATTCATGTGAAACTACAGCTAAAGTGTGGTTAAGATGGAGGAGTTGTCTCTCTCTCGCTCTCTGTCTCTGTCTGTGTGTGATCTAGGTATTTATCACATTGTGGGGATCTAAATCTGTTTACACAGTCACATTATGGGGGCTTGTCTTCCTTATGGTGATAAAACGCAAGTCCGCATAACGTAAATAAAAAAAAAAATGATGGTGAAGTTATGTTTTAAGGTTTGAGTAAGGTTAGGTTTGTAGTGATTAGGGTTACCGTGAGTCTCCAAGAAATAAATAAGTCTGTGTATTGTCCCATGAAGTTATGGAACCTGTGGGTGTGTGTGTCACAGTATCCCATGAAGTGGTTCTAGCCGAATGCTTTCTTCAGAACCATCCTGAAACACTGTGTCAACCATAATGAAGAAAACAAACTGCCTGTCCTGGATCATGTTTAAAGAGTACCAATATTGGCCATCCTTACAGCATAATTTGTGTGTAATGTAATATGTGTAAGCGATACAGAGCTTATTTTAACATAAATAACCATAAAAAGCACAATTTTATTTAATTTGAACCAATGTGAAGCAAGCATTTTTTCCCGGATGTGACGTGAACTCATTGGGCTGGGTTGTCCTGCGCAAGTAAACAACCAGTGAGCGACATTTTAGGTGATAAAACTACCGCATACTATATACTAAATACGATATGCTATTACTGTACTTTAAATTTTCTTACGTTTTACTAGTTCCTTTTGGCGAGGCACTGCTCCCGTCCGTTGTGATCCTTTGACTTTTTAATGAAGGAATTCCTTAGGAACAGCATCTGGTTTTAAACATAAAAACTTTGGGCTTCGTGCCAAGTAGTTCTGCCTGGAGGTCACGCCAGTAGCAGATTGGCTTGAAGTGATCTTCACAGACTACTGAATTGCGTCCGAAAGAAAACATGTTTTATATTGTGTATTTATAACGATTTTATGTTTTCCTGCTTTTGCAGCCGTATGCTTTGTACTTCACTATTTTCCTGGCGACACAGCTCACCACCGACCGATAATGTGTTATCTTAAAGTGGTGTCTGCTGCATGCAGCCCAGCCAGTAGGACAAAACTACGAGTTCGTGTCACTACCAGGGCTGGAACAGCCAGTGAAGTAGGCATATGCCTAGTAGTAGTAGTAGTAGTAGTAGTGTGGCAGCGTGGCAGCACTTGCACGTCTTTGACAAGAAGCAAGGACTGACGTTGCCTCACGTAACTGCTGATGTCATATGTCATTGTTTTAAAGAGCTACTAATACAAATTCACCACAGGTGCACTTTAATCCCTTTTGTTTCTATTGCTTATGTTACATTTGTTCATATTCTCTTGCTTTAAGCAGCTTTCTGTGATTTTTATGTTAATGTATAGTTTATTTAACAGCTGTGTTTTTGTAAACTGCTAAATACATACTTCTCAAAGCCTTGGACCATAATGTTTTTTTTTCCATTGCAGTAGGTTGATTTTAGATGATGTCATGGTTTCTGGTGTCATCTGAGAAACACATCTGTTTGCTTACCATTACTGTACTAATGATGGCAAATAAAATATTGCAACCAAAATCTGACACCACAATCATACTATGGAATAAAAAATGTTAATAAGTAAAAAATGTTATGAGTATTTATCACTGTGTAAAACAAGTATGGTGTTTGTTAGGTCTTACTGTTCCATGCCACATTTCTGTTTTGTACACCGGTACGTTGTAAAGCCCAGTACATATATATGTATGTATAAATATTGTTTGCACTTAATATGCATCTTCTGAATCAATATCTTAGCAAAGAAAATTTGTGGGGGTTGTTGTAACCTTTCATTATTTATATTTTTGAATGTCTTTTAGTGTCTGTTTTTTATGGCTATATTATCATGCACTGATGCATGCCACAAGATAATATTGACCATTGATATATCACATTATCATACTGTTTCACCTGCTTTTTGTTCATGCTTGACTATTATCAAACCAAAATACTTAATCCTGGAGAAACAGTTGTGCTACAGCAGGAACATGAGATTTTTGATTTGTGTGATTGATGTAGCAGTTTACTTCATTTTCATGTAGCAGTTTACTTCAGCTGAGTGATGGAATGTGCTTTTTCGTGTTTTTCTGCCTTGTCAGATCCCGGTTGGAGCAGTATAAACAGAGGGGTGCTGATCTGTGACGAGTGCTGCTCTGTGCACCGGAGCCTCGGGCGCCACATTTCTATTGTCAAGCATTTGCGCCACAGTGGCTGGCCACCTTCCTTACTACAGGTATGCACAAAACCACCTGTAGCACTTGAAGTAGCATTGGGTGGTATGACAGTATATACAGTCTTGATGGTGTATATTGTTCACCGACAAGGTTTTGCTATACTATTTATACTGCAGAGGTAAAAAAATATTTAGCTTAATTGCTGAATTACTGTGGTGCCACCGCTGTGATACATGGAAGAGCTAGCACCACAGTAAGTGAGCTGTGTCAAGTGAGCATGTGTAAGCAGTGCGCAGAAGCTCTTTTTTTGCCCCATGCACAAGCCCACACTCGTGCAAGCACCTTTTTTATTTTGTGTGTGCATTTTTATACTCTGCTCAAAAAAGTACTCATGTAAGTGAAGGTTTGTGTGCATGGAGCAACAAAGCGCTCATGTGAGTTTTGAGACTAATTAAATCCTGTAAACAGTATTCTGCCAAAGGCAATACATATAACAAGAAATCTCGATGACGAAAGGTAATTTACACAAGCCATAATGACACACATATGTAAGGACATGGTCCTGATTCAAATCATTGAAAAGGCAGGGTTCAGGGAGTTAATCAGCACCCTCGATGTAAGGCCAAGCCTCAGACACTTCACCAGCATTGATTTGTCATGTCTATGGCGAAAACTGGTTCCAAATTTAAAAGGAGGTTCATAGTAGTTTATTTTAAACTACAGACATGTGCTCGGACTGCACCACACAGCCTTACATGAGCCTTTTAAAACTTGTTAAACTAAAATTGTTTTTGTGTAAAACTTGAAGCTAGGGTATTAGATATGTGCACACTAGTTTATGCAAGGTGAGCAGAGTGGGTGCTATAGAAATGGGTCTGTCCTTCCATACGACTTGTTAGTGTTATATCTTGGGTCACGTTATATGTGGTCTTGCCGGCGGAAGTGTCCCCTGTGGTCTATTTTTGAAACTAAACGAGCAAATCTGCAGGAAAACTCAAGCTCTTTTTTTATTTTTAAATGCAAATTGTGGTAGTGATGTAATTTTTAAATTGCACTGACTTATTGAAGACAGACTACTCTGGTATTTTCATTTGTGTAGAAATATAAGTTCCAAATGAAAGAAGGAAATAATCAAACATGAAAGCACAGTATGGTCATAAAGCCATAATTGCCATTAATTTAAATAATTGAAAAAAGTTTAAGTCCTTTAAAATGTTTTTTTATTTTTATTTTTATTTTTTTATGTTTTTTTTTTTATTTTTTTTATTTTTTATTTTTTGTAAAAAAAAAAATATTTTCCTTGTAAAGTTTTTCTTCTAAAATTTTAATTATTGTTCTTTTGTCTTGCTGCTTGATAGTTTATTCTTT
>JAQMYF010000013.1:14574431-14593757 GCA_030014195.1 Neosilurus mollespiculum | reverse complement strand
CCCCCCCCCCCCCCCCCCCCCCCCCCCCCCCCCCCCCCCCCACGTCAGAGGAGCAGCTGTAATGAGAGAGTCTGTTACATGTGTCTCAAAGATCTCTAAGTAAAGCTATATAAAGGGTTTTTTAAAAGACACAATTTGCATTTGCTAGAGGGTCTGTTTATGCCTTTTAGTAAACACTGTCAAAGAACTTGACTGATGGACCTGGCAGTTAACAAACCACAGACCTTTTTATGTTGCCACAGGAATCATATGGGATGATCTCATTTAATCACCACCGACTGCCTCAAATGGAACTCTAATGTTTTTAAAATGTGATTCGGTGACCTTATTTTAGAGTGTATTAGAGTATGTATTACATGGAAAAGTTTACTGTGTTGTGGCATTCAGCTCTGGAGTGCACATATTCAGACCTTTAGGAGTCAAACATTTATGGGCAGGACAGTGCACAGAGGAATTAAGGTACTCCAAGTGTACTATGGGTGGCATCTTCTTATACCAGGCCCCGATATTTTGCTCCAGTGTCCTTAAACCTCCTCTCTAACTAAAATTTGAGTAAATAAACTAAATTTCTTTGTTTTTCTCAGTGTAAGGAAATATAATAATCACACATACTACAGATGCAGAAAATACTCATGTACATACACGTTTAATAATGAAATAGAGCCGACAGTTTGTGGCTGAAATGATCATTAGCTCATTCAGTGTGTGTGTGTGTGTGTGTTTTAACGTTGTTGGGTGTTTCAGAGCCTCTAGACGTGAGCCAGGCAGACGATGACCAGCATGACTATGATAGCGTAGCCTCTGATGAGGACACAGACAGTGAAATAACTGCACAGAACAACACCAACGCTCAGAGAAACAACCGTGCTAAGGTCAGCTCTTCAACATGCATTTAATGCTGCTGCAATAAAAATGGTTCTGTCAGATGCTCATCGGAAAAATTCTACATTTATCTTGCAGTTGGTGATATAGCAAAGGTAGACATCACTGTATTAAATATTTTATGAAGGTTTTGCTTTTTAACATTGCTAAATAAAGATATAGAGGGTTTTTTTTGGTCCAGCATTAATAAAAATATACAGGTATGGATTTCTTCTAACCACATGCTCTAATTCGTCCCTATTTAAGGTGGAGTTTGTCTGTGTGGGCAGTAGTTGGTTAGTGTGGCTGGCAGTGCATTTTATAGCTCCTGTTGAGCAGGAATTTGTTGCATTTTAGTGCTTCTCAATAATGTTTCAGAAATACAGAAAATAAGTATGGGTAAGGTTCATGAAAACCACCCCACCCAGTGTCAAAGTGTTTCATCACTTTAAAACATGATGTTTTGCTAACTGGAGTTCAATACATTTTATGCAGAAAGTAGGAGTGTTGAGGATCCATGTCCAAAAAACATGTCATCCAATGGCCAATAGTTTTTATTAAATAAAGCCATGTTTGGAGGGATTTTTGGACCTGTCAGTTATGGTATTGACTGACATAACCTTGTTTAAAGCAGCCCAAACAGCTGCAGCAAGATTAGGAAATTTCGTACGAACCTATAGGTAAACATGTATAGAACACATGGAACCGTTTAAAAATTAAGTAATGATTAGTTTTCATTTTATTGAAAATTTCAATTGATTTCATTATATTCATTTTACTGGGCTGTTAGAGGGAGAAATATTGGTGACAGACCCATGTCTAAGTACCTGTGGTCATGCTCTTTCAAAAGAGACATCCATTGGACTCTTTATTTATACCCTGGAGTAGTTTTTATAAACCTTACCCGTATATTCTTAGAAAAAGATCACTTGGTTCTTCTTTTGATGCCACATATAAACAAAAAAAACATTGTTAGAATAGCTTGACTTGTCGCTTGTGTACTATTATCCAGAAATGAATGTCTTAATATGAAACTAACTTTACCAGTTGAAAAAGCACATACAATCTAACCACTTTAGATCAGATAGACCTCTTTGTAGACAAACACAACTGGCTCCACTATTGATTATTAACACACAGCAAAGTAGTCCAAATTAAATTCTTAAATTATTATACAGGCCCTTACATTTTAGAATTCTGTCATCAGGATTTATTTGTAGAAAATGCTATCTAAGTAAAACCCACTCTTCAAAGGGTTAACTTTTATATCCATGCTGTATGTGTGGTGATAGTGTCTGGTATTTGACATTGATAGTTAGCTAAATGCATAACTGCACGCGTGTTCTGTTCCATTCTCAAAAATCTAAGCAGAACACAGGCCAAATATGAACGATGTTCAACTTAAACAACTCTAAGCACTGATTTGACAGAATATTTATTTGCACTTAACATTTATTCACAGCTACACCTAATGTTAACCTGTGCATAAACCTGGTCATAAATGAAACTATTAATAGTTTAATGTCAAGTAAGGTACATTTTCTAGAAAAGGTCAGAGCAATCATAATTATGATACTTAAAATCTTTTCATGATAATGTGGTGCTGTGATGTTATATTGTAGAAATGAATACTGAGCAATAAAATTAGATTTAGCTACTGTGGTCTATAGAGCTACAGCAATTTGTGTTACAGCTTACAGCCTGTCCCAGCATGCACTGCAAGAGTATCTGCAGCCCTGCCTCATACTTGTAGAATGATGAAAAGGCTGAACAAGTAAAGATGACAGTGAGCTATTGTTCTGCAGCTGGAAAGAGGAAGCTGTGTCTGAACACGCTCCCTCCCCACACAGGAAGTGGCCAGGCTAAGACTGAGAGAACACTTCTTATCCTGTTTCATCCTGGAGATTTGCTAGCACAGTTTATTTTTAAGGCACATGATTATTAATATGGGCACATGTTTATCAAGAGGGCACTCATAGGGAGCAAGCTACCTCCACCACGCAGCATGGATAATATATCAAATAGGCCCTATATGGGTACTCTTTTTAATTCCCATGTGCTCATCTTATTACATGTTCTGTAGCATTATGGATGGGACTAAATTTTCAGTCCTCCATTTTTCCTTTGGAGGTGTTATGTGGTAGCCAGGGTTTTACCTTTCCGGGTGACTCAAGGTTAAACGTAATTGTTTCTTTGAAAATTCCTATATGATTTCCTGTTAGTCTTCAGGATCTTGCATTGAAATTCACTTTTGACCTTGACATTCCAAAATCAAATAATCCCTGGGACTCCGGTATGGAAGTGTTCCCATTACGTTTGGTGAAAATCCATGCACAGGTGTGGTCAGGATTGTTCACATTCAAACTGACAAACATACAGACTGACATTGGCAATTACAGTACCTCTGCCTGAACTCCACTTTGGGCAAAGGTAAATATGTACTCTGGTAGAAAAATTCTGTTGCAAACTACATCGGAAGAACATTCATAACATTTGTATCACCTGTCTTGTTAGGGTAATTATCTGTGTAACAAGTTCATGTTCCGTGCTTCTGTTCATGTTTGGTGTTTTGCTCAGTAGAAATTTGTCCTCCTACTTGAGTTAGATTTTTAATTAATTTATTTATTCTTAATTCTGTGTGAGAATCAACTCGGGCACAGAACAACCATCAAAGTCATGTTCCGTGCCTACTAGCTCTGCTATGAAGCAGTGGGAATGCCCATGTGCAGTTTATATGAAGCAGTATTGCAGAAAATAACGTATTAAAGCAAAGTAATCAGTAGTTTATTTCTCAAGCTGATTATGTACATGAAAATATCTGCTGGTTAAGAAAGCTCCACCAGTGTTTTATTTAAACCCGTAAACCTCTGACCACTAACAGGCAGGATCATTTTTAGTAGCACATAATCAGAAACTGCCACCACTTGACTACTTTGTTAGTTGATTTTATGTAGAATGTAGGTTGTTTCTAATTTTTTTCTTGAAGCATTTTACTGGTACTGCAGCTGATTTAACGGTCTGAATTTGACAAAACCTGAGAATTTTCTGAAAATGGAAATACAGTATTTGGGAGAATCAAACCCATTTCCTGTTGGACTGCTAATGTCAGTATTGCATGTTGACTATAAGTATAATTAAATCTAAATTTTATTCTGACATCATAATTATATGGTATTATAAGCAGCATTGCTTTATTTAAGTAACCCATTGGAAACACTGGTGACACTGAAATTGTTTCAGAGCATGGACTCTTCTGATCTGTCGGATGGACCTATAACGCTGCAGGAATATCTGGAGGTGAAGAAAGCCTTGGCCTCCTCTGAGGCCAAAGTTCAGCAGCTTATGAAAGTCAACAACAACTTGAGTGAGGAGCTGAGGAGACTTCAGAAAGAGGTATAAGCATGTAACAAACAAACCTATATGATCAGGACAGGGAAGGAACTAGAGAAATATCCATGGGATAGCAGTAGGTTGACATGGACTTTTAAAGGGTAGCATATATATATATATATATATATATGCTGAAATAATTGCAAATAACCACAGGTATCAATACCTGCTTGAAAGAGCCACTTATGAGGATGCTTAAAACTCAGATTTTACATTATTGCAGCACATAACTGAAGAATATAAATATCTAAAAATAGCTTAATTCCCCAAAATCTTCATTTTACTATTTTTTTTCTATTGTATATATATGCCTGACATTTTGCTTAAATGTGACCTAAAGAGTTTAATTATAATTTAACATGTGCCTTATTTAGCCTAAAATATAGCTGCAAGTCACCTGCTGTTCATTTTTTTTTTAACTTGTCTACTATGTAGAGACCTATTTATAAAGATGCTATTTACCAGTTATACTTATGCTAATCACCAAAACAACTCCTCCATTATGCACCTGTTGACATTCAGCATTTCATTACTGATAGTTGGCAACCCTACACACACATTAGCAGGGAAAAAAAGCCATCAGCAGTTGTTGTGTGCAGTGGGGACTGGAACAGGGTGCCACTGAAAGGTGCTGGATCCAGGAGAAAACAAAGGCTGCTGCTGCAGGAATGTCTAGAAGCAGCTGGATACTCCTGGCACCACAGTGTGGCAGGGCTGTTTATTTGCTTCTTATTTTATGGGGCTAACACAACAAAATTGATTGCACAACTGTCTTTGATTTTGCCATGATAAACTTTTAATTAGTACTTGAGTGGATTCAGCCACAGTTGCTACCTCGCAAACACTATATATATCGGTTATCCTTCCACTGAACAAAAAGTATTAACTCATTTCTTGATTGTATACCAGCTGGTCTGCTGATTTGCTGTTACATTCTCACAAATGGCTCATATTTAGGGAAAGGTAGAACCTAAGAGTCTAGGGGTAGCTTGATCTCTTACTACTTGCACTTGGACATTGGGACTTTCACTCTTGTAAATTTGATTAGCCACAAATTTTCATGTATACATTTTTTAATTAGATCTTCCAAAACTGGGGTGGCAATCGAATACATTCATGTGAAACAAATACGTATATCCTGTGGAAATTGTTCATTTCTTTCAACATATTTTAACAGACAAACATTCCATCTTCTTCAGTACGAGTCTAAATTGTTTACTTTCCAAAAAAAAAATGGATGCTTGGATTTCAAGATTACAGGCTGTAATGCTCAAATTAATAGTATTGTTCCTTTACCTGATCAGATTTATGCTCAGTCTGTTGGCGTTGTTTGAGGTAATGGCTGTGTAGAGATGTAAGAATGATGAACTAGATCGTTAATGTGAAATAAATCAGGTATAGAAGATAAAATATTTCTTTGCTATTGCTTGTTTAGGTCCCTCGATCATTTAGAGATGGGCAGTATATGTGTGCACACATTCATCCATATGTGATAACAGTATGTGTTAATCCCACCCTGAGAATGAGTCTCCTATCCACTCTGATACACTCTAATGACTCCCCACCCTCATCCCCATTATGACAATGTTTTCTCAGCATGAAAAACCCCTCACTTTTTTGGAACAACTCTTTTTTTTATTTTTTTATTTATTTTTTTTTTTTTATATAAATGTGTTTTATGTTTCATGTGCCTTTCTGGCTGACACCCCCACCCCTTCATCCCTGTAGATTTCGAGGATGCAGACGGAGAACGTAGCTCTAAGGGGGGCTCAGGCTGGGCCTACGGGGGCTCTGGGGGGTGTCAGTCCGGCCCTTTGGCCCACCGGGGTAAGAGGAGGGGCAGGAGGAGTGGTTAGTGGAGATCCAAATTTGGCTCCATCCTCCTCAACTCCTCTGAGGAGGGACCGGCAGGCCTTTTCAATGTATGAGCCCGGAGTGGCCTCCCCCAAAGCCCTCAGCCCAGCACTGGACTCCCTGAGCGGCCACCTGCAGCCCCTCAGCTCCAGCGTAAGTGTGAGTGGCTCGCCTAATTCCTGAACTCTGACCTCGTTGGCCTCTATCTTAACTGTCAGCATTCATATCCCTTTTTGTCTGGGTAGCTTGCCGCTTTTGCCCAGACAGCCAATGCTTACACCTGTGTTTGTTTATGACTGATTAACACTGCACACTGCTATTTACTGCCACCTCATGGTCACACATCTACACAATATGCACTTCCTTCATTGGGTGTTACTCTAGATAATGTATGTTACTGGTGGGGAAAAAAGCTGTACGTTCATGGTCAGGAGCATGAACTGCTTTTTTTGGGGGCAATAGAAGCGACGTGGTGTATCCGTGTTTTAGGGATTGAATGATGGCATCTCTGCCATCAAAAGCTATGGCTAATATGCCAAGAGAGGCTGTCTTAAGAGGAGCTTGTCTTGTGCTTAGCTGAGAATGTACACTATAATCGGTTCATGGAATGTATGGGTGCTTGATCATGTGGCCAATGGACTGAATCGGTGTGAATGTATTTGTTTTCCTTTTCTCTGCACTGTTTCTTTCTAATGACCAGGTTGCCAATACAGGATGCAAATTGCGAGTTGGCATCAACATATAAAGTAGATTCTTACCACTGTGGCTGTGCTGATGTAAGACAACGATCACAGACCTTAAGCAGTTTTTCTCAGTTAATATCAGTGTTCTAGGATTATTAAAGCTTCAAAAATACAGAACATATATTAAGGCATCAGTTCCTAGTGTAACAAAATGCAACCTTCTATGAAATTGAGAATTTAAGTGATGGTACAAAGCATGAGGGTAGTTTTAGAAGAAATACTATTAATCAGATAATTGGGTTAACTACTGTTAGATGCTTACTCGTGAGTTGCGTCATGTTCTCATTTGGTGGAGGTTAAGTATTATTGTGGAGCGGGGAATTTTATGCTTTTGGATGGGTTGCACTACTTCTGACAAACTTTGTGGGGTATTTTTTTGTTGTTTTGTTTCTAAAGCATTTTATATTTTCTCTGTATTATATGTTGTTCTGTTCTCAGTTGACTTCTTTAGTCGACTTCTGCTGCAACTCCTTTTCCTGTGTTCTGAACACTTGCAGGTTTCCAGTTGAATGTTTCTTGATTCTGCCTGCTCGATTCCGTCGGTGTCGTTCTTCTGATTTTAACATTAACCATGCCTTATCTTTTATCTCTGCTTCCTTCACTGTTAGAAATCTCAAACTAGCAGTACATTTAAATCACTATAATGCTTGACTTGCTTTTCTTGGAGGTCTCAAGGGTTTTTCTTCAGGTTTATTTTCACCTGTTTGTCTGGCTTTCAAAAGCTTGGTGGTTTAAGCTCGTGTTGCTTGTTTTCATTTTCAGGTGCGAAAAGGGGCTTCTGCAGGCCCCACCCCTTATGGAGGACCACACATGTCTGCTTCCATGGAGATGGGGCGCTATATGGTACGTGGAATATAGGGGTGGTTTTGAATGGAAACTAGTCAGTTCGGTTCATGGTTTTTGCATGACTTGCATTAGTCTGACTGGATTAAATTTGCAAGTAGGCTGATGTCCCACTTACATACTGTTGTCTGTACTTCAGACCCCTAAGTTAGAGAAACATGGTAGTGGTACTGACAGTGACTATGACAACACACAAACATATGACACCTCTGCTGGGTGAGTGGATTTCATTTCAGATTTTTCTTAATTCTTAAATGTTGGTTGTTTTACCAGCTTTTTAACTATCAACAAGGTTGAGTGATAGGTGGCACTTTATGTGTGTGGGTTTGTGGTTGTGGGCACAGTGTGGGCCGCAGCAGTGAGGAGGAGAGTCGAGCGGAGGTAGAGGAAAGCGGAGATGTGGGAGAGCCAGATCCCACATTGCCCTGCACAGAGGATGTTATCTTAAAGACTGAGCAGGTCACCAAGAACATCCAGGAACTGCTCAGAGCAGCGCAGGAGTTTAAACATGATAGGTGGGAGCTACACCCCAACATACATTCATACAGAACAAAGCAGGAAGAGAATATGCAAGTGGTGGGGATTTAGCTGAGTGTAAAAGTGGGGCCCTTTATAATTATGGTATAGGGTCATTCCATGCCAAATCAACCAGGGCTCCCCAGTTCATCATCTCAGAAAAAAAATCATGGATGTAGTACTAACTAAGCAATGCACATGTGTAAAAATTTTAGGTCATTCTGTACAATAGTTGGTGAGATATGACCATTTATATTTGATAGTAATTAACTTTTTTTTTTTTCAAAATGTGTTTTCGCCCGAGTTTAAGGCAGCATATTCAGCATTCTATTGTCAACACAGGCCTGAAATGCCTTGTACTAGCCCAATTTTTCCTGAATTCTTCATTTCTGGGGTCAAAATGGTCCTGTCTGCTTTCCTTCCTTGCTTGGTTATGAAACTCCACAAACTGCCCGAAAGCTAATTTTTCGAAAATGTGCAATAACTTCGGAGCCTGCTGCAGGATAACGACTCAAGACTTAGTCTTAATTTTATCATCAATCCTGGTTCATTTTAACATGTCTATATAGTGAAAAACCATTACATCCATAAAACTTTAGAAACAATGAGCCATCAAAATAATACTGTTTTTTTGTTTGGTTATTTAAAAAAAATAATAATAAAAATAAATTAGCAATTTTCACACTACAAAAACCACATGTTGACGATTACATTTGTGAAATTTTTACCACTGATTCTTATACACATAAAGAATGTCTGTAGTCGGTTTCATGTCTAGTATCAGACTGGTTTTATTTTTTAAATTATCGTGACTATCAGTCAATCTCACTGCAAATCATATACCTGAATATAACAGGTAAAAACATATAAAGATTAAAAAAAAGAGAGAACTTGTGAACTTTATTGACACACTGGTAAATTATCAAACACATGGGAAATTCTTATTCTGGTTTCTGCCTTCTACTTTTTGCTTTTGACTTCACCATTCTAAAGAAGCTATTACACTGCATTTGTTTCCCTTGTATTAAATAAATGAAAAGGTGTGAATATTGTGCATAGGACAGCCTAGGAATCTTTTTTTTTTGTTTTGTTTTTATAGTTTTGTGCCATGCTCAGAGAAGATCCACTTGGCCGTGACAGAGATGGCCTCCCTCTTTCCTAAGGTCAGTGAATGTCCCCTTTGTACTATTGTGTTAAACATGCCCGAGTTTCTGACCTCTGTTTTTATGTCGTGTGTCATCAGAGACCAGCTCTGGATGCAGTGCGTGCTTCCCTAAAGCTGCTGGCCTCTAGCGCCTCACGTCTGCAAGTGGAGTGTCGCAAAGCTGCACCCTCTGAGCCATCAGCCAGCGCTGTTGATTACCAGCTTCTCACGCAGCAGGTCATCCAGTGTGCCTATGACATTGCCAAGGCCGCTAAGCAGCTCGTCACCATCACCACTCGTGAGAAGAAGCAGTGACCCACCTCTGGGCTTGAGGGGTGTGGGGACACACTACAGAATATGGGACACACCAGTGGTGGACGAAGGAACTGCGAACAAAGAGTGGGTTGTTGAAGATTGGAAAGAAATGAATGATGTTTAAAGAAGGACATGATTGGATTGGATGTTGAATGTAGGGGATGATGACAGTCATTTCATGAGTGGTGATAAAAATAATTATATATGGGGGATAAAGAAATGAAAAAAAAAGAATGGAAGTGAAAGGAAACTACATGGAGGTTACACCACCAACGCAAAGAGGGGGATGCTTATGGGAGACCCTTATCGGAGCGGCTCAAAAAAATCATCTCACTACTTCTCTTAATCTGTTATTGGGATCCTTCTTAACATTTCATTCATCTCTCTATATTCCTGTCTCTCTCTCTCTTTCTGTCTCTCTTACAGTAATACGCCGATGACTCGTTCACATTTAGCTCACACAAATGCGGCTCTTTTTCATCGTTTTTAATTTCTTAATGTTTGTTGATCCATGTCTACTTTTCTATGCCACTCCATTGGCCTTTACCTCTCGGGACAAAGATGTAGACTTAAACACTTACACTGGAATTATTGTAATGCTTATGAGTATAGTTATTATTATTATTATTATTATTATTATTGTTATTGTTATTATTAATGTTATGATTGTCATTGTTTTTTCTGAATTGTGTTAAATATGGGTTGTTGTTTTTTTTTGTTTTGTTTTTTGTTGTTATTGCGTTGTGTATCACTTGGTCAAGAAAGGGGGAGCTTTGAAAATGGAGCACTCGGCTTTCACTCAGTATTGAGGATCCTCATGATCTTATAGAACCTGTACTCCAGGAAGACATGTTTGTGTTGAAGATTGCATTCACCATAACCAAAGGACATAACGATGGAATTGAGGACACTCAAGCAACGATCTTCCAGCCATTAAGGCTGACTTGATTGCATGTATCAATGTCTGAAAATAAGGTCAGCTTTCATCTTTTTGGAGATCGCTCCATTTGTTCATTCATCTCATGACTCTCAATCCCTCCACTGTGGATCATTTCACAGAAGCTGCAGATTTGTTGGCTTGTTTGTTATATTGCCTGTGTTTAGGAGCATAGAGGTCCACTCTGGTAGGACGGTTCCTCTCCAGTTCTTCCACACACTTTTTTTGAGAGTATTAATTTGGCTTCTTTATTAGTGTAGCAAGTTAGAGAATTTTGATGTGAACTTATTTTTCGGACCAGATTTTTTTTCTTTTATGAAAATATCAGATTGAGTATACGTAATGTTTATATTATTATTATTTTTGATTGGAAAGCATGTGTACTCTCATTGTAACAATGCTTTATAAGCTATATGGATGTGAGCGCTAACAGTAGAAGGGCACTGTCAGGGTTCACTATCCAGGCACTTCAGCAGGTTGCAGTGATGGGAATAATGACAGCTGTGCTGTATAAAGCTCTCCCCTTGTTGATTCTGGAGCCATAAAGACAGTGTGTATGAGATTGTAGGCAGCAGTCGGGACCCACAACCTACTGCTAAATATTAGCTATAGAGCTTCGTGGCTCCAAATACAACCAAGTTATTTTAACCAATGAATGCTCCTCAATATTGTGGAGTTAGTAAACTGAAACTGGAGTAATCATGCATACCAAGCACTATTTTAATGTTTATAATTCTCAGGCTTCTTTTAGACAGCTTGTCATAGTAAGTTTTCACAGATATCTGTTTGGTGTTTATATATACAGATCATTTTAATTCTTCTTTGGACCACATCCTCGTTTCAGCAGGTGAATTGCATATTGATAGCATCTCTTACCAGACAGCTATAAAACAATTCATCTTGTCTGACACTATAGGCACAGTCTGTGTCACATCATGCCATCAATACTTTTTCAGTGTTATGTTTTTTTGTTTCTTTTGCCATTACACAAGCCTTAATCTACTTCTCTCTCTTTATCCAGTTTGTCCTGATGTTTTCAACCACTTCTTGCACTCGCCTTCTTTCCTTTCCATTTTGGGAGTGGGATATTGTTTTCCTTAAAAAAACAAACACATGTATTTGAAAGAATTCACCATTCACTTTGCACATCTGTTATTTTTAAATCACTACATGCCATCTCTTCCCTACTTTTTGGTCCCTCTGGGTAGTGCACATGGAACTGAATCGTTAAGTATGTGTGACACATATTGCTACTTTTGCCTTTTTCAAAAGGCCGTTTTTTTTTTTTTGTTTGTTTTGTTTTTTTTTTTGTTTGTTTGTTTCCTGGCCCTTGGGAGATGTTTTTACCCACTGTATTGTGATCATAGTTAGTGAAGAGGTTGGCACCTGAGAAAATGGAGGGTGTGTGTTAGGAAATGGGAGCCTTAGCACACACAAACTTCATGATTTATCCAGCACAATGTTGGGCTCCTTTACTGTGAGTTCTGTAATATTAATGTCTGCCTTGTCCCACGCAGCCTCATGCCATAATACAATCAATGCACACACGAACAAAGCCTGCGCGCACGCACGCCCCCCACCCCCGAAAAACACACATACAAACATCCACATCTTATAGTCTCTTCTTTAAATCAGTCAAACACACTGCTCTGTACTCATGATCATAAGTGTTCTGAGATGGCTGATGGGAGAATTTCTTTTAGCAGAGTTAATTGTACAAAATAAAGAAACTAAACTAAGCAAAAAAACAAAACAAACAAACAAAAAAAACAAAACCCAAATCATAATAGAAACTCGTAAGCTGTACATTTGTAATAAAGACAGAAATGGTAATTGTCCTATAAGAATGCTTATTTGTACCTACTGTATTTTACTTATCAAATGTTTTCTTTTCTCCTTTCTCTTCTATAATTCAGCAACTGGAATTCATCTGCACTTTGTTCACTGAGTTCAAACAGAGTGTAAATTAATGGTTCTTAATGTGGGGTTCAGAGACCCCCAGGGGTCATTGACACATAGGCAGGGGGTCTGTGGTTTATAAATAATGTCAAATTGGCAATAATGTATGCTGTTGTATTCCGTTGAAAAATTTAGGAATAAAAAAGTCTATGGATCCAATCATTAGCCAGAATATTACTGTATGCATTTTTATATTAAGCCTAATATTGCAATGGTTGGATTAGTTCATAAAATAAATCTGTGTTGTAGGGTCTGTGCATTGTATTTTACAGTTAAATGGATTATTCGTTTTTAAAAAAAATGGAGAGAGAGAGAGAGGAAAGAACTGCTGGTACAAACTACTGAAAAAAGGGGATCAATGGAAGAAAAAATTTAAGTGTTTGCCAGAAATATTTTATGTTCAGTCAGTGTGAATAATTTTGGTTACAGGCTAAACTGAATAAATGATTTACATTGATTTGGCAACAGACATTTTTGGTGGCGATTTAATATTTTAATTCTAATAATTCTTTATATACTACTTGGGCAAAAAAAATTCCGTTTCTATTTAAATAAGCAAATACCTCACATCTGCTAATTGTTTAATTGTTGCAGTTATTGTTTTAACTGGCAACATTTTTTTTTTAACCCTGACTGATTCAGCAAGTAACTTTTCACTTGATGTAGCATTTCACTTTATTTAACTTCAAAGAACTTCTTTATTTGATACTACAATAATATTATATGCAAATACACCGATCAGCCTTAAAATTAATACCACCTGACTGGTCTGCAGCTAGGAGCTCATTCTCAGCAAGCTGCAATGTACTGTGGGTTCTGACTGATACCTTTCTATCATAGCCAGCATTAACAGTTTCAGCAGTTTGTACTACAGTAGCTCTTGTGTAGGAACAGACCAGAAATACTTGCCTTTCCTCCCCAATGAGCCTTGAGCACCCAAGACACTTTTTCCAGTTCACTGGTTGTCATTCCCTTAAACCGCCTTTGGTAGTTTCTTAGGATCGGATTCTTATGCAGATTATGATCAGATTCCTATGCTTGCATTTTTGCCCTGCTTCAAGTATCTCGGGGTCTTGTTCACGAGTGAGGGAAGGATGGATCATGAGATCGACAGGCTTGTACCGGTCCGTCGTGGTGAAGAGGGAGCTTAGCCAGAAGGCAAAGCTCTCAATTTACAAGTCGATTTACGTTTCTACCCTCACCTATGGTCACGAGCTTTGGGTAGTGACAAAAAGAAAAAGATCACGAATGCATGCGGCTGAAATGAGCTTCCTTCGCAGGGTGGTGGGGCTGTCCTTCAGAGACAGGGTGAGAAACTCGGTCATCCGGGAAGAACTCGGAGTAGAACCGCTGCTTTGCCACGTTGAGAAGAGCCAGTTGAGGTGGCTCAGGCATCTGATTTGAATGCCTCCCTGGTGAGGTGTTTCGTGCATGTCAAACCAGGAAGAGACCCTAGTGTTGACCCAGAACATGGTGTAGGGACTATGTCTCTCCGATGGTCTGGGAACGCTCCGGTGTCCCCCCAGAAGAGCTGGAGGAAGTGGCTGGGGAGAGGGACGTCTGGACTTCACTGCTTAGGCTGCTTCCACCGTGACCCCACCCCGGATCAAGTGGTAGAAGATGATGATGACTTCATTTAATCTGTATACCACTGGATATGAGCAACCTGATTGGCTAATATACTAGTACGATATCACTGTATATACCATTAGTAGCTATGTTGCTAAGGTAAAAAAAAAAGAAGAAAAAAGCAGACATGATTCATCAAACCTCTTAACGGTAGCTGTCTGGCTCTTCCATTCAATTTAGACTGGTTCTATGATGGTTAAAAAAAAAATTTCCCCCCACAAAATTCAACTTTATTGGGCTGTGTGAACAGGCACCACTGGTGAGGGTGACCAGGGATCATAGCTTGTGTGAAGCAACCCAAAATGCAGTGAGACTACATGCTTGGTTACCTTTCTCTTCAGTAAGTATTTGATGGTAAGAATGTATTTTTTTAATGATTTGATTTTGAGTAAAATGAAAATACTTCTTTTCTCACAATCTAGTGAGTGTGGATAGAATAAATCAGTATTCCACTCCCTCTCATCAGATATGACTGATAGTCAAATGACTGATATGTGGATGCTTGGCATGCAGTTCCTCACCAGGCTCTCAGACATCTGCTATTAAGGAATAACCGTAAATTTTTCTCTACCTGGCAGTAGTCACAATATTTTTATGTTATAGTGGATTGGTGTATGTATGCCACAATATTTTTGGATGTGGACACCATAAAAAAATTCAATGGACACAAGTTTTTGCTAGCCATTTTTAATGATTATTAACTTTCACATCAATACTTGACAACCACAACGTAGAGTTTAATAGGCAAAACAGCTCAAAATAATAACACATCAGCACAAAATTGATGTCTAAAGTTCATTCTAAATTGCAAGTTAAATAGTGAGTAAACACACTGAGCCCATACACATACTGGAGCTGCCTAATGCCACTGTTTTATACTTCACACAATCCACTGAAAAATTATGATTTATATCACAGACAATATCGACTGATGCCCTTAATCTCTTAAGTATTAGAAGCATCAGCTGATGGCAAACACTTTTGATGGGCTTAAAGATGGGTTTTACCCTATATTTCTCAAGGACACTCAAGGACACATCTGCCTTTCATGAGTCCTAATTTGATTCCCTTATAACAGGTGAGTGGATGTTAAAAGGAATATGCTGTAACCCTGATCATGCACCTGTGAGTCTGTCTTTAATCATATCATGAAATATTCAAATACATTCCATGCTGGAATGAAAATGGTGTATTATTATTGCTGCATGATATTTATTGTGGTCTATTTCAGGAGTGCACCTCGCCTCCACAGAATCATTTTAAACAATCAGTAATCTGTTGTTCTAGGGCGTTTTCTGTTGCTCTTTCCAAACCACAAGAAGTTTAGGAACGATTTTTCTCTCTATTGGAACACTGACATTAGCATTCTCTAAACACAAAATCTGTTCAAAAAAGAAAAGAAACCCCATAATACATAATTGGGATTGAAAACAAACCACTAAAGAAGTTTGCTGTTCAAGCCTGGGGTGGAAAAATTACTATCTGGTGCTTTTTTTATTACTAAAAAGCATTTGGTCCTAATTCGTGAGATTAACCCTCCACAGATTTAAAAAAGATGCCAGTCACCAGTAGCATTGGGTAGTGTGAGTAAGCTGTGCACTTGGATAATTATATTTGAAAGCAAGATTGTTACAAATTTATGTGTGTAATCTCAGAGAGAATATATGAGTTTGTTTGGTTACCGTAAGTGAAATAACAAAATAGGCAGCTGAAATGAACTAAGTGGCACTCAGACAGTGAAAGGACAAGAATAGACCAAAATATTAGAGGAAATTTCTCAAAACACTGAATGCATAAAACATTTCCATAGATCATGCCTGATTCCTAAACTGTATGTAAAGCTGAGTTTCCTTTAACGTCCTCATGCAACTCAAATTTACACTGAGAATATTTTTGGAAGATTGTCATGATACTTTCCCTTTTGTTTGTGTTTTTAGGATTGAATAAGCACAGCATTTCATTTAAACTGACCCCAAACTATTGTGACATTGTGTATGATATATTATTCACAAATATAAGGGTACAGGTAACATACTGTAGTACTGTGCCTAGATTTTGCTTTCAATGTTTCATTTTTTCAATGTTTCAAACTGTTTAAATGTGCTTATTTAAAACATACAGGGAGTTTGTGGTTCTATACGGACTATCATAATAAGAGGCAAATTTTCTGATGAAGGGTATACAAAATAAACAAAGATAAATATTCAATCTAAAGAACACAAATTATTGCTACGTACTTTTGCTCAACATGCTTATCTATAAACCACACTACAAAATACCAGAAAAGAAAGAAAATAGATTGTCTTTTTATATTATCTCCTAATCATGTCCAGGACTTTACAATGCTTTGTGCTTCTGCAGCCATCTAATGGTAATGCATGAAAACAACAGAAAACGATGCACTATTATAATGTACTATTGTTTTTAAATACCAAAATACTGTATAGTGTAAAGTGTATATAGATTAAAATCATTTCAATGTCTTTTACTAGCCAGTTGAACTATACATGATCTTTACGTGTATGCATTGTTAAGGTGGAGCCGTTGTATTAACTCTCTTACTAGACATTATGCATGAGATCATTCATAAAATTAGATAGTATGACTTTATGCATGAATACATGTGACCATTGCACAATATTCACACCCTTCACACTAGGTACAGCGGCATGTACACATTGTACTGAATATTACTGTTACTAATTATATTCACAGGCTTGCACATAAACATTAAATAATGCTCCTATATTTAATGGAGAATCCTCTGTGCAAGGCCTGAACTAAGCACACTTCACATTAATTGGTGTGATTTATCTCACAAGATGTTTACACTGTATCTGCATAATGTACATTAAACAAGCTATTTTCAATCACAAGGTACATTTTGAAAGCGCAGACCACATCCTCAACTAAGTGACATGTAGACTGAATAGAGGAGTGGGGGGAACTTTGAAAACTTTGCCCCTCTTGGGTAGGGCTTGCTAAAAGTAGGGCAGAGACGGGGAAATGGACGGGGACAAAAATTTTGTCAGAGATGTTATAATTAATAGGATGATGGTAGTGCATCAGACATGGTCCTTCTCCAAAATGTCACTCGTTTCAGAACTCTTTATTGTGCTTCTTAGCTTACTGGAGCCGATTTATAAAAAAGGACTTTCAGATCAGCGTTCACTACATGTCTTTGACTTATTAAATTACATTGTGTAAAATGTTTGCACATAAATTCCTCTCCTATTAGTAGATCCACATGGTTAATATATTTAGCAGTATGTCATTAACATCTTTGGCTATTTCCCCCAAAACACCAATTTCAGTTTGAGTAACAGAAGAGGTGGATCTTTGACCTCAACAGAGGAAGTAGAGATATTGTGTTCTCATTGTGCACTAAAGTTTTTGCCTGTTGTATGCTAATGTCCTGCTTCAGCCCGGCTTTCTTCTGCCTTCCCTATTGAGCTGTGTGGAATTATTTATTTATTTATTTTTCATGTTTCTGTGCTAACATAAATATGTTCATGTTGGTAATGTGTGTCTCCTTGAGTTTGAAGAACCTGTTACTTTAACACAAGTGTTGGCTTAAAGTTATAATTTGAACCTCTGTTAAATAATGCAAACACATATATAGTAAAATATGTTTATGTTTCTGTTTTACACATCAAATAAGTGAGTTGTGTGGTTTCCTTATTTTAGATCGGATAAAAACACGGTTTGGCATGCTTGTAATACAGGCTCCTTAGTGACCGCATGGGAGTTTCCATTGGCGAAGGAAGTACTGTCTCGCTATAAACCTAAGGTGTTTGTGTCATTTCATATAATTTAGGCATACACCTTTTATTAAATAATAACTCAATATTTTCTGCAAGGCATCATTCTTATTTAAGATTCCACCACTTGATATTATAATTATATTTGATCATTTTGACCCTTATACTGTGCTTGTGAGATGGGAGGCAACACAAAGGGTTTGTTTCGTTATAGTTATCAGTATGAGGTTAGTACAGCTTCCATCCAACCCTGCACAATGAAACCAAGCTAACTCTGAAACCATCAGGCTACAAATCTGCCAAAGCTTTTTACTGAAATCCAAACTATGAGGAGTAAAGTAGCTGATAATGATGTGAAAAATTATATAATGGCATTGTGAAAAAGATTATGCTTTTGTTCTTCTAGTGTGCTGGTTCCGAGCCCATTTCCTAGCTACAATGTGCAACAGGCTAGGTTAGGACAAAGGAGACTGTGGACCTCAGAGAAACACGGCAAATGCATTGTAGGTGAAAGGTGGCTGCCACTCAGAAAGGGACCAGGAGATGATACTGGTGCCACGGTTCCGTGTCAGCATGTGTATTCCCTTGGAAACTAAACCTGTAGGATTCAGTCTGAGGAGAAAAAACGTCATAAGGTAGACAAGTGATGGTCTTGTCCAGACAAATCAACACCATGTTTACATCAAAGCAATTTATCAGAGTATAAGTGAAAGTAAGAACTACTGCCTGGTGGTTATATGTGTCTACACGGCAAGGCCGCAGTGACCTTTACGTTGGACCTATAACCTCCAAAATCTAATCAGTTCATCCCTAAGTCAAGGTGGATATTTGTGCAAAGTTCGAAGAAAATAGTTCTTGAGATATCATGTTCACAAGATTGGCACGGGCGGACCCAAAAACATAATGTCTCCGGCCTACTACACTTCCAGTTTTGTTTTTCAAGGAACACATATTTGTTTTACCATGTTTCATTTAATAATGCACACATTTAGAGGGAAAATAAACCAACACAGACCAAGAATACACACAAACATGCTTACAGAAACATATTTTTATTTCTTCGGTATGAGAGTTCTGTCTGCCTGTTTGGTTTTCTGGTTTCTGTGTTTTAACTGTGATTTTACATTTGTGACTGTATTTATGACATTTGTTTTCCTTATCAATGGTGCTCCGCTTGCTATAATAAAGTTAATAAAAGATGGTAGGCTGTGCTGTAACACCATAATCACACCAGTGCATGCAGTTTTGATACTACACTCTTCAGACGAATTCTTAGAAGGATCAGAAAACTGATTGCTGACTAGTTTGATTACAAACTAATACAATATATGTATGTGTGTGTGTGTGTGTGTGTGTGTGTGTGTGTGTGTGTGT
>JAQMYF010000013.1:14542905-14572100 GCA_030014195.1 Neosilurus mollespiculum | reverse complement strand
TTTTTCCCACATACAATATATTTAGCTCTACTTCGACGTATCGAGCACTGTTCTACGGAAAATCGACTCAGGATTTTTTCTATATATATATATATATATTTGTATTTTTTATATTACCTGGTAAAGTTTTTTGTATAACTGAAAAATATTACATTCTGAAGTCGAGCAAACACTCACACACACATACACACATGTAGAAATAAATATCATGGCCTTAATATGATATGGTTCTAGCTACGTAAAGAATGAATGAGGAGTAGAAAATTATACTAGTAATAATTACTAACAAAGTTAAATGCTTGAAAGTGAGTTCACAGAATATGGGATATTAAAACTTACGTTTCCTCCTCCGGGGACATGCTTGATGTTGTCCTTGGAGCCACAGCGGGAAGTGATGTGGCTGAAGTCTAGTTTTTTGTGTACTATCTGAACCTTTACAAATAGAGGCTTTAAGTTACTTTAGAGTTCATAAAGATTAAAGTCAAATTTTATAGTTTGCTGATAAGAATCTGGAGGGCGTTTCTGTGTGGAGTTTGCATGTTCTCCTCATGCCTGCGTGGGTTTCCTCCAGGTACTCTGGTTTTCTCCCACAACCCCAAGACATGCACATTAGGCTAACTGGCTGTTCCAAACTGCATCTAAGTGTGAGTGTGACTGTGAATGTGTGTGTTTGTGTGTGATGGCCCTGTGATGGTCTGGCAAACTGTTCAGGGTGTACCCCGACTTTGCTCAGAGTTAGCTGAGATAGGTTCCAGCCTCCCTGCAACCCTGATAAGATTAAGCGGTTTGTCAAATGAGTGAGTGAGATGAGAGAGTGAAAAGAATTGTTTTATGTTGTGCATAAAGAATAAAATTTTTTCTTACATTTAGGGTAATACAAGAAGAATCTACAGTCATAACAAAACGTAGCACAATACATTATCCTTTCTCTAGACCACTGTACCTTGCCCCCACCGGGCTGGTACTTCATGTTGTCTGTGGAGCCAATTTTTGAAGAGACATTCTTTAGATCCGGCAGGGGTGTGTTTGGGATTCGTGCATTGCGTGGGGTTCGTGGTACTGGGGGCTTCTTTGGCAGAGGCACCTGTTTTGGCACAGGTGGTTTGGTGATGCGGGAGGTCCGAGGGGCTGGAGTCCCATCAGTGGCTGTTGTGGCTGGCAAACTTGCTGGGGTTTTCTTCATTGGGGTTTTAACTTTAGCAAGATGATTGAGAGAGAAAGATTATTATAAGATTACCTGCTCTTGTTGTAGAACTAATAACATGGCTGTTACATTCACACCAAAATTAACTCTGAACATCTTTTCCCACGAGTAATCATAAACTATTATCATGGCTATCGAACTTGATCACTCATTAAGAGAACTCTATTGCACCCATTCTCCAGCATACTAATCATACACACACTCCAGATACCCATTACACACACACACACACACACACACACACACATATATATATATACACACCAGAGGCTATATAAGTACAGTTCACACACAGACTCACACTGCTTAGATCGTTCTTGTCTTCGTGAGCATTCGTGTTTTCTTAATGATTCTAATTTTGCCTGTGCACGCACTTACCAGGTACCGCAGAAATCATGCATTGCACATGGGTGGTACCCACCCGCCCGAGGTCAAACCTCTTCCATATATGGTAAAGGACTATGGCACACATCTTTAGATTTTTCCTTATAGCGAAACACTGTTTCAGTTAATTAAAAATATTGTTGTTGTGGACGCGCCAAGGCTCCAGAGTCTTAGAAAAACACTTAAGGTATCGTTTTTATTCATTTATCAGTTGATTTGAAAGATTATATTTTTTATTTTACGAGACATTGAATTGTAGCAAACAGATATTATAAAATTATGCTATAGCTAGTTAGATATATTATTAATTTATTCTTTTTTTTTTTTGCTCTGATTTGTTTATTTATTTTTGCTAAATCCTACCTGAGGAGCTACTGGCTTTGGTGCCAGAAGAGCTTTTTGGAACAGATGCTCCATTAAACTTTGGAACTGGAGGCTTCCTCTGGGCTGGAGTATTGTTCTCTGAAGCCTGAAATAAATAAAAAGAAATCTGGCACATGGCATTTCATATTTTTACAACCAAACCCAGCTGTGTTCTTTATATTTAACTTTTTATTACTTATTGTATAATATTATTTAATATGTATAATTATTTCTACAGCCTCTGGCAAAAATATTGAATCGATACACTTAGGAGATGCTCATCCATTTTTGTTTTTATTTCGTAACTAATAAACAAATCAAAGGTATGGAACACAATAATTTTTGTTTTAATATCTGCACATTCTAGGTGTGTGAAACATACCTCAAACAGATTAACTTAAACCTGACACCTGACCTGCAACCCCATATCATAAATAAGGAACAAAATTTGATTGTTTTCATAACGCATCTTTATAAGATTCATTAAAACGGCATCAATAAAAGTTCTTCTGGCCGTTTCAGGTTTGTGATTCATCACTAAATATCCCTTTATTCAATCATGTCCATTCCATGATTGCTTCTCTTTAGCCCACTGTAACCTTGTTTTCTTCTGCGTTAACACTGTTTTTTGTTTGGCCCTTGGTAGTGGTTAGCTCCTCCGCCTCACAGTAAGGTCCTGGTTTTGGAACAAAGGCTCGGCGAGGGCATTTCTGTGTGGAGTTTGCATGTTCTCCTGGTGCTTGCATAGGTTTTTTCTGGGTACTTTGGTTTTCCCCCTAAGTCCAAAGACATGCACACTAGGCTATCTGGCTGTTCCAAATTTCCCCCAAGTGTGAGTGTGAATGGTTGTATGCGTGTTCCCCTGTGATGGACTGGCAACCTGTTGACGATTCGCCCAGTGTCCAGCCTTCCCGCGACCCTAATAATAGGATCAATTGTCTCAGGAAATGAGTGTTTCATTCATCCTTGCAGCTCTGTGAGAAACGCTGACTCCTATTTTCACTCATTTGTTTTTCATTTGTTTCACTGTGAATTTTCTGTATTGCTTTGAGGTTAATCCCGACACTTGGCCTTCTTCATTGGTCTACCCATATGTTTTCTTTTTATAACCTTCCCATTTGTTTATACTTGCACCAAGTTTTAGATGCGGCTGACACAAAAAACTCCTGGATTTCCTTCTTGAAGGAGTTTATCATTCTTTCCATTGTTTCAATCTTTGTTGGCTAAGCCATCCCTTTAGCACTTTTTAATCTCTCTCTCTCTCTCTCTCTCAAATTCTCCATTTGTTCTGGAAAAAGCCATTTAAAAGTAATTGAATTAGTTGGAAGTACTGTTCACAAAGCCATACTGTTCAGCTTTTGAAAAAAAATAATTATTTGCTAAAAAACAAATGAACTGGGTGAACATGCTCTAAGTGTGGTGATTTTTTTTTTTTTTTTCAGAGGTTGTAGTTGTGAACTGCTGTCAAACCCAAATAACTTCAAAAACTGTTTACTCACCTTTGCATCATGGATAGAGGTGATGCCTGGAGGCTTCGTTGTGCCAGTAGGAGATGTTTTCTTGGCCCCAGTGCCTCTTTTATTTGTTGAACTAGAGTTGAGGGCAACAGAGTTTTCTCCAGCAGAATGTGAACTTGGATGTGCTGAATTCTGCTTGTGTGATTGCATTTGTTTAGACATTAGAGCCATATGTAAACACAAAGGAAAATGGTGACTTTGTACCTAACACTCTCTAAACTGAAATGAATAATAAAAAAAATTCTTCCTGATGCCTTCAAACATTTTTCTTATATGTCAATAACAACAAACTTTTCATGTCATCAAACATTTGAAGACAACCACAAAGAGAAACAGTATAACTAGATTTACGTCCTTCTCCCACCACACTTACCTTAACTTTATCAGAACTGATCAGATTTTTCTTTCCGTTAGATGCAGTGGGTTTGCTGGTCTCTTTAGCAGCCTTCACATTCTTCTCATTCTTCACTGTCTTATCCACTTTTTCACTGCCATTCTTCTTCTCTTCCTTCACATCCTTTTTTGTCTCTTCAACCTTACTCACTTTCTCGGGTTTTCCATTCTTCTCAGTTCTACCCTCCTGTTTCTTTGCCTCCTGGATCTTGCCCATATTGTCCACTTTCTTGTTGTCTGTCTTTTCTGTGTTTTCAGGCTTGTCTGCTTTTGGTATGTTCAAAGTATTCGTCTTGGGTGAAGTGTCAATCTTCTCTATCTTCTCTTTTGCAATAGTGTCTTCTTTCATTTTGAGAAGACAAAGAACTTGTTTATAAAATGTGATTTGAATACGTTTACAAGCTTAAATTTACATCTTTACTCGGTCGAGCTCTCACGTGGGGACCAGTGAGGTAGTTTCTCACAGAAATACAGTTATAAAGAAATGCCTGCCAATTCTGTCTATCATTTCTATAAGAACACAACGTGTAAAACAGACCACAGATTTATTTTATCTATCTGCCAAAATTATGCAAAAAATAAATTAATATGTAATATCTTATAAATTAATAAATATTATTAAAAGAAATAATTGTAAATATTTCACATAAATAAATGAAAACATGTGCAGCAGATGTTTTAGCATGGCTCTGCACAGCATGTCTGGGGATGAACTAGAGGGATACTGAGTGACATGGCACACCTGAGCCCAATTGTCCCACATACAGTATATTTACGTAATCTCTCTTTCTACTGTGGCAAAATCTGTTGTGTTTACTGCTGACCCTGCTTCGTTTGTGTTCTTTGAGCCACGTGATGCTAACTTGCAATACACTTCCTAATGCAACATCATTATGTGCTCTAAAACAGCAAGAGCAAGTAAACCTTAGTGACAAAAATTTCATGAAACCTGTATTTGCACTGATTTAATAATTCATATGAATAATCTACTGGGGTGGCACAATGGCGTAGTGGTTAGCATGTCAGCCTCAAAGCAAGAAGGTCCTGTTTCCGGTGAGAGCATTTCTGTGTGGAGTTTGTGTGTTTTGTAACCCATGCTTACCTAGGTTTCCTCCGGGTACTCCAGTTTCCTCCCACAGAACAAAGACATGCGCATTAGGCTAATTGGCTGTTCCAAATTGCCCCTAGGTGTGAATATGAGTGTGAATGGTTGTGTGTGTTGGCCCTGCTATGGACAGGCGAACTGTTAAGGGTGTATCGCTCCTTTGCCCGGAGTCGGATGAGATGCGCTCCAGCCTGCCCGCGACCCTAGCAGGATTAAGCGTTTTGGCGAATGAATGAATTTATAATTTATGGGACACATATGATGCTGAATTCTGAGAGAAGATTCTAATAATCAGAAAATTACATTGTATAAAGATGTCTTACCTGTATCACATTAAGTGTTCACCATACGTTGCAATCCATAAAGAGAGAAATGAAGAAAATAAGGTATCATTAGCAACAGATGTTTCAATTGGTGATATTTTGTCCCTAATAAAGCAAACAGGTACAGAACAAAAGCACAGAGTTCGAATAATTTACCACATGTAAACTATCCTCAGGATAAGTTGCACTAAATAAAAATAAAAATAATAAATAGATAAACAGCTCATGCGAGCCACACAAAATAAATAACACGCTTTGGGGAAAGCTGCAAGAAAAAGAGTTTGCTGTTATCCAAAGAAAACGATTATGAGATGCAATGCACAGCAGTCTGTGTTGTAACAACACTGGCATTTCATTACATGCAGTAGGTATGAGCAAATAAGGAATACCAGTCAGAAATTCACCCTGAAACATATTCTGCATAAATCAGCAACATTCACCTTGTGGTCACAGGGACTCAAATACTGCTCATGCAACACTATCTTATTCACTGATGTATCACAGGGAGTTCAGCCTTTCAGTTCTTGTTCAGTTCAGTTTGGTCTGCATGAGTCTTTGTACTTTAAGAGTGATACATCTTAGCTGTCATCCGAATTTAATACTAAACTTGGTTCTTAATTGGTCACAGATTTTGTAATAATTTTAATATTCTATTTAGTTTCAAAAGCAGAAGGCAATGTAAGCAGGACTTGGAAATGCTAAAACAGAGTTAGGATCTTACTGTGTCCTATTATTGTTACTGTGTGCACTGTCCGGCCAAAAATAGTCATGCACTTTAATATTTGTTGAACCATCTTTAGCCTTGATTACAGTGCATAATCGCCATGGCATTGTTGCTTCAGTTGGTCAGGTCGAGGCTCAGCAACATTATGTGGCAATAAAATCTGATGACTTTGAAAGCTGATGGCCTGAATGTACTGAAAGACGACGTTATCACAGCAATGGTCTTTTTTCTTCACTATGGCATAGATATAAAATTGGGGCTGAAATAGTAAAAGAGTGGCTCAGGGAGCATGAGGAATCATTTTCACACTTGAACTGGCCCCACAGAGTCCTGACCTTAAATCTAATAAAAGTGTTTGAGATGTGCTGGAGAAGACATTATGGAGTCGTTCAATTTTATCATCAGTTCAAGATTATAAAATTGGTGTCGGTGAAAAATGAACCCAAATCTGGATGAAAATAAATGTTGTGATGTTGCATAGGGAATACATGCTGTAATCAAGGCTAAAAGCCATCCAACCATTAATCCTTTTCCATTAATCCTTTCCATGACACATAAGTCTTTTTTTTTTTTAGCAGTCCTCTTGGCATGCTGAACATGTTGAGTCATTTTTATAAGGTCAGAACAATACCTGACTCTAATGAATGTTGTTGCTAGCTTGTCATGGACACACATGAGATTGGGTAAGGAAATACTACATTCCAATTGCGCTACTAACTGCCCTCGGTCATTTTGTGGACAAAAAGGTGGACATCGAGTAGTTGAAATAGCTAATAAGGATTTGGCATGCATAATATAATACAACTGTTTATTCAATTTTGGTTTTGTTGTAACAGTCACCCCTTGTCTTCGTCCGTATTCAATGCAGTGTGAGCCTCATTCTTAACACACCCTGTTTTACAGGCATAAGAAGTACAGAGTGCCTACAAGTCATCCCAGGAGGCTCAGTCAGCGGTGAGGAAGCACAGGTAAACAGCCCCATGTGCAGGCACTTTAGCGTCTCATTAATGGACTTTACAAACGTGCCTAAGACGCTACATTTTTGCGGAGCACTCAACGTATTTATGAACCACATACACACATCTGGGCAAGTATATCAGTTCATGTCTTTACCCTGCGTTTGATTATATACTTTAGTCACTAGTGTGTCTAGCTTTCCAGTGTTTTGCCTAGTGTCTATTTGGTTTCTGGATTTCTTAGTTATTTATATGTGTAATGAGTATGACTGCCTGATTTTCAAATAAACAGTGTTTCAGTTCTGCATCTGTGCCTCCACCCTTTTCTTCAGCCACAGTGTGGCTGTACATGATCAGTAAAACATTCCCTTAAAAAAAATCAGGACAACTCTCTGAATCAGATTTGTATTACTGTTGATGTAAGCAGACAGACTTAAGTGATCACTGGACTCTTAATAAGCAATGTCATTTACCTAACAATACTACTGAGGAACAGAGGTTGAACTCCCAATAACACAACTTGGCAACAAAACCTGACATGGTGCATTATGACAGATTTTTGACTAATGTTACCAGTGGGTTATAGCCAGAAAAACAGATAAATCCATGGTATTTAATTAACCCTTCTAGTGGTATATTTTATTTTAAAGCATATTATTCTGCATGACAACTGCAGAATATTCACACAAGAAACTAAATGGAAATGTATGCAGTTAAAAGAATGAAGAGTGTTTAGTCCAGCTGAAATATCTTGGAGGTTTACAGGGTTAATTAAATAATGGAAGTTTTGTTGTCTTTCAACTCTAATCCAACCTGCATTAATATGTTTTACAACAAGTTACTTGAACAGTTTTGGTATTCCTAGCAACTAAAACCACAGCTAAGCAGAAGAGGGCCCACTTCTTTGAGCCATGCACTAAGGAAACCATCTCCATATATTCTTCACCAACCTTGGTGGGACTTTGCCAGTGGTGGTTCCTGATGCTTTGTTTGAGAAGTGAGGAAAGCAGGATCTGCAGCATTTTGGTTTACTACAATACTGGACGGATTTGATGTGGAGGGACCACTTACAGATGAATTATAAAGGAAGGTTTTGGTGTCTGCATGTGGGCTAGAGTTCTCGTGTTCAGTAGTTTCGAGGACAGTGAGATTCTGGGTCAAACTTTGATTGCTTTCTGACAGACCAGGCTTATCAGACAGTAAGATGGCATTCTTCTGACTTACTGTTGCTGGAATAGCCGACTGAAGTGTAGTAGTGAAAGAAGGCAATGAAAATTCTTGTTCCACCAAAGCAGTGGGACATTTGTCGGCCTCATTCAAGTCAGGAATAAAAAAATCCATGTCTATGTCCATTGCGGTAGATTGGTCAGGAGGAAGAGAAGGGCTATCTGTATTTGGCAAGCTGGCCCACTCTTCAGGGAGCTTCTTTCTGCTCTTGCTTTTCTTCGCCTGGATCCGTCCACCTCCCCACTCTCGAATTTCACTCTTCCAATTCTCACCATTATCAGGGGGTGAACAGTCTTCTGGGTTAGAGATTTTTGATTGGGTTTTCTCAGGAGATCTGAGGCTTTCCAAGAGACCATATGCCTCTTCACTAGATTCACATTTCTTCCTCTTCTGTTGTACAGCCTCATCTGATCCTTCCACTGATGCGCCCTCTTTATGTGGAACCCCTTGGTTAGCCAAAAGATCTGATGGATTCTGCTCTGCCGTGTTGGGGGAAGGGGTGGGCATGGCCTGACCCGTCCAGGAGTATACTTCTTGATTTTACAAAGAGGAAGAGGAAGTGTCATTTTTTACTATGCAAATAATTTGTGAACAGTTGGAATCAAAATGTATCACCAATACATAACCCTATAACATATAGGCCAAAGAAACACTGTACTGGTGGTACATTCAGCACAGGCCCCTAACATCATACCAAAGTAAATACAATGACCTCTCACTTCAACATTTCCAACTAAATGGAAGAAAGTTAGCTAATTTCAGTTATAATTTAACATATACAAGTTAAAGCTGTCAAACCTGTTTTGCAATGTGAAGGTCAGTTGACTAAAAATGCACAGTCAAAAGAGACATTTAGATTTTAGCATCAAAGCTACATTCAGTGAATACAGCATGAAACATATTTTACTTTTGTCTTTTTAGAGAACATTTTTGATTACTTGCTCACCTGATGCCCATAACTGACAAACAGCCAATTTTGCTCCCTTGGCACCCAGAGACAGATGGCTGTGGCACTGTTTGGATTTAAACTCATGGTATCTTTATAATTAGGTGAACACTGCTGTTGCACCACAAATTTTTAAACAAATAATTAATATTTACGAGCCTTTGATTGTGTATTACTGCAATGATTGTTATGTTTCGGCTGGCAACAATTCTTTTTAATCTTTTACTGATACAGTGAGTAGATTCTCATTTTTTAAAAATATCGACCAACCGAGATCACTTAAACAATCGGTGACACTGAATCACAGCAATGTTTAAGTGAAAATGTATGTTTTCTGTGAAAGTTATAAAATATAACGAGAACTCTGAGAATTAGGATGGGAGAAAACCAGATGGGAGTAAACAGCTGTGTGGCTACATGATAGCCGCTTGTTAGTGAGGCTAACTGGAAGAAAGAAAAAGATTTCAATTTAGACTTAGCTTTATTTGTCATTCAGATATACAGGGGTATACAGAACGAAATGTCGTTGCTAAAGAGCAAAAATATTTGACTGTTCATGTGTCCTGATGAGTCCAGATCTCCTCTATTCCTGAGTGATGGGTGTGTCGGGGAAGAAGGGAAGTGCAAGAATTGCATAGTGGCTCTTCTGTACACAGGGACTGTAGAAGGCTCTAGAGGCAGTGTTATGATCTGGGGTTGCTTCAGTTGGTCAGGCCTAAGGTCAACAATAGCATGAGTCTGACTACCTGAATGTACTAAATAACCAGGTTATCTCGTCAAATGATTTTTTTTCTTCCTTAATAGCATATGAAAGGAATAAAATGAAGGCTCTAATAGTGAAAGAGTGGTTCAGAGAACATGAGGAATCATTCTCACACATGAATTGACACCACAGAGTCCTGCTGTTAACCCCACTAAAAGTCTTTCGGATGTGCTGCAGAAAGCTTTACGGAGTAATTTACGCAACAAAAATATTACGCAACTCTAGTGTTTCTGAAACAATGCCATGGTGAAATTGTTCTGTTCTCAAAGCTAAATGTAGTCCAACAAACATTTATTACATATGAATCTGTCAAAAACAGGGTTTTGTACATTTAATACCTGCCTGACTGTGGTATTAACTTGTGCATTTAATTATTGTTCTTGAAGTTGCTCAAGGTTTATGGGTGCAAAATTAATCTGTTAGCATGGATACTGTGAAGTTTTTCTGCACCTTTGGTAAAATGCCCAAAACATATTCGTGGCAAATTAGACAAGACAACTCTTTTATACATTTGTCAGACACTTTTATCCAGAGCAAACTTTCAATTAACATTTTTATACAACTGAGGGCTAAGGGCGTTGCCTCATGGGCCCAACAGTGGTGGTACTGGGGATTGAACCACTGACCTTTGGATCAGTAACCCATTACCTTAACCACTGAACCAACACTGCCCTAGACCTATATGAAAAAATATTTTTCTCCATACATAGTATTATGTGCAGATCTATTTAGCTTCATTTTATTCAAAAGTTCACTGGTTTAGAGCTGAATTGTTAGTGTATAACCTGTATACTTTATTATTGCTTGCATTTTGCCTTATTGGAACTAATGGGTCTACGTCTTATTCTTGTGATTTCACACTTTTGCAAGAGTGAAATGGCAGTCTTCAACTACAAATGGCAGCCTTTTCAAACAGGCTAATGTGAACTATGAAAACCCCATTTTAGTAGATTGCAACTTCATATATGTAAGTAAAAACCACCTGATAATGAAAATATACATAATTTTTAGTGTAACAGGAGAGTCTGGAAGGCTTTCCTTTCATTGACTGTAAACACAGTACAATACAGTAATGGTTGTAAGTACACCATTCATTCATTTTCTACGCCACTTAATCCTAATTAGGGTCGTAGGGAGGCTGGTGCCTAGCTCACCCCAGGCCTTCTTGCTATGAGGCAGACGTGCTAACCATTAATAGAGTTGTTAAAGTGAAATAACCTGTTTGGTAATTTTGGTAATAAATTAATATAATCTCAATTATTTTAAGGGCACAGTGACCTATGCATAAATTCCAGATTAAATTGTTAGGTTAATGTTTAATTAATACTGAAAGTCTATCTTACCTGCACGGGTCTGCAGTGTGGTAGCTACTGTTAGTAGAGTTGAAATTTACCTGCAGATTTGTCCAAGATATTGTGAACGCTTGTGTCAGATGGTTTACTAGGGGCCAGGAAAGGATTTAGTGGTTCATAAGCATGTAGGATAGATGTCTTCTGAGATTCAGCCATGGTGGGAGGTTTAGTGGACTGAAAGGGGGCCGGTCCCATATTTATATTAGCACTTGTATTCATTCCTTGCTGGGTGAAACCTGCAAAGCACAACAGGTTAAACAGGCCTCATGGGTAGAAGCTTTGTATAACAGATATTCAGTACTGTCTAAAATCAACTTCCACCCTGCTTCCGATTTCGATTCACAAGGTCCCAATTCGATTTCCGATTCGATTCAATATCGATTCATTGAGGCATATGCCAGCTACATACCTGTTTTGCTTGAATACGAAAAGGAGTCTTGGAGAACTAATGGCAGAAATTATAGTTTCAGTTGACTTATTAATAAGAAACCTACTAATATATTTATTTAATTTATTGTAACTAATAAAAGATCGATCTTTGAATAAAATAAATCAATATAGAAAAAATTTCAATAAAAAAATTTATATAAATCGGAAAAACGTTTTTTTTTAACCCAGCCCTATTCTTAAGAGACAGTTTATAAGGTATCATTTTAAGGTCATTTTCATGTGTGAGTTCTCAACTCCCCACTGGACAGCAAATTTGTCACAATTAACATGTGGTTACCATATCACTCATCTCCCTTATTTGCCAGACCGCTTAATCCTACTAGGTTTGCGGAGAGGCTAGAGCCTATCTCAGCCGACACTGGGCGAAGGCGATGTACACCCTAAACCGCTTGACCAGATATTCCCATTATTATATATTTTTCATATAAAACTAATATATCAAGGCTCTTTCTAACAATGTATTGAAATATATATTGACTGTATTGTATTGGCTGAACTATAAAATACTTATTTTATAATTATCTTGAACTGTCTTCATTTTCATGCCAGTAAACTGGTGCAGTGAACAATGTTGTTATCTCATCATTCCAGGGTTCCCAATAAGATATAATTAATAATGTTAACCCTTACCTAACGAGTCAGTGTTACAGATCTGACCAAAGCCGTTCTCTCCCATAGAACCCTGGCGCTGATTCCCAATCTGCCCTCCAGACAATCCAGAAAAGAAGCTGGGGTCTGAAAGAATACAGAGAATAATAATATAACCATTGTACATTTGCCATGGCATACACATAGTCTCTGTTCATCAAGCTTTGTCACTTTGTGGCAGATGTTTTAGGCCTAATCAGATGGCTATCTTCATGAATTTTACAGTGTCCAATTAATGGCAGAGAGGAGAAACATGTCTAAAAAATACTTTAGGGCCCATCCATACTCCTGAACAGTAATGAGAGATGCAGTCAAATATAGATACTGCATCTATCTATCTATCTATCTATCTAGAATGAGAGCATGGGGCAACTTTTATGATTACACAACCAGCTGTGGCCATCTCAGTTAGATGCACACAGTCTGTGTCAGGTGTATCACAAATGCACAATATGAAAAGGGCTAGCTCTAAGTGAATGGTTTATGAAACGCATACTTATTAGTAAGATCAGGCTTTATGGTCAGAGACAATCCGAATAGCCTGGAATATATAACTGTGGATATTGCTATCTTCAATATAAATGACTTTGCTCAATGAATGGCATAATGAAACCATCATTCCGTTTAAAAGTTTTCATAATTTAATACCAACATGTAGCTAGAATTTAACATATATATTTTAAACTTTCTGTTTGAATTACATGAGAGATTTAGTCATGTAGTTTTTGCTTACCTTCCTTTTTCCCATCAGTTTTATCCATGGGGCCACCAACTTTAATGTCCAAACTCCGAAGCTCTGGGGTAGCCATATTATCTTTCTTTAACAGATTATCCTGGCCAGACTTGGGAGCCCCATTTGTATGAATATCACTTTTAAAGTCCATTGTCTTTGTTTGGCTGAAAGACAGAGATACAGACCAGACAAAAGATTTGCTTGCTCATTTGTTGTAGGCAAAATGTTAAGACTGCTGAAAAAGGGAAAACCTGATAGCAAGGGCTGGACAATATGAGCAAAACCTTATTTTATGCTTACACTTAGGCTTTTTGTTACATACTATAATTTCAGCTTGCCAAACTCTATGGAAATATAGAGTGGGGAAAATAAGTATTTGATATACCGCTGATTTTGCAAGTTTTCCGACTTACAAAGAGTGGAGATGTCTGTAATTTTCATTGTAGGTACACTTCAACTGTGAGAGACAGAATCTAAATCTGATCAAAATCCAGAAAATCACATTATATGATTTTTAAATAATTAATTTACATTTTATTGCATGAAATAAGTATTTGATCCAGTAGAAAAGTAGAACTTAATATTTGGTACAGAAACCTTTGTTTACAGTTAAAGAGGTCAGACGTTTCCTGTAGTTCTTGACCAGATTTGCACACACTGCAGTAGGGATTTTGGTTCCCTCCTCCATACAGATCTTCTCCAGATCTTTTTAGGCTTCGGGGCTGTCGCTGGGCAACACAGAATTTCAGCTTCCTCCAAAAATTTTCTATTGGGTTCAAGTCTGGAGACAGGCTAGGCCACTCCAGGACCTTGAAACGCTTCTTACGGAGAAGACCCAGCCACTACCCATCTTCAATGCTCTTACTGAGGGAAGTTGCCCAAAATTTTACAATACATGGCCCAATCCATCCTCCCCTCATCCTGTACCCTTTGCAGAAAAGCGCCCCCAAAGCATGAGGTTTCCACCCCGATGCTTCACGGTTGGCATGGTGTTCTTGGGATTGTACTCATCCAGCTTCTTCCTCCAAACACGGCGAGTGGCGTTTATACCAAAAAGTTCAATTTTGGTCTCTTCTGACCACATGACCTTCTTCCATGCCTCCTCTGGATCATCCAGATGTTCACTGGCAAACTTCAGATGGGCCTGGACATGTGCTGGGTTGAGCAAGGGGACCCTGTGCACGCTGCAGGATTTTAATCCATGACGGTGTAGGGTGTTACTAATGGTACCCTTTGAGACTGTGGTCCCTGCTCTCTTCAGGTCATTGACCAGGTCCTCCCGTGTGGTTCTGGGCTGATCCCTCACCTTTCTCATGATCATTGATACTCCACAAGTCGAGATCTTGCATGGTGCCCCAGTCCGAGGGAGATTGGCAGTCATCTTGAGTTTCTTCCATTTTCTAATAATTGTGGCAATAGTTGTTGCCTTCTCACCAAGCTGCTTGCCTATTTTCCTGTAGCCCATCCCAGCCTTGCGCAGGTCTACAATTTTCCTTGGGTCCTTAGACAGCTCTTTGGTTGCCCATGGTGGAGAGGATTGAGTGTGTGGACAGGTGTATTTTTATATAAGTAACAAGTTCAAACAGGCACAATTAATACAGGTAATGAGTGGAGGATAGGAGGGCTTCTTAAAGATGAACTATCAGGTCTGGTTTGTAGGTGATCAAATACTTATTTCATGCAAAAAAATGCAAATTTTTTAGATTCTGTCAATCACAGTTGATGTGTACCTACAGTGAAAATTACAGAACTCTTAATTCTTTGTAAGTAGGAAAACCTGCAAAATCAGCAGAGTATCAAATACTTATTTCCCCCTCTGTATTTCAAATTTAAATATTTGGCCTGTGATAAACAAAATCCAGATCCCAAATGTTTGTCTAATGTGAACAACATGATGAATCAAAACATCTCCAGGAACACTCATTAGAAAATGCTTGGTCATGATGCTCACAGTACAATGATGTGTTGCTCTGTGTATCAGTACTGCAAAGGTCATTGTTGTGATATAAATAAAACCAATATGGTGCTGTGCTACTTCACAATATCAAAACATCACTATATCAAAATTAGTTCAAACAATACAAGATTAATCCCATTTCAGTTAGTGTACAGCTCAAAAAAAGATGGTCACAAATGATGCTAACTAGACTTTGACATGAGTTAAAAAATTGACATGAGTTAAATAAATAAAAAAATTAAGAAAGAAACAAAAATTATGTTAAACACTTTAAAAAAAAAAAAAATCACTTTCAGATAGTACAAAAAGGCATTTTTAACAAAATACAGTTTTAAACGGAAATAAACTACAGTTGGGAGCATGGTGGTGTAGTGGTTAGCATGTTCGCCTCACAGGAAGAAGATCCTGGGTTCAAGTCCCAGGCTCAGGCGTTTCTGTGTGGAGTTTGCATGTTCTCCCCTTGGTTGCATGGGTTTCCTTGGGGTACACTGGTTTCCTCCCACACTCCAAAGAAATGCACATTAGGCTTATTGGCTGTTCCAAATGTACCCTAGGCGTGAGTTTGAATGGTTTTGTGTGTGTGTGTGTGTGTGTTGGCCCTGCGATAGTCTGGAAAGCTGTTCTGGGTGTACCCTGCTTTCGCCTCGTGTTGGTTGAGATAGGCTCCAGCCTCCCTGCGACCCTAGTAGGATGAAGCAGTTCGGCAAATGAGTGAGAGTAAGTGAGTAGACTACAGTTGATAACACACACACTCTTTCTCTCTCATTCTTTCTTACACACACACAAAACTGTTTTCTTTTTTTTTTTTAGCAGTATAGTCATAAAAATAGAATATGTCCCATTGTGTCACAGCTGTATCTATAATTCTTGAGCATCACTATGATAAGGCAAGTAGAAATAGCTGAAAGATGCCTTGGAGGAGAACAAATTCATATTTGACCATTCAGGTGTCAGATTTATGAAAGCTGAAACCATGTGGATCTCTTAACAGCTGCACCCCATCGCTTTGTCCCATACAGCTTTCTGTCACCATCAGGCTTAATGTGGCCTTAATTCTATGCTTCAATATCCAGGGCTTTAAACCAAACTGTAGCATTTGATTCAGTTATGATTGAACAAGTAGACATGTTGCATAAGCTCAGATGAAATGTCTGTCGTTTCTGGAGCAGTTTCCGAGCTCTGATGTCACACAAAATGTTCTGACTATACAGTAGAGGGGCAGTGACGTCAGCACCCAGGCCTAAAATACCTCTACCGCCATGAAATGCAATAAATAAATAATAAAATAATAAAATAATAATAATAATAAAATAAATAAAAAAAATATCAGACGCATACAGACATCTCTCCAGAGCATCCTTCACATCCTGTCATCATGATGCACCGACTGAAATATCTGCCCTTCTGTCAAGATTTGAGTAAATAGAAGAAAACTAAACATGCGCCATCCGTGAACAGTGTATCAGCAGAATGCATGATCACCATCCCCTCATCACCAGGGCACGTCATCATGTCTGATCGCATCGATTAATGACTGATGCATTCATTCCTCCCGATCAGCAGCTATTTTACGCTCATCACCCCCCTTTTTTTTTTTTTTTTTTTTTTTAGCAGATTATAACATGGATTATTTCTTCCTGTGTGTTTATTTCGCCCTGCAGTCCCACCGCAATGGCTTCATATCAGTGTTAAGGATTCACTCACCGCCCAGGTGTTTAAAACTGCAATGATGCGCGTGCCTCCGTCCACGGTCAGGTGCACCTCTGTGTTCAGCCCGTACGACTGCAAACACACGCGCGCGCACACGCGAACAAACACAAACGCGCGTGCACAGACACACTAAACCCCGCCCCTCACTCTGTTCATCCAATCACAGCCAGGGAAACATCTTGCGCAGAGAGCGAACCAGGGTCCTACTGTAGATCTTTCCCTGAATATCCGAGTGGGAAGTACCTTTATTACCTCCAGTTACTGTTTCTCAGCTGTTCACCACATATGATTTGCAATGTCTTCCAGGCCAACACACACAGCCACTCACACTCATGCCTGGGGGCAATTTGGAACAGCCAATCAGCTTAATGTGCATGTCTTTGGACTGTGGGAGGAAACCAAAGTACTCGGAGGAAACCCACAGGAATATGGGGAAAACATGCGAACTTCATAAAGTGTTGAAAAAGTTGGTGTTTGTTTTGTGTTTGGAGTACATCGGAGAAACGGAGGGGGAAAAAACGGAGTAACATCGATACACATTGGTGAACACTGGCACACGTCGATAGTGATCAGTGCGATATTAATATAAAATTTGGCCCAAGAACATCAGTACAAATTGAAGTGACATCGGTACAGATCATAGTAATATCGGAATAACATCAGTACACATCGGAGGACACTGGTTTAAATCGGAACAAAATCGGTTGAAACATCCGGCTAACGTCAGAAAAATATCAGATTATGATCAGCTCAAATTGGGATCATGATCTGTATCGTGTGAGTGCACCTTAAAACGTGCATATTTTTTTGGAATGCATGGATTTCCAAATGCCTACCTCAAAGGAACTGTAATAACAAAAAAAGAGAATGAATGAATATTTACAGAAGAAGGACAATTTTCTGAAGAAGGATGTCCAGTTAATACAGTCATATAGACCAAGCATATACACTCAATAATCATGCAGGCCAAATTTAACTACACTGGTCAACAAATTGGATGTGAAGATGATGTTGCGAAATGCAGATGTTTTTTTCACCAAAGCCACAATTATTATCCACTTTTCAGTCTGAATCAACGCAACAAATGTCTTGATAATTCAATAATATAAAGATTTAGGCACTGCCTAAAAACAGAGCTTCCAATAGATGTCTGTACTGATAGAAAGCTGATCTAGTTGAACTTATCCAGTATATAAAATAAAATAATTTAAATTTGTTGTCCAGTTAAAAAATTTAAAACAAAACTTCAAATTAGCACCTAAGAGTAAACAGCCAATCACATTCAGTTCCCATTTAAGAGCAAACAGACAATCAGCATCATGATGCATACAGACATACATATAAGTATAAGCCATCAAAAATCATTTACATTTGATATTGATTACTAAACAGTTTGTCAAGTGTAATAACATGATAGTTTCCAAGCATCTACTCCAATACCCCCTTCCCCCCCACCCCCCCCAGAAATTACTTTTAAATGTCAGTTATAAATTATAAAAAACTGTTTAAAAAAAGGCACGGTTTTCACACATTCTTGATCACCTTTTAATTAAAATATCCTGTTTGGTACTTCTTAATTTTTAATTTGTTTAAGACTCTTTTATTAATACACAACATCATTGCTGGTAAATAGATTAAGGACAGCTACAGCTTAATAGTTACGAATTAACATCATTCTAAATAATAAAGTCCAATAAAATATATTTAGTTAATCTTTAACTGGGTGGAATAAAGTCCTATAATCCTAATATTTATTTGTCATACATACAAGTTCATACTCAGAAATAGATTATATAGTTAACACCACAAGGAGAGATTTTCTTTCAGTATATGTGTGATCCAGGTGAAAAAGAACAATAGCTTCTGCAGCCTGATCTACAGAAACATAATGTACTTCAAATAATGTTGAAGGACTGCATTCATGTCACTGACTATTTTTCTTGCACTGAATAATTACAGTTATTTAATTAATTACAGATTTAAAGCATATGTGTAGTAATTGATATATAATTAATCAACTGGTTTCAGATTTCTAGTATACATCATATTCATTAATTTACAGTTTTCTTCTTTTTACATAGGTTAAATTTACAAACACTTCAGAAACATAGTGAGGCAAAAGTGTCTATTGCTGGTGCTGTAAAAGTGGTTTAGTTATATATAATATATATGAATTTAGGAAGAAATTATTAAAGGATCACTTCCTAGAATCAGTAAATCTAATCTATTGTCCTTAACAGCACACCAGTGTGGGTGGCATAGTGGTTAGCATGTCAACCTCACAGCAAGAAGTTTCTGGGCTCGAGTCCCGGCCTCAGGCATTTCTGTGTAGGGTTTGCATGTTCTTCCTGTGCTTGTGTGGGTTTCCTCTGGGTGCTCCAGTTTCCTCCCACAGTTAATTGTTTTTTCCAAATTGCAAGAGTGTGAATGGTTGTGTGTGTGTTGGCCATGCGATGGACTAGCGAGCTGTTCAGGATATACCCTGCCTTCAGTCAGAGTCGAATGAGATAGGCTCCAACCTCTCTAGAACCCTGGTGAGATTATTGAATGAATGAAAAAAAAACCAGTGTTAAATAAAGTTGAGAGTTAAATTTTTTTTTTTGATGACACCATGGAAAATGATCTCTTAGAAATTAATTTAGTTTATATCAAAGGGTTTCAGAATAATTTTAAATATTCAGTAGTAGTTATATAAAATTTTTCCAACTAAGGAAGATTACTTTTACTTAAACAAGATATCAAAATAATGAGTTGGCACATGCCTAGTCATCACACTGGAAATAAAACTTTAACATCCAGGATCAGAAGCATGTCTTTGCTGAATTAAGGAGCATTTCTTCGTTGTGTGTTGACCTTGCAATGAAAGACGTCTTGCACATTCAGAAGACATCAAATCTTGCCTCAGTCGGGGGTTGTGATGGTTAATAGTTTCACAGAAACCCCCTTCTATAGTAGGATTCCATAGTGGACCTATCAAGTCCACAGACTGCCTGATGGGAACAGTGGTCATGACACTGGTAAACCTTTCATTAGATGTGCTCAGAGTCCCTTCAGATGCATTTTGGATTTTCAGGTCAAAGCCCTGACTCTCAGCAGTGGAAGCCAGTGAGGAATCTAGGAACTGGAACTCCTCAGTATCCTGCAGCAGCCCACATGACTTCACAGAGATGACACCAGTATCTTCAGGATCATGTATCTAGTTAAAGTAATACAAGCAAACATAAAATGCTCAACATTTGGTGGAGGTACTGTATACCATGAAAACATTGTGAACAATATGGCTTCATTTTGTCATTGACATTTGTGTGATGACAAACATTTTTTTTACTAAGAATATAACATTAAATGACAACCACAGCAGCAGAGTACTAAATTTAGCATGTGTGTGTGTGTGTGTGTGTGTGTGTGTGTGTGTGTGTGTGTGTGTGAAAATCTTAGACTATGTATGGCTGGGTTTACACTAAATTTAATAATATATATTTGGTCCACATTTTACTGTTTCAGATGAAAATTGCATTTGGTCATTTGAATATTTCTTTAGTCATGAGTTGAAATCACTATTCTTATAATGCATGCATTGTCATGCTTACACTCACTCATTCTCACTCATTTGCCAGGCAGCTTAATCCTACTAGGGACACTGGTGCCTATCTCAACCGACACTGGGTGAAGGTGGGGTACACCTGGAACAGCTCACCAGACCATCGCAGGGAAACAAACACTCACACTCACTCCTAGAGTCAATTTGGAACAGCCAGTTAGCCTAATATGCTTGTCTTTTGACTGTGGGAGGAAACCGGTGTACCCGGAGGAAACCCACACATGCACAGGGAGAACATGCAAACTCCACACAGAAAAAGCCCAAGCCCGGGACTCTAACCTACGACCTTCTTGCTGTGAGGTAGACGTGCTAACCACTATGCCACAATGCTGCCTGGGAAGTTGATCAGATTTTTTCTGAACTGTCGATATTATACCTTTCACTCAGTTATTATAAGCTGCATTGTGAAAATACAGTTGTAAAAATAATTTTGGTGTATGTCTTCATTCCATTTTCATTTTCTTGATTACCTGCAGTAATTTCTCAGAATTGTTGAAAATTATTAAAAAAAAAAAATAGCAATGACATCATTCCTCCTGCTGTAACACAAGAAACTATTTTCAGTTTATCAGTGGTTTCGTACTACCTGAGAGTGAATGGCTGATCTGTCAGTTTCCAAAGGATTGACTGGTTGAATAAGCTTTTGTCCAAGTTTAGATGGATCTGTGGATGCTTCAGGTAGAGAGGTTACAGCACTGTAAGCTGGTGGAACAAGAGCCATCTGTCGCTGAAGAAACTGCATGATGGCTCTAATGTCTCCAGACATACGAGACTCCAGGCTGTGGAAACACAACAAAGAAAACTAAATTCTCTATGTACTATAGCTGACATCAACAGTATATATTATAATAAATATATATATCAGTTGTTATTAAACTTTTTGTACCCAGGGACCCCTTAAAATGTAAAAATAAATTCCTTGGACCACCACATATGCATTTATTTCAAGAAAATGATTAAAAACATTAATATTGAAATTTTCATGGATAGAACCATTTATGGTTAATATAATAATATAATTTATTAAAAAAAAAAAAAAAAAAAAAAAACAATCACAGAGGTCACAGATGCCTTATGCTTCACAGACCCTTGGTGGCCCCAGACACCACTTTGAGAAATATTGCTCCATCACCTGTGAAGCTGTCTTTGCAGTCGTTCCAGTCTGTTTTCCACCTCACTGCATTGAAGAGGACTGATATTATGTGATAAACCCATAGCTGGAGATGAGGGAGGACGGCAGGTCATACTGTGGCTGGGTACCTGCTGGTACTGGTGCCCATGACTTTCTCCCCAGAAACTAAAGATTTTGGAAACCCCTGAAAAACCCATGGTTTTAGATATTAGTGTTGAATCTCAGAAACATTAAAGGCATGTCCTGCACTAGAAAAAAATTAATTTAAAAAATTTTATATGTAAAAATCAGCTAAATACATGTATTTCTGAACATTACTACCAATCAAAACACTTTGAAGTGCAAGATATCATGATTTTTTTTCACTCCAAATAAGAGCTAAGCTATGTAAACAAACAATTCTAAGGGATACCAACATTACTGACTTAAATTTGGCGGTTTGTGTACACAAAACCTGTGACATCATTTTTGGAAAGTACGGATCACGTGACAAATTTGCACCAGCAAGAGAATCCACAAAAACGGCGATGCACAAATTAGTTTTCAAAACTGAGTCTGAAAGGAAAAGAGCAAGATGTGAACACGACAAGGAATGACAGAAAATGAGGATTTATATCCCAGATCACTCTCAGTGATGGCAGGCACTATGGGAACAGAAAAATCTTCAAACGCATTCAGATACAGCCAGATTTTTGCTTGACTGGTAAGTACATTTACATTTACAGCATTTAGCAGACGCTCTTATCCAGACCAACTTACAGCAGTGTTTATTTATGTATTTATTTATTTTTATATACTGTATTAATCCCACAAGGGAAATTATTGCCTCTGCATTTAACCCATCCAAAGTGAGCAGCATTGAATTGTGTGTACACAACCGTCAACGTTGTTCTGGCATTATTGTAAATGAAAGACAATGGCGGATTTGGAAACTAGCCCTGCAAGTTTTCGAACACTTTTATACCCCGCTACTGGTGGAAAATAGAAAAATGAATAATCACAGTTCTGTTTTGTCAAGAGAATTCTTAGTTGTGTTAAATAGTGATGTTTTTCAAAAACCGTGGGGTTGACCATGCATACAGTATACTTTGCACAGGACATGCCTTTAATTCTCAGCTAATCAAATCATTGCATATTACACAATGTCATGTCAAAAATACATTGTGGTGCCCATTTACAGGGGTAAAGTTATGTAACTGTTTATAAATTAATAATGCATTTCTTTAGCTACCTGAGAAATTGTTACAGCTTGTCCGCTTTCTGCTTTTTCTGATGTGAAATTTGGGAGCATGACTGTGGAAGATGGTTTGACTAGACTCATTCTCTATGTCACTGCTGGTTTGAGATGATGAGGAATCCATGTCTGGATGAACCCTTTGTCCGTTTTCCTCATGCTGCCTGTTTCTCAAAGACTGAAGGTTTGTCCTGTTGAGTTTGGCTTCTCTCTTTACTGTGTTATCTAAAAACAGTGAATAAAATACTATAAGTACTATCAAGCAAAATTCTAAACATTTAGTGTTGGTTTCATTTATTAAATGCCATATAGATCAACATCTTGTAATATGGTACCTCGCTCATTACTGCTATGGAAGGAATGTATTGATCGATTCATATGGTGTTTCATGGAGGCCTTTCCCGACTCTTCACTGTCCACAGACCCAGAAACTGTTGTAGTCTAATGAATGAGAATTTAATTTTCGTTTTAGTTATTTATTTATGTATTTATTTATTTATTTATTTGTGGGGGTTAGGGGGCAAGATTTATCAATGTTGGCTCTTTATTTATTTTGTCAGCTTATGTACTTACATCTCTAAGGCTGAAGGTGATCTCCAGATTGCTCCAGAAGTATTTTGAGAATTCTGGATACATGTCCAGCACCTCCAGAACATCGTCCCTCTGGATCTTGTGCAAATCACAGTAAGTTAGTGCTCTTACATCAGCACATGACTTTCCAGGCCGTGTATACAAATTAATGGGTTCCCCAAATACATCATTCTTTCCTACAGAATTATACCAAATGAATCACACATTAAATCATTTAAATAATCTCTTATAGACATGTGCCAACACCAGATACATAAGCAAAAACAGTAAACAATATGCAAAATAACAGCTTATAAAACAGGCAAGGTATTAGAAAAAGATATCATTGCTGAAGGTCATTCTCTAAACATGCAATATATATGACAGAACATTAATGGGTAGCTGATACTATATCTCACATCCAAATGTAGTATGAAATTGTATAATAATCATCACAAGGTCATGCCTTCATTTTACATAATTTATCTCACACTTCATGCTAGGGCATACACATTAATCTTAGCAAAGTCATTTAACAGAACTGTAGCCCTTAAATGCCTTACCCAGAATGGCTACTACCACATCTTTCCTCAGAATTTCAATGGAGCCTCGGGAGATAAAGTAAAGGGCTGAAATGACATCGCCTGCATGGACCAAAGTGTCTCCTGGTGGGGCATGGGTTGTATTAAATTTCATGGCTAAGGCACGTAAGCAGCCTTTGCTGGAGCCTTTGAAAGCTTTACAGTTCTGTAGCAAAGTGCGGTTCAGATGCAGACAAATGTCTGCTTGCAAGCATTCAGGAAAACCCTTAAGCACCTGATCAGGGTAAAAAATAGATAAAGAGGTGTGGAATATTGTATTTTCTATTGATTTTTATTACACATCCAACACACTGTGTTTATTTATAATCATATACCTAATTTATTTTATATACACTCACTTGTGAGAATAAAGTATTATGAATACAATGATAAACAGTGGGCAGAGAAACACTTACAGCATTCATATCAATGCCATTGGTGTAGGACCAAGCATGTTGGAAATACTCCTCTAGTCGCTGCCTTAGTGGATTAGGGATCTGGTAGAAGCGAATAAACTCTCGCACCCGGAGCATCTGTGTGTGGTAACGAGCAGTTCCAGAGTAAAGTCTCTGGATAATAGCTGACACATTCCCAAAGATGCTAGCATACATCAGTGCTGTAAAAATAATGAAATGAACCCACAGACAGAGTTAAAAAAAAAAAAAGCAAATGTCCATTTTATAATTTTATGGATAATAGTAACAAACACCATAAGAAGAATAAATTTTTGTATTCACAATGCACTTATCTGCTCATTATTTTCAGATGATTTTCATTGATTTTTCGTAACTGCTTTAATTTTTATAAGGGTCACAGGGAGGCTGGAGCCCATTCCAGACGACTCTGGGTGGGCCAACACACACATTCATTCACATATAGGAGCAAACGTGAATTTTTATTAAGCCTAATGTGCATGTCTTTTGACTGTTCTAGTAAACTGGAGCACCCATAAGAAACCCACATAAAACCACCGTCGCCAGACACAGTGCTCGAACCCAGTACCTTCTTGCTGTAAGATGGAAGTCCTAAACCACTGACCACTTTGTGCATTAACCCAATGGATCTTTTATCAATCCAAGAATCATTGACAAAGTTCATAGATGGGGTCAAAACACGGGCGGCTAGAGTAAAATGAAGAGAATTATTCATTATCATAACAAAAAGAACAAACAAACAAAGGGACCACAAGCAACAAAAGCTTGGACTTCATGAAACAAAAGCATGATAAGAATTTGCAGGGAAGAACAGAAACAGCAGTGTAGAAATAACCTAAGCAATGTGACATACAGAGCAGGTGAACTGTTTAATCATGTAATCATGACAGGGTAGAGAGTGGAATAAACCTAAAGCACAAATCATAATAAAAGGATTAAAGTATTATGATATCTATATAAGAGCACAGATTTCAAGTACAGTGCCTTGCAAAAGTATTCACACCCCTTGGCATTTTTCATGTTTTGTTGCCTCACAACCTGGAATTAAAATGGATTGTTCATTTACAGAACATTCCTACAACTTTAAAGCTGTGATTTTTTTTTTTATTGTGAAGCAAACAACAAATAGGAAAAAATAACAGAAAACTTCAGCGTGCATAACTATTCACACCCCTTTAAAAGCCAGTACTTTGTAGAGCCACCTTTAGCGGCAATTTCGGCTGTAAGTCACTTTGGATAAGTCTCTATTTTAGTGAGTGTGAGCTTGCCACATCTTGCCACTGGGATTTTTGCCCATTCCTCAAGGCAAAACTGCTCCAGCTCCTTCATTTTGGATGGTTTCCATTGGATTGAGGTCTGGGCTTTGACTACACCATTCCAACACATTTAAATGTTTCCCCTTAAACCACTTGAGTGTTGCTTTAGCAGTATACTTTGGGTCATTGTCCTGCTGGAAGGTGAACCTCCATCTCAGTCTCAAATCACAGGCAGACTGAAACAGCATGAAGCTGCCACCAACAGGTTTCACTGATGGTGTTCTTGGGGTGGTGGGATGTGTTGGGTTTGTGCCAGACATAGCGTTTTCCTTGGTGGCCGAAAAATAAAATTTTTGTCTCATCTGACTAGAGCACTTTCCTCCATACATGGGAAGTCGCCCACATGCCTTTTGGCATTTTTTTCTGGCCACTCTTCCATAAAGCCCAGCTCTATGGAGTGTACGGCTTATTGTGGTCCCATGCACAGATACACCAGTCTGTGCTGTGAAACTCTGCCGGGTTACTCTTGGTCTTGGTGCTGCCCCTCTGATTAATGCCCTCCCTGCCTGGTCTATGAATTTTGGTGGGCCACTCTCTTGGCAGGTTTGTTGTACCATGTTTTTTCCATCTGAAGATGATGAATTTGATCAATATTTGTATATTTTTTTATAACCCTGACTTGCCCCCCTCGGGGGTTGGGGGGGGGGGGTGGATACTTTTGTAAGGTGGAAACATTTCCAAGTTATACTAGAAACTTTAAAAATTTTCCAATAGTCTGAGCAATATAAAATAATTATAGAGTGCAAACATATAGATACTATATATAACATTTTGTTTCTTAAATATCTGAATCTTTAAGAGTACTCACCACCAATTAGCATAACACAAATTGAGAAGATCTTCTCAGAGTTGGTGTTGGGTGAGACATTCCCAAAGCCCACACTGGTCAGACTGCTGAAGGTGAAGTAAAGTGCAGTGACATACTTGTCTTTAATGGTTGGTCCAGAGGATGGAATTGTCTCATTATAAGGTTTGCCAAGCTGTTCTCCTAGTGAGTCTAACCAGCCTATTCGAGATGAACCACTTCTCTCCACGTTCCCAATGGCATACCAGATGCATGCAAGCCAGTGTGCAATTAATGCAAAGGTGCACATAAGCAGGAAGAGCACTGCCGCTCCGTATTCTGAGTATCGGTCCAATTTGCGTGCCACACGTACTAATCGCAGCAGTCGAGCTGTTTTCAGCAGGCCAATCAGAGTGGTTGTCTGGAAAAGAAAGAACAGAAATTTCAAAAGGTTAAACTTTGCATTTTGCATGGACAGTTATGCAGAAGGGAGAGTAGTATTAGCAAGTAGTGTTGAGCTGCAAAGACTTAGTGAGTCTCACTTCCTCTCCAGAGCGATAGATGAGCAGATCAAATGGGATGGCAGCTACCAAATCTATGAGGAACCATCCTTTAAAGTAGTGCACTGCAATGCGGCCAGGTTGGCTGACCACCTCGTCATTTGTATTGACATAAGTAGTGCGAAAGTTAATGACAATATCAACGACAAACATTATGTCTACAATGAGATCCACCACGTTGAGAGGACTGCAGGAATATCCACAGCGCTGCCTGGCAGCTTCCTCCTCATCACTTAGCAGGAAGGATGCAGAGTATGGGGTGAAGATGGCTGTGTAGATAACCAGTAACAGAATAACCCAATCCCATACAGCTTTGAAGGGACTGTAGTGCAGGATGGTCCACTTATGGATGCGGGGAGCCTCTAGCTTGTACTCAGGCAGGACATCAGCACTCAGAGACAGTACCTATACAGGAATTATATAATAATTATTACATTTTTATAAAAGTAAAAAATTCACACAATCATACAGAGTGTATGTATGGTTTCTTGTACCTTCAGTTGACTCTGGAGTTTTCTTGGCAATTTAAATTGTAAATTTTTTTACAGGGTAGGTTGCCAGGTTTTTCCCTAACCCTCCACAAACCCCTGATATTCCTAGGTAGTCCCCATCCAAAGACTCACCAGGCCTGACCCTGTTTAGTTTCCGAGATCAGATGGGATCGGACATTCATAGGGTAAACTAAAGGCTTGTAGATATTACAAACGCTCATAAAAAATTCCACTTTGACAATATTAGTATTTACTATTATGCCAATAAAATGTATTTTCATTTGATTCTATACTTTTTGAAAGTATTTATTTTACAGCTAGTACAGTCCCCCCACAAGTATTAGAACTGCAAGCCAATTCATTTGTTTCTGTTGTTCACTGAAGACATTTCAGTGTAAGATCAAAAGATGTGTGATGCTTTATGTTTTTTAACATATCTAAATGTAAATATCAGGCAATTAATGCAGAGAGTAAGATCTTCCTTCTCATATACCATATATATCTTTTAATCTATCGCATAAATGCCTTTAATTCACAGCAAGAACAATTTAATTTATTTTTTTTGGGGGACTCTTATTTCTCTCTCTCTCTCTCTCTTTCTCTCTCTCTCTCTCTCTCTCTCTATATATATATATATATATATATGTCATATGGCCAAATTATTATTATTATTATTATTATTATTATTATTAATTAAATAATTATAATAATATCACCATAATATCATAAGTATAATTATGATAACTATTATTATTATTATCCTTAATTAATTTTTAAATAAATTCAAATACATTGTTAATCTTTAAATAGATTATTTCTCTCAGCCCTTGAGAACAGCCAACACACCTCCTTCTGCTTCACAACTCAGATCAGCTTAAATGAATTTCACAAAGCCACGATAGAAGGGATTGACATGTGTTTGGATGAGGTGTATTTGAAAGCTATGTAACTGCATTCATATATAAAATATGTGTTAATTGTTTGTTGTGGAGGAAATGGATCAGGTTTAGAAGTCAAATTGTATGATGTATGAAAATTTTGTTTCAAGACAAAAAAAAAATTCTCTTATGATATTGCTGTGATATTTAGTTGACAGCCAACTGCCGTATATACAGAACACTCGAAGCAAGTCCTGTAAGTTTAATGAAGGGAAATGATAAGACTATTGTAAAAAAAAAAAAAAAAAAAACCCATATGATTCATAAAAACATCTGAAATTTGTATGTCTATAATAACACATGTAAAATTTTGTAGGTTATCATACAACAGACCAAGATAATGCACCTGACCTCAAAAATGACCTACGAGGCAGATTTATTATTTTTTTTTTAATATTTAAAACTACATGACAGGGGTTTACTGTGAAATGTTCTGTCACACAACAAGTGAGTTTCGTACAACTTACCCCTAATAGTCTTGGGAATTTGTCCAATTTTCTGTAAACCTGTTGTTTGACTTAGCTTTTTAAGAAGTTGTATATAAAACACTGTACCATTAGCTTTTCTGTGACGCAGCATCTGGTATTCCTTATTATCATCCAACTGTATTGAAATGTCTCACAGTTGATTATATTTCTAAACCTCTAACCTTTTCAGAAAAAAGTGTCTGATGCTGAAACGTTGCTCTTGCCTTTGTCACATAATTACCTTGTAAGAATTTCAGATCTCTCTCTCTCTCTCTCTCTCTCTCTCTCTCTCTCTCTCACACACACACACACACACACACACACACACACAC
>JAQMYF010000013.1:14481835-14515165 GCA_030014195.1 Neosilurus mollespiculum | reverse complement strand
AATTCCTCTCCTGCTTTGTACTGAAGTCCACTATCAGCTCCTTAGTCTTGCTGACGTTGAGGAGGAGGTTGTTGTCCCGGCACTGATATACAGATATACAGAAATATACATTTCTGATATACAGAAATCTGCAATGCACTGTGTTTTGACCTATTACTAGTATAACCAGAATGAATTTTTTTCAGCAATTTGTGTTCTTCTGTGGGATCAGACCACACTTTCTATCCTTCGATCCCCATGTGCATCACTGAGCCCTAGGTGCCAATGAATCTGTTCCTTATTACCCATGTTCCCTTCTTTGTACCAATTTTGGTAGGTAATAACAACTGTATACTGGAAACTCCCCACAAGAACTGTGGTTTTGCAGATGAAGAAACCCAATCGTCTCACCATGATAATTTGGTCTTTTCCAATGCCACTCAGATCCTTACACTTTCCAATTTTTACTGCTTCCAATACATCAGCTTTGAGAACTGTTTAGGAATGACTGTTCATTTGCTGCTTAATATACACCACCCCATGGTAGATACCACTGTAATTAGATAAATGTGACCCTCCAGCACAAAACCAGTCAGAACTTGGATGACCCAGGTAAGGGTTAGAATGGCACCAGTAGAGGGCGGCTTATAGAATAACGTCATCTTTCATTTCCCACTTCCTACTTGGAGGCCACTTATATCCTAATGTCGCGTGCTGTTAGTGGATAGCATGCATGTGGTTCGGGAGTTCAATTCACAACTAGTTTTAGAGTGTACAGCACAAAGGATGAAATTATCATCTCCTAATGGTAACCCCCAATCCCACTTGCACGCTAGCCGCCATTACACTTACACTACACGACATTACACATAACACTGCCCCCATTTTGATTTTATATTCTTTGTCAATTATTATCAAATGGTCCTGCTGGCAGGAGCGTATAGACCCCTGTGGTCTATTTCATCACTGACAGCAACTAAAATAGATGTTCTCTTCCCAGCTGAAAATTCCTTTCATAACAATAAAATGTAAAAATTTTCTTTGTTAAGCAATCTATGTATTAGAAAGCACCTTTAATAATGACATTCATGATGAGAATGGGTGTATACACTCGCAGAGATTATCCGGTACATGTGTTCTCTTCTCATCACTCCTGTCTCGTGTATAGATGTACATATTGCCAAATGGAGAAGACATCCAACCGAATAAAATGCGGGGGTATGGAACATGCTGCTTAGTTCTGATGGCTTTGATGGTGTTTGTTGGGGTCCGGTATGTAAATAAACTGGCACTGGTCTTCCTTTCCTGTGTGATTCTGTCCATTATGGCCATCTACGCTGGAGTCATCAGAACTGTCATCAGCCCTCCAGATTTCCAGTAAGTACACCATACACTTAACTTTACCTAATCTATAGTCTTTTTTAATTAAACCACATGACGTAAGGAATGAATAATAATTGAATATTTGATTAACTTTGATTCCACATTTAAATATATTTAAGATTATTTACATGCTGGTGTCATATGACTAAACGCAATTTTGCATTAACATGTACAGTATCTTGAGCAATTAACTTCAGAAGCAATATTGCCAGGAGACTGTATTTTCTTTGTATTTATAAAAAATGTTAGTAAAAAGTTTTTCAGCCATATATCCTTGTACACACCACCAATATATAAATGGTAATTTATTGTAAATGTAACATTATGCCTATTTTTTTTTTTTACACCACATATTACATTATATTATATTCAGTGTGTACTGTCTGTAGTTGTTTGTTTTTGGCCAATTACACATTTTAAACATTAATGTGCCCTTACTATTTTCATTAGAATCTGTGTGCTGGGTAACCGCACACTAAGCAATATTAGATTTGATAAATGCATGAAGACAGAAGATATCAACAACATGACCAATACAACAGAGCTGTGGAGTCTGTTCTGTAGTTCATCTGTCCTTGATGCAACATGCGATGAATACTTCAACCAGAACAATTTAACAGAGATCAAGGGCATTCCAGGCTTATTAAGTGGGGTTATCACAGGTAACAGTTCACTTGATATTACATACTTTAACTGTGCATACTTGTCTTATACATAACCAAATACAAAAAAAAATTACTTTCAAATTATAACATTTTCAGCATTCAAATTCTTTATGCCTCCAGATAACATATGGGGAGATTATGGTTCCAGTGGGATGCCAGTAGAGAGAAAGAACCAGGTGTCATCTCCGTTCGAGAATATCAGAGACTATGAAAGAATATCAGGGAATATCACTGAAAAGTTGCCCTATGTCTTCAATGACATCACCACTTTCTTCACAATGATGGTGGGCATCTACTTTCCTTCAGTCACAGGTGAGACAGCAGAGGCCTGTATATCATAATAGTTTTATGATTTTGGTGGAAAACTTTTATGAAGGGTATTTAATGAAACTGTATTTTTATGTTAATGTGGCTATGGGTGTGACATGCAACATGAAATTGAACTAGGAAGCAAAAACATCATTAAACGTCAAATGTTCAAAATTTTTATCTGTTTATTGCTGTCTTTAATAATATTATATATATTTTACTTACAATTTAAGCAGTGAACACAATTCTTGTTACCTTTTTTGTAGGGATTATGGCAGGATCAAACCGCTCTGGAGATCTGAGGGATGCTCAGCGGTCTATCCCCATTGGCACCATTATGGCCATTATTACCACTTCCATCATCTGTATCCTTCAACTGAGTGAGATTACCTACCAAGCTAAACTCCATGATTTAGTGTTAAGAGGTTCTCTGTATATGAATAACTGCAGGAGAAAGCTTCAAATGCCTTTCTATGATGTTTAAGCCTTAATTGCAGCATTTAGATATTTCTTGTGTGGTGTTGTTCGGTGCCTGCATTGAGGGAGTGTTATTGCGGGATAAGTGAGTATTATTTTGGCTGGAATTTGTTAAAACCATACTACACTTTTTCCTCTTTCACAAGAGACATTTACAATATTCCTCTACTTGATGAAAGCATTCTTTTAAAAACACGAAATATGAAGCTGATTGTTGCTTTTGCTCGAGTTACTGAAAACATTTTCTGTCATTCATAAATAGATTTGGGTTCTCTCTGAAACAAATCCCGGTAATAGGTGCTCTGGCTTGGCCTTCACCTTGGGTGATTGTGATTGGCTCCTTCTTTTCTTGTTGTGGAGCAGGACTACAGAGTCTGACTGGTGCACCCAGGCTTCTGCATGCCATTGCACATGATGGAATCATTCCCTTCTTAAAGGTTACCTTCCATTTTTATATGAACACAAGAGTGTTAAATTGGATTTTAAGATTAAGTAATAATTAATTGGTAATAAGTAATAATTGTTGGATGGATAAAAAGTTCTCTCACACCCCTTTAACATGCACTACATTAATATCAACCATCCACTGCAGTATCTTTCTTTTTCTTCAGTAATATTTTACGCATTTTAAAAACATTTTGAACAGCTTTATCCTTTATTTGGGTCACGGGGAGGCTGGAGCCCATCTCAGCCAACTCTAGGCAAAGGCAGGGTACCCCCTGAACAGCTCGGCAGTCTATCACAGGGCCAACTCATACACAATCCTTCACACTAACACTCATACCTATCTGCAATTGAGAATATCCACTTACCTTAATGTGCATGTATTTGGACTGTGGAAGGAAATGGGAACACCCAGATGAAATCTCCGTAAACGCAGGGAGAACATGCACTCCTCCATACAGAAACACTCTCGCTGACAGAGCTTGAAAGCAGGACCTTCTTGGATGTGGAAGTGCTAACCGCTTGGACGCCCATTTTAAAACATCATTTTGATAAATAGTTATTTCGCTAATAATGCTTAAAATGTTATATACTGTCATCTATAAAATGTTTACCATAATAAATTACTGAGAATTTTAATGCTGTGTTTGGCATTTTCCTGTGGTATGGTAATATAGGGGTGGCCTGGTGGTAAAGTAGTGACCACGGTCATGTCACACCAAGAAGGTTCTGGGTTCGAAGTTTTTGGCTGACTTAAGCCTTTCTATGTGGAGTTGCATGTTGTCCCTGTGCTTGGGTGGATTTCCTCTGGGTACTCCTGTTTTTTCCTACAATCCAACACAGCAGGTGCTTTATGTCAATTGCCTATAGGTGTGAATGTGAGTGTGAACGTTTGTTTCTGTGTTAACCCTGAGCTATATCAGTGAATTGTTCAGGGTGTACCCTGCCTCTTGCCAAAAGTTAGCTTGGATTGTCTCGAATCCCTGACAAATAACTGGTGTTGATAATGGATGGAAGGATGATGAACTACGATTTGATATAGGATTCGGCTTTACATAATAAATAACTTGTTTTGAATTATAATGAATACACATCTCTCTGTGTGTGAATATGTACAGTTATGTTCCTCTTAATGTTCCTGTTATGTTCCTCTGAATTCTATTGACTTCCATCTCATTTTTTTTTTAATTCACATTCAAATCATTCAAAGCATGATTATTATTAGATTTGTCTTTCTCTGTCTTTTAGGTGTTTGGTCACAGTAAATCAAATGGTGAGCCAACCTGGGCATTGCTGCTAACTGTAGGAATCTGTGAAATTGGGATTCTTATTGCTTCTGTGGATGATGTTGCTCCCATTCTTTCAATGTGAGAATGCACCTTGACTCATCACCTCATTTCCCTCTCCCTTTGCCTCCAACAAACTACAGAGGCTGAACCGCTTAACCCTACTTCTAGGGATGCTTTGTCTATCTCAGCTGACACTAGGTGAAGGAGGGGAACACCTTGAATAGTTGTAAATTGTGAATCCAGTAAGATTTGCTAAGAGCAGGTTTTAAATATAAGCACTATTGCAGCATTGAACTTTTATGCACAGTAGATTTTATGTACATGATGTGCAGAAAGAGTATTCACTGGTGTTACATGTTAATCTGAGATAATAAAATGACACAATAATAATATTTTGTCTAAGGAATTCTGACGTTATCATGCATGCTTTTTCTGCTGTAGGTTTTTCTTGATGTGCTACCTCTTTGTAAACTTGGCGTGTGCTGTCCAAACACTCCTGTGTACCCCTAACTGGAGACCAAGGTTTAAATTCTATCACTGGTATGTTAGTCAAGAGAGATTTTTGCAAACATAGACAATAGAAGTACATTAACTAATCAGAATCACACACATTTTGCCAGTTGCAGTTATATATTTTTTGCCTTATTTGTGTCATTCACTTACATGTGTTTGTGTCGCTTGCACATTCATTGCCATTTAAATAGGATCAAATGCTGTTATGTTGAAACCAGCTGAAACATCATAAATTTTAGTAATATCCTCACATTTTCAATTGTAATGACAATGATAATTATGCTAGAAATTATTTCATGAGTTCTATTATAATATTCAGCACACAGCCCACCAACAGTAATTATATTGCTGTAATTATCAAATATTTAATCTGATAATCATTCAGCATTTTAAGATTTTAGATGTTTTGCTACATGAAATAATGTAAATAATCTCTGTCTAATGCCACAGGAGTCTTTCGGTCCTGGGCATGACTCTTTGTCTCTCTCTTATGTTTGTTTCTTCCTGGTATTATGCTTTGGTGGTTATACTGATTGCAGGATGCATCTATAAATACATTGAATACAGAGGGTGAGTCTTTTTCCTTTCAGTAATATACTGCGTGCATAGTGGTGGTAATAATAATGATTCAGCTGATAACTTTTTCTTCATGTTAATTTTTTTCTTTTTAATCACAGTGCAGAAAAGGAATGGGGTGATGGAATTAGAGGGCTGAGCCTAAATGCTGCACGATATGCACTTATCAAGTTAGAAGAAACACCACCTCATACCAAGAACTGGAGGTAAGATTGAAATAAAAGGTAGTCATGAATCAGACAGATGCAAGTGCAGGTTTTCTGGTTTTAATAAAATCAAAGTGCTATTTTTTTTTAACCACGATAATATCTACTGTGCAAATAACAAAGGCCTGAACAAATCATAGATGCAGTGCTGTACTGGTATGCAACACCAGAGGCTCTTGGCAAAACACAATATTGCTGCACTTTTTTTGAATAGCTTTTCTATTTATTTATTTTTTTAATAACCGTAATTGGGTTATGGAGGCAGTTTGTTGTACTTTTAATTACTTTTGTTCTTCTGTGGGACCTGTGAAGCAAAGTTTGACTGGTAGACGATCAGTCTGTAAGCACTGACAGTATAGAAGGCTAATACCAGTTGACTCACTGTGCTTACTGCTGTGTTTTACACAGATTTCCAGATATCACACTGGAGAAAAGAGTGATCAGTAGTGTGGTTCTGGCAATTTGCTGTGCCAGTATTTCAGTTTAGCACATGCAGCAACACTTGTTTGAATAGGAGGATATTAGTTCAGTTTCAAGTTTTATTGTCATATACAGGTAACAATGGAACATCACTGCTGACAATAAAATTCTTGGACTCAGAGACCCCTCAATATTGCACATAAGAAAAAAGATTGCACATAAATTGGACATGAAGACACAAGTATTGCACATAAAGAAGCATTTAGATGATAAAAATATAAGCTAAAAGAAGTTGAACATATATGTTGTAGGATAAATGCAGAATACTAAAAGAAATACTGAAGTATCTTTAGTGCAGAGGTAACGGTGTGTGCATGTACAGTGTGTGCAATGAGTAGGCTTGCATTTGCATTTGCCTGTTAGTTCTGTGACTTCATATATGTCATATACTGTCTGTGGGGTTCACGGAATGTGTGTGTGTGTGTGTGTGTGTGTGTGTGTGTGTGTGTGTGTGTGTGTGTGTGTAGAATCACATGTATTTAATCTGAATCTTTAAATGAATAGTCAGGAAACATGCATGCACTTGTAATGTCACATAAGTACCAACGTTTTTTTGTTCTTTTTTAATTGGGGTGTGTGTTTGTGTGTGTGTGTTTCTGTTTTTCTTCCTTAACTTAGTCGTATACAGTTATTATTATCATATACACCCATCAAAATCGCCTTCCCTAATATAGGACCACCATCAACCAGGGCAGAGTGTAAGCATGCATCCCCGTCCATGACACGCATTGTTTCCACTTGCCACTAAACAAACTGCTGTTCATTCGTATTTGGGGGTCTAACACATTTATATGAATCAGCTCACATGACAAGTGTGGTGATTGCTATGAGTGACAAAAAAAGTGAGCGTATGCTGTCGCTCCTGGTCCAATGGTCTTCCGGTCGTGGATGGCAGTGACATCAACCTGGATTTGAATTTTGAACTGGATTTGAACTTTGGTTGATATTCTCGCACCTTATTGAAGCGCCACTGGGGAGCCAGCAACAGAATTCTTATTTACTGCACAATGTATTCACTGAGTCTTTTTTTTTTCCACATTAGACGCCTTGATTTTTAGCAGAGTGTAATTCACATAACATTGTTTTTTATTCCAGAAAATTAAAAAAAGACATTTCAAATGCCATAAATACAATTAATAATTTCATCTAATATCTACTGCCTGTTAAATGTTTATGCTGTTTCCCATGGTGTATTTTAGACCTCAGTTACTGGTGTTACTAAATCTTGATGCTGATTTGGCGGTGAAGCATCCACGACTGCTTTCTTTCACATCTCAGCTGAAGGCTGGAAAAGGCCTGACTATAGTGTCATCAGTGCTGCTGGGAACCTATATGACCAAAAGTGCTCAGGCCAAATGTGCAGAAATAGTAAGTACAAGAGAAAAACACATCAACTCAATATTTCAATTCAATAGGGGCTCAGCTGTTAATGCTTTCGACAGGGGTTTAAGCCCCAACACCACCAGGCTGTCACTGTTGGGTCCTCTTTGCTCCAGGCTTGGTTGAGCCTGTGCTCAGATCCCAGCTTCTTGACGTTCTAGGATATGTAAAGAAAACAATATCACTGTACTATGATGTACGTTGGATAAATAAAAAAGCTTCTCCTTCTTAAGCTTCTAACTATATTATATTGTTGAAAATGCTGGCATGATCCCAGATTTGCAAATGTGAATAGCTGTTATGAATGATATAAATGTTATAAATGATTGACTGTTCGTTGTCTGCAGTTTTTTTTGAATGAAAGGCTTTGTACATATGGATGGGACAAGACATTTTTTTTAACCTGTTCCTGTTTCTTTATAGAATGTCAAGGCATCCATGTCTGCAGAGAAAACCAAGGGCTTCTGCCATGTTGTAGTGTGCTCTAATTTGAGAGATGGTTTCTCTAACCTGATCCAATCTGCTGGTTTGGGTGGCATGAAGCACAATGCTGTTTTGATGGCATGGCCCAGTAATTGGAGACAGGCTGAAGATGCAACCTCCTGGAAAAACTTTATTGGTATGTGCATGATACCATCTTAAATTGAGAAAGTTGCTCCTTATAGTCATTGTTTTATTCAGTTAAGGGATTTTTTAAAGTAGTGTTTTGTTGATTCATTGATAATTATGAATAATAAAGACTCTTCATTTAGGTACCTTAAATTTACTTATTTTATGACTCTGTTTATGATACTACTCTAAAATCATGTAAATTTGAAAGTCATAGACTGAACATAAGTCTTTCCTTTAACAGAGACAGTGAGAGAGACGACTGCTGCACAGCAGGCCCTGCTTGTGGCAAAGAACATTGACATTTTCCCAAGTAACACAGAGCGTCTGGCAGAGGGCACCATTGACGTATGGTGGATTGTCCATGATGGAGGCCTACTCATGCTGCTTCCATTCCTCCTCCGTCAGCACAAGGTACAAAGTTGAGGAATATCTTTGGTTATTCTGATTGTTGGCTAGTTTTCAGACTCACACTGCTACTTTCTTTAGGTGTGGAAAAAATGCAAGATGCGCATCTTTACCGTGGCACACATAGATGACAACAGCATTCAGATGAAGAAGGATCTGCAGGTGTTCCTGTATCAATTGCGCCTTAATGCTGAAGTGGAGGTGGTGGAGATGGTGAGACATAGGGGTTATGTATCTTTCCTTAAAAAGTTTTTACTTAGAGAAAATCACAACTACAAATATATATGTACCAAAATTCATATACATGGTACATTGCATATGATGCAATTTGCTATTTTCGGATAGTAATTTACTATGAAAAAGAAATTTGGAAAAGGGGATCATTATCATGTGCCTTGTACTTAATTTATGCATGATCACATTTCAATATACAGAAACTGATTTATAATTGTTTTTGGATCCAAATGAACCCAGATCAGGATAACATGTTTACTAAAAGTGAGTGAGAATCTGCATATAGGTACCATACAGAACCAATCCTAATCAAACGTATAAAATAATATATTACTATTACTACCACTAGTTCTACTACTACTACTAATAATAATAATGATAATAATAATAATAATAATAATAATAATAATAGTAATAATAATAATAATAACAGTAATCATCATCATCTTCATTTACTTTAATTACCACTTTCATACATTTCATACAAAGCATGTCATATACATTTAGATTTCAGTTCAAAGTGCAGCGTGAAACTTGAAGGAAAACGTTGTGGAAGGTGGCTTGAAGGAAACCTGGTGGAATATACTGTTTCTTTATAATTCGTGAGGTGCTGGGTGGATTATTCTCATATACTTTGGACTCTTTATCACTGTTATTTAGCATGAAGGTGATATCTCAGCCTATACTTATGAGAGGACCTTAGTGATGGAGCAGCGTTCTCAAATGCTAACACAGATGCACCTGTCCAAAACCGAGAGGGAAAGAGAGGTAATAACTGTGCACTTTTTAACACTAGGGTTTTATCACTAGGGCTGTACATCTTATCTAATGCTTTTTTTTATAAGGATTATATCAAGCTTAGAATAGTAAACTCTGTTCATAAGAATAGTGAGAGGAATATTTTTATGTTTATGTATGTATAGAATTGATCAAGTTTAGACTGATAGATGTAACAAATATTGACTGTTCTGTGGTTGCTGCCAGATTCAAAGCATTACAGATGAATCCAGGTCGTCAATTAGAAGAAAGAACAAAACAAAACCCCTTTTTCTGAACACTTTGCAAGTCCCTGACGTGGAAGACCAAGAGGTATTCTGAGTTTTCTTTCCCTGAACCATTCCATTCTAAAGAATTTCTATTACATTTATACTACAATTTAACGTTAGCAAAATTATGTTCTATTACATTATACTTAGTTAATTTGGTGATTTGAGAATGTTGTTCTTACATTCTGTATTATGTAAACACAGAATGGCTGCTCACTGAACACATAATGAAGTTCACTTTGGAAGTAAAAGCACTTCTGCAGTACACATAAAACCCTTCTGTTCGTATCTCTGCAGCATGTTTTAGTAAGATGTGTGTTTGTCCCTGATAAACATATCAGTTATTATTATTATTAATCCTATAGGCTCACGTGTTTCCTGAAAGGAAGCCAAAGGGAGCACAAAAAGAACGCAACAACCCTGACTCTCATCAAGTCCACATGACCTGGACCAAGGAGAAATTAATTGCTGAGAGGCTCCGTAACCGTGAGGCTAGCGCGGGTGTTCGGGACATCTTCAACATGAAACCGTAATTACTACACAGACTGACGCAACATGTAAAAGAATATGCAATTTGTTTATTGTTTAAAAAAACTCTTTTAAAAAACCCTAACGTTTGTTTTTTTTTTTCTTGTTGATTCTTTTCAGAGAGTGGGGGCACCTGTAAGTCACATTTCATTTAATTTTTAAAGTTGATAGTTAATCTTTGCTTGGAAAGCTTATACTTTTATGTTGTGTTTGTACTCGTTATCATTGTCTAATTATTGCAGTTTGCTAGAAGGCTTTGTCAAAAGTAACAAGTGAATTTTAAAAAGTGACAGAATGCAAAGTACAAATGATGATGGTGCAGGTTCAGTGGAGTAAAAAGTTAGCAGGTTTGTTATCTATTAAAGAAAGCACTGTGCAGTTCTGGAAACAGGACCAGTATATGGATATGCACAGATATTATACACTCAGCAGTTATGAATGTGTAGTAGGTAAGATAAGGGAACAAAATTTAAATGTTTGGTGCGCATGCGCACGCGCGCGTGTGTGTGTGTGTGTGTGTGTGTGTGTGTGTGTGTGTGTGTGTGTTTATACAGAAACCATTCCAATGTCAGAAGAATGCACACTGCAGTCAAGTTGAATGAAGTTGTAGTCAACAAATCCCAGAACGCCCACCTTGTCCTACTGAATATGCCTGGACCACCTAAAAACAAGGGTGGTGATGAGAACTGTATCCTTTTTCAATTCCTTGCTCGGGTTTCTTACTTATTACCATAAAGTATGTTTCAATATTAATTAATATCCATTGTATGTTTAAGCTTACCTTCTTCAGCTGCTTTTCTGGATGGCCCACTCGGGTTGTTAAAATTGTCACATTACACATTTTGTTCACAACTCTGAGGTTGCCACAACTTTTAGGAAAAGGAATATCCAAGATTTCTTTCCTGTAGCATCTAGTCTGCTACCTATAAAAATAATTTAATGGGTCACAGGGCACTAAATAAAGGTAATACAATCATAATGTGTGCTAGGCTGTTTTAGGCTATTTTATCATATCACTAGTTGTGGGTTTAACAAAATAATGCCATTGTTTTGTTAAATATATGGAAAAGGAATATATGGATATTCATTTGTTACAAATACAAAAGATACAGTCAATAACGCAAATCAATTTATTGTGTTTTTTATTATAATAATTTAACTTGGTGCAATATTGTCAGAATCACATGTAACATAAATGCACCTTTTTTGTGGCAAACTCCAAGCTATGCAACTGCTAAGTAGCTCTTTAGTCAATTTTGAATTTCTTTTTACACAAGCAGAACTTCTTAACTCAAAACCATTTTTTAGGAGTAGAATGAACAACATCATTAACAATTATTAAACCTTTGCGTAGGTACTGTATACATAAATGTGTTTTTAATTGTAAATTAAATTATATGATTGTGCTATGCCTACACATATCAATACTAATGTTAATAGAGACGAAATTACCATTTTATATGTAAATATTGCATTCTAAGGGTTAAAAAAGGTTCAAAATTTACTCCTTAACAGATATGTCCCAGACATGGAATTTTTGGAGGTGTTAATGGAAGGTTTGGAGCGGGTTGTGCTTGTACGAGGTGGAGGAAGAGAGGTCATCACCATCTATTCATAGTTCACACTGGAAGTGACTAGTACTCAGGGAACATGAAACTATATTGACTATGGCACTGTCTCAGAGTGAAGCTCTCGATAGATGTCTTTAATAATTGGAAGCCGATCTTGAATTTATGTATTGTTTTCCAACCAAAATCCCTCGCTTAAAACAAGCACATTCATCACATGGACACGGATTCATGGACACAATTGGCAGGTGTTGTGAGGAAACATATGAACCAAAAAGAAAAAACTAGCTTGATGGATTACCAGAATTTCTTATGTATGGAGCACCAAGGGAGCGCCGCTAAAATACTAAATAAAAACAAAATACTTTTAACAAAACTGCAAATTAATCCTATAAAAATACCTTAATTAGTCAAACATTTTCTTTAATTTATTGCAAGAATTATTTATTTTTACTTTGGTGGCACCCATAATATAAGTACAGTGTAAAGGGTCATATTCTGTACACAGTACTGGCAGTGGCTTCACAATGGCTCTTCAACACTGATGTATCCCAGTGTTCATCCCAGTATCAAATGTTTCAATTAGTCAACTAGAAATGCGCTTCGAAAGTGCAGACCTCCATCAAGGTAGTGCAGTCTTTAAACTTTTGAATCCAGGCTTTCCTACTCTACTTCCTAATCAGTTATGATTTTTGTGGAGTTATCGTTTAAAATATGTAATTTTCCCCTATCTTGCAAGGTATTCTTCGGTGAGCATGTCTACTTGTTGTTGACTAAATTCCAGGCAGATAAATGAATAGATTTTGGCCTATTATTTTTTTATGAAGGTGTCACTTTAAACTGATAATGCTTACTTTGCTGCCTACTGTTCACTTTACATACTTTCATACTACAATATAAGGATACTAGGGCATTAATGATCTAAGTTTAAAAGTTTATTTGCTCTACCAACTAAATATTAAAAATACACCAATCAGCCTTCACCTTAAAAATATGACATCTGACAGGTAAAAATGACTAACATTATTAAGTGTACTACTTAGTATACTACTTATTAACATAATACTAATAGTATACTACTTATTAGTATAATACTTAGTGTACTACTCAGGAATAGTGCAATCTAACGTTTCACTATGAGGGGAATAATTAACAGTTATTTCATGACCTTGAATCACATGCATGGATAGCTGGCAAGGCATGAAGTGGCATATATGACAAGAGTAAGTGGAATAACTGTTGTGATAAATAAAACATTTTTATTTTTTTAATAAAATTTTTAAAAATTACAAAAATATTTTTTCCTTCTCTCAAATACTTAACAGAAGAGTTAGGGACTGGAGGTCTGTTCCTCGCAGCAGCCTGATAAAATTGTGTTTGGTGGGGAAAAAATGTCTAATTCTCACTCACTCATTTGCTGAACCACTTAATCCTCACTACTAGGTTTGCGAGGAGGCTGCACCTATCTCAGCCATCACTGAGCGAAGACAGGGTACTCCCTGAACAGCTCGCCATTGCAGGGCAACACACACAACCATTCACACACACATCCACACCCACAGGCAATTTGGAACAGCCAATTAGCCTAATGTGCATGTCTTGGACTGTGGGAGGAAACTGGAGTACCCAGAGGAAACCCACACAGGCACGACCAAAAACATACAAACTGCACACAGAATCACCTGAGCCCTGGACTCAAACCCAGGGGCTTCTTATTGTGAGGCAGGTGTGCTAAGCGGTATGACACCCTGCCACCCCAACTCTATTTCTTGAAAAATAAAACATAAGTTCTTATCATCAAATATTTTGAGTATAAATTCATCGAATAAGTCTAGATTGAATGGAAGGGCCAGCTGGCTAGGGTTAGTGGTAGGCTGAGCACAAGCTGCAACCATTTTCTTTTATTTCCTGTAGTGAGGTAACTACTAATTAATATAATAAGTATATGCAGTGATATCCTTGTGGTAGATCAGCCAATCAGAACATGGGATTTGTCATACCCAGTGAGTATGGATAAAAATAATTGCCATTATTCCGATGGTTGATGCTTGAATCAGAAAGGCTAAAAATCAATCATGGATTGTCATGGTCACTGATTCTCAGTTTCTAGAAATTCAACGAAATGCCATTCCAGAAAATATGAAGAAATCTCCACAAATATGGCCCTTATGTTTTTTATAGATAAAAAGGCAATTTATAAAAACTTTGAATGAGTTTTAAAAGAAGCTGACATGAGGGCAGGAAGTGATCAGTTTTTAAGTTGATGTGTTGGAAGCAGGAAAAATGAGAAAGCGTAGGGATTTGAGTTACCTTGACAAGGACCACATTTTGATGGCTAAATGACTGGGTCTGCCTCTAGAACAGCATGTATTGTGGGGTTTTCCTGGTATACAGTGGTAAGTCCATACAGTAAAAAAGGTGGTCCAAAGAAGGGCAACCAGTGTACTGGCAAGCGTGTCATGGGTGCCCGAGGCTCACTGATGCTTATGATAGTGAAGGTTAGTGGTGTACATTGCATCTAGTACAGTGTGACCTATGGAGTGCCCTCAAAATGACAGATCTTTCTGAGTTATATTTTTCTGATTCTCACTATGACAGTAAGAATATATTCACTTCTGACACATAAAATACAGACTACCTAATAGTCATTCAACACCAAAATACACATTATCACATAAAAAAATCCCTGAAGAATGATTATGACAGGTATCAATGACTTTTCTGGTAATACTAAATAATATTACCCTGATTCTCTGGAGATTGACACTAAATATTAATATTATATATTAAGCTTTGTAATGTTAGAGCATATTTAATGTTTTAGGCTTGTTATTATTTTATATTGTGTGTGCTGTAAGACAGTTCAATTAACTATGTAGTGATTTAGAGAGTTTTGCATGTTTTTTTTTTCTTGTTTCATACAATATGCTGCTATTTTAATAGAAAGTTGTTTGTTCCTACTGGCTCTAGAAGAGTTCATTCGGTCAAACCCCAGAATAGGTTGTTGTGAGGTTGTTAGCATGATGAAGACTGGATGATGTGTATGGTTATGCATATTACATTTACATTTACAGCATTTGGCAGATACTCCTTTCCAGAGCGACTTACAAAAGTTCTTTAAATATTGTGTGGTACTAACCATGTGGAAGTGAAAAATTATATAATTATACTTTATTAAGCTACAACAAACACTTTCAGTCACATTTATTAAGAAAGGTATATTTGTAATTATGTAGATTAACTAATAGATAAATTGTAACATACTTAAGTATGTACATAAATAAAACTGTATATAGAGAAATCTGTACTTGGGGCATCAGTTAAATTATAAATTGTTTGATTTTATAACAGGTGGCCTTTAAGTAATTCCTGTTTTATTTCTTGGTCAATAGGTACTATGTTTATCCACCAACCATAAACATAAGCAGACTTATTTTAAGCATTTTTTTCTCACAATAAACCCACTGGACTGAGCCATTTTAATTGTTTTACCTTTTATTTTTAATATGCATTCTTTTCAGGGTTACAAAGTAGTCTAACTTAAAAAATTTATTAACATATTATTATGGATATTTTCCAAAATGCAAAAGGCTTCAAATTCTAAATTTGTTTATATTTACAACCTACAATTAAGTTGGTCAGTAAAGATATTGAAAATCATGTTGAAAATTATGTTGATTAACAAATCACAGATTATGTTTTTTATTCTATTTTGGAATATAACTTTTCTGAAAATGGGGTTTGTACAACGTTGATGTTGTAACTACCAGAGATGGTGGGATGGATGAATGTGGGTAATAAAGGGAGAAAGGAGAGAACAGCATGAAAAAGAGAAAGATAATCATTAAAAAATGAAGAGAGAATGGGTGAAAATGTGAAAGGTAAGGTATAAAAGGGAAAAGGAGGAAGTAATAAAAAAAACAAAAAGTGACAGATTGGAAGAGAAAATGGAAAGGAAAGAGGGAAAGACTCATAAACAAGCCGAACTCCAGTGCATTGATAAGAATGTCTCTGCTGATGGCAAAATTGTTGAGATACAGCTCTAAAAAGAATCAGATACATAGATACATGGACAACATCAGGACATATTGCTGATTTTTATAAACAATAGGCTGCATTGTTGTCAATCAGCATATTTCTGCCCTGCAGTGGCCTGGCAAGCTGTCCAGGGTGAACTCTGCCCTCGCCCAGAGTCGGCTGAGATGGGCGCCAGCCTCCCTGAGACCCTAATTAGGATTAAGCGGTTTTAGGCTGAAGTTTTAGGCCCAAATGGGGATATGGCCGTTGTTATAATATAACCAGGTGCCAGATGTGGATACGAGTAATCGAAATCACTCCCAGGAAACCACACTGGTAGTCTAGAATGATAAGAAAATGATTCAGTTTTTTCCAGGGAGCACTTTTTTTTATATGTTAATATGGTATTTTTATGGAAATAATTGTGTTATGTAGTTTGTGTAGCAATTTATATGTTCCTAAACTCATTTTTGTTATAATCACTTCTTTACTGATAAATCTGTATGTGATATCACTGCCTTTCCTTAATGTAGTGTTCATTTGAAGGTAATGGTACATCATTTCTCTCCACATTCTGCCTTGTGATGGAAACTTGACCACATATATCAAGTCAACTATCAAAACAACCCCAGTGTAAACACGGTAAAACAAGTAATTAGTAATGCTTATCTTTACAACACAAGGTCAGCATATCTACTCTCTCTCTCTCTCTCTCTCTTTCTCTCTCTCTCTTTCACTTCACAACAGTAAGGGATTTATTTTAAACCAATGACATAAGCACACATAAAGTGAACACAACTTTTATTATTTTTATTATGGCATCACCACAGAGTCTGCACAAGGGAACTAAAACATGATATTGAATATGCCATTGTAAGGAATATTGTTTAAAGGCTGTCGCTCTAAACTTTAATCATTTTAATAATGACATAAATTATTAAGCTGTAAAGCTCTGGCTTTAGGTGTTTGTTAGAGTAAGGACAGAAATATTGTGTGGCACAGCTGGTACATAAGACATTATTGGTAACAGGTTGATTAATTATGAGCACTGGGTGTTCATCGTATTTGTACATAAAAAAGAAAATACACAGCAGTAAGGGAAGGAGGTATTGATAAAATAAGTTTTGCCAAAAGGTCCAGAGAAAAACATTTAACCAGTCAGCAGTAGACTATAGTAGACTGACAAGCAACAACATTAGAAATTATTTATGAAGACTCTATATGGGTTGCCCCCAAATAAAAGCTATAACTCTATATATGATTGTATACATTTAAACATGCTACTGGTTTAGCTTTCCACTTTTAACCAGAAATGTAAATTTCAACATTTCCTGCTTTATTTAACAGTAAGACATCCGCAATTCATCCCTGTGAGGCATACTGATAAATATTACCACAAACCTCTCAAATACTCACACAAATGCACAGCACTTTTAGCAGCTTGGACAGAAGAGTGAGAGAGGAAGAGGACATTAATTCATCTCTAAAGATAAAAATAAAAGTATCATAAAGTAGAAAATCCCTAAGGGTATTTAGCATCAGTTTGGTGCAAAGTACTAAGATTGAGATTAATTTAATAATCTAATAATAAGTAATAATTAATTTTAAAAAATGCACATCCACAGTATTGTTTAGCAGTCAAACTGCATGGTGATTGTTTTGTTTGAACAATCATCACACCACAAATTTAGGTGAAGACCTTCTTTCTCTTCTTGGCTTTTTTGTGCTACTCTGATTCCTGTGCAACAAAAACAAGAGATTTGTCCAATTTATAACCAATTTATCTCTAGAATATCAAGCGAGGTATAATGCATCACTTTCTTAATCAATCACATTGTAGATGATAGGCTTTGCATAATTACTTACAGGTCTATATAGAACATAAGAGTATTAGTTTAAATGTTAAATTGTCCCATTAACTGGACTCAAAACTGTAAAGTGTGATATAAGAAGTGCCCTCAGAACAATATAGGTAATATTTAATCTAACAACCATGTATTTAAGATACTAAATAAACTACTTACTACTTTACACTTTTCTTACAATTCATGGCAATTTGTTACATCATATGTATTGGTCAGCCCTTACCTTGGAAGATGTTTGGTCCCTGAGATACTTGACAAAACCAAGAACAATAGTCCAATGAATACAGCCATAGTGACCCAGAATATTATAACAATTGAATCTAAAGTAAATCAGAGAAAATGTTGCTATTTTACATATTTTACATTAAGTATTACTCAAATGCATCTATTTCAGGTACAACCAAACTCACATCTGTTGTATTTGAGTTTACTCGCATCCACAGCCACAGGATCTATGTAATCATAGTAATATTCATATATATATTTATATGCTGAAGAGTTAGTGGACTTTCCCATTGTCAACTTGAAAACAGTAACTTAAAAACATCTACAAGCTTTGGTGTTATTAAAACCTCCGCCCATGAAACCCCCATCAGACACAGGGACACAGGGTGAAGGACGAGAGTTAAGGATGAAAGAATGACACGACTCTCAAAGGGCTGTCATTAGTGTTTATTGTTCGCCATGTGAGAGATTAGAGATATAACATTCAGTATATGATGTACTGTATGTACAACTATATATGATGTTTATGTACCAAAGCATAGATTTTCTGACTCCAGGTTGGGGAATTAGGAGATAGCTCTTTGGAACTGATTGCCTAAGAATAATATTCAGATAGTCAATTGTTACTGGCATGTTATTTGAAAGCTATTTATATTGGTTTATTTCAGTGGTAGATGGTGTTTATTTTTGAAACAGGGAAGCAGAGTTTTCTGTTATTAGGGTTTATCACGTGGCCCATCTGAATAATTGGTCAGTTATGACATTCCACAGTCTCTTACTTCTGTATAACAAACTGTGACTACGTATAACAGACTACTGCTACGGATCACACCATACCTGAAAGCTATACATCTTTTTTTTTTTTTTTTTATCAACAAAATCATTTTAGTTGGTCATTATGAAAGGGACTTCAATAATGTACAGCGAGTCAGTCATTACTGAAAATAAACCCATACAAATATATCAGGTCCCGGATGTCACCCTGAACAGTGATGTATACTGCTAAATATTATCCTGCTTATTATGTGGCTACTTCTGAAATATTGTTTTAAAAATAATTTCACTGATTTAAAAATTACTTTACTGCTTTTGCTAATGGTACAATTTATAAAAACAACCAAACAAGAGGCTGTACATTATTCTTTAAATATATCAGCGTGTCTTCCATTATATCTATTGCTCTGGCCTCTGGTTTAATTATCATGCTCAACAGAGAAGAGAAGAGAAGAGAAGAGAAGAGAAGAGAAGAGAAGAGAAGAGAAGAGAAGAGAAGAGAAGAGAAGAGAAGAGAAAGAAGGTCTTCACCTAAATATGTGGTGTGATGATTGTTCAAACAAAACAATCACCATGCAGTCAAAACCATTTGAAGGTTTTTCAGAATTAAAATTACAGAATTGAATCTATTTTACTGAAAACTTCATCTGACTGTTTAGTTTGTATTAAATGAAATCTGAACATTTATTAAAGAAGCAGTCCATAATCATATTCTAATAAAATTTTAAGGAAGACCAGGTTTTCCCTGTGTAAAGTATTTGCCTGTGGTTTATTTATAATGCTGCTCTTATCCTTAACTATAAATATATTTATCACACTAATTACAGTTGGCGGTATGGTGGAATAGTGGTTAGCACATCCGCCTCACAGCAAGAAGGTCCTAGGTTTGAGTCCCAGGCTAATGAGGGCTTATCTGTTTGAAGTGTGAATGTACTTCCTGTGCTTGTGTGGGTTTCCTCCGGGCACTCCAGTCCAAAGACATTAGGTTAACTGGAGGTTCCAAATTACCCCTAGGTGTGAGCGTGAATGTTTGTGTGTATTGGCCCTATGATGTAAAGGATGGTACATGTATAGTATGTAAACTGTACAGGATGTTCCCTGCCTTTTCCCAGAGACGACTGAGAAAGGCTTAAGAATCCTCACGAACCTATAGGATTAATGCTTCGGCAGTTAGATGGGTGTATGGATGGATGGATCGACTATTTAAAATATTTGTAGTCCAGGAATGTAGAACAGGACCATCAGTGGACTTTTACAAATGAATATTGTCTATAAGATCTATAGTCAGTAAAGCTGCTGAAAAATCCAGTTTGGTCTGAGCAGCTACCAGCAAAACAGCACTAAATACTGGCAGAAGAAAATATTTTCTAAAATACTGCTATGAGTGCAAGGTTCTAAATCAACATTTACTATCAAGTCATCAGAAAATTTTAAGAAAATAACTTCATTAACCAGCTCAGACTTTCAGAATTTTGGAAGCTGTAAGATGGTCAGTTTAAACTGGATTCTGGGTGAAAATATTTCATTGATTAATTAAAATGTTTGGTTTAGGAAGATGTGTAAAATGAAAATCAAGATTTGCTTTAAAACTAGCTAATTAAAACAGACCCAACGAAGTCCCCAAAATATTTTTATATGCATATTCATATTTTTATATTTATATGCATTTTATATGCATTATTTTTTTCTTTTTTGACTTCAGTGACTGTAAATTCTGTAAATATTGTATTTGCTTTAAAAAAATGTAAATTGGAATGGTGAATCAGGTGTAGGTTAAAAAAAATCTGAGATTTTATTTTAGGCCATATTGCCTTGCCCTATTTCCTTACTCACACACTCACTCATTTGCCGAGCTGCTTAATCCTATTAGGGTCACGGGAAGGCTTTAGCCTATCTCAACCGACACTGGGCAAAGGCGGGGTACACCCTAAACAGCTTGCCAGATCATCACAGGGCCAGCACACACAACCATTCACTCTCACACCTTGGGACAATTTGTAACAGCAAATTAGCCTGATGTGCATGTCTTTGGACTGTGGGACGACACCGGAGTACCTGGAGGAAACCCATGCAAGCATGGGGAGAACATGCAAAATCCACACAGAAATGCCCGAGTTTGGGACTCTTGCCGTGAGGAGGATGTGCTAACCCCTACACCTTATGGTTATGTAATTTTCCGTAAATTAATCTGAAGTGTTGCATTCGCTGTGCTAATTTAAAACTGTTTCCACATCCGCATCTATGGACTATAGTTGTGTGCTTCTTAAAAACGCCCGAGATCGCAGCACATATTGTATGAATCATGATGATGTATTATCAAATTAAATGGCACCATTAGATCTCATTGCCTGTTCTGTGTATTTGTTTTTGGAGAACAGAATCTGGATAATTATTTTGTGGCCTCAGTTGTTTGCTCCTGAAAAGCATCAAGGTAGACGCCAAACATTTCTTGATGTGTCCACTAGATGGCGATAACGAACATTTTCTTGCGTTTGTGAAAGAGAAGGCGAAGAAGAAGAAGAAGCAGAGCAATACAAACGACTCGATTAGCACTTTCCCTAGACACTTTGACTGGGGAGTAGGGGGGGGATGGGTAATCGTCGTTTCCGCGTCAATAGGAAGGTAAAGAAAGGGATTACGGGAAGGGACCATAGCAGTCTTCCTATTGGATTGGGACAGGGTCTGTATTTGAACCTATGTGCCGCCCTATCAAACATCGAAGGGATGTTTTTTTTTCACTTCTGCGTCTGTTTGTAGTTTTAAGTGTCAGTTTCAAGTACTTATTCACAAAACCTTTGTTTTACGGTTTTTATTTTACTTTATATAACGAGCGGTGTTATTTGGTGTGGTTTTTCGAGCTTCGGGTAACTTTTTTAACAGTTGAATACCCTGTGTTATAGGAATCTGGTTATTTTCACTAAGTAAACACTGAGTGCTAAAACTTCCATCAACACAAAAAGCTTTATTCGCGTCTTAAGCTCTGGTGAGACTTCCGGAAGGGCTGAAGCTCTGCTGGCTGTTTGACTTTGAAATGGCGGAAGGAGCATCTCTTTCTGGGGGAATAAATGTAAACTCAGCGACCTCCCGGATGAAGAAAACTAGCAGCAGCAGCAGCGGTGTGTCGCTGAACACACGACGAAACAGCCGACAAAGCCACAAGAGGGACATTCACAGTCGGGTATGTTTATCTACATGTTCACACTGGGTAAGTTATTGGGAATAAAAGTTCGGAGAGGAGGTGCTGTGAGTGGTCCGGCCTTTACAGAACTAACGGTCCGGTTTAACGGTTTGTTGATTTTGACACGTTATTCCACCCGTTTTCGGGATTTCCACACCCGTTTTCAGGCAGACCCTGACCTGCGCAGTGATTGTACTGTTTCTAAGTTCAGGAAGTTGCTTCACATAAACACAGTATTGTTGTATTCGAACATTTAAATCTCCAGAGCAAACAAAACTCCATAATCATGCAGGTCTGAGCTTTTTATAGGGAAATATTTGCTAATCTGATTATGATAATTTATTTATTTTTGATTTGATGTACTGTATTAATCCTGCAAGGGGTGCATTTAACTCAACACACACACACACACACACACACACACACACACACACACACACACACTGGGGAGCCCAGAGAGCAGTTGGCTAGTTGGGGTTAGGTACCTTGTTCAAGGGCACTTCAGGGTGGAGAAAGGGAAGGTGCGGCTCGCTCCTCGTCCACGCATCCTTCCTGCTGGTTTGGGAATCGAACCAGCCACCTTTCGGTCCCAAACCCACTTCTCTAACCATTAGGCCCCCATTTAAAGCATTGCATAGTAGAGCCGAGTTCAGGAACTGGATGGACGGAGGGATGGATGGATAGATAGATGACTGTAATCCTCTTGAGGGAAATTCGATTGTCATAGCAGCAAAACAAACGTACAAGTTGCATTTAAAAATTGATCGAGATCTAAGTAACAATAAATGTGTATGTAGAAATGCAATTAAAGAATAGTCCTTGGTTCACACACAACCAAGTGTTTGAATTGATATCACTGTGTGGATTTGACAGCAAAGTTACAAGAAAAGTACTGCGTACATTATTAATGTACAGTTTTCTTACTTGTGACTAAAACATGTCAATTAAGAGGATTTGTTGTTTGCTTAAAATTGCACTGTTAAAGGCCTAGGTCTCTACATGTTTAAAAATCTCTTGCTAGATGTTTAAAGTTGTTTCCTTAAATACCACTTCTGCTAAAATATTTGTTTATACTTGCAGGTTGTTCTGGAGAAAGTTCTGGGTATCACCACAACCAGCAACAGTGGTTTGGCCTGTGACCCTAATACAGGCACTGTTGCATACCCTGCAGGGTAATCTTAAAACGTTACTTACACCTAATGCATGTGTACTTGGATCTAATGAACTTATTCAGTGTTTTTCTGTTTTAGATGTGTCATCGTGCTCCTGAATCCAAAGACTAACAAGCAAAGCCATATCCTTAATACGTCAAGGTATATGAGCAACTCTCTTACTATAGTTCTTTGATTAGTGAACGGATTACAGAGAACTTTCCTATGAACATAGTATTTTTGCAGTGCTTGTTTTGAATTTGGCTCATTTCAGAGCTGTATGTTCAGTATTATACATGCCTCACATACATGGTAGTAGCTTTGGAGAAATTAAAATGGAATAAATCTTATATATTACACAACCTTTTGTGCTTTACAGTTTACAGATTTGTTACTTTAATCACTTAAACAACAAAGAAAAATCTTGTGTGTGGCCACATTGTTTTGTTTTTGGATTAAATGCCATGTCTAGTCAAATTGGTATTACATTTTTTGTGTGTGAACCTAAAATTTAAACAGGACACAAAAGCAAGTGTGTTTTCCCCATATTACTTGTTTACTTTGTTTTTTTCACATAGTAGCTTTTTGTACCGTCCATGAACAGTGTAAGAGTCCGAATTGTAAAGACATGTATTTGCCGTCTGAAGTTAGTCAGCGGTTAGTGGAAAAAAGTGCTCAGGTATAAAATGAATTCATTTCTACATATCAACTATAAATATCTATAGTATCTGTTTTGTCCAGATTAAAATGTAAACAAGGATTGTATCTATTTAGATATGGAATACTGTTTTCCATAAATTTGCATGATCTTTAAAAAGTCTGTTGGCAAGGGTCCTTATTTAGTTGTTCTTACTAAGCTTGCAGTGATTTGTATTTGTTCCACAGAAAAAGCTTCAGTGCATTGGCATTTTCACAGAATGGAAAATATTTGGTCACTGGTGAGGTAAGTTGCTGTAAATTATTTTCAAGTAGAAGGAAATTTTTTTGTCAAACTTAAGGAACGCTTATTTCCATCCGTACAACTGATAATGGCATATAAAAAATATTTTAAGATTTAAAATGAATCGTGAGTTTTATTTTACACATATTCCTAAACCAAAAATCTGGTTTAATTAATAAAATTGATTTATGTTGAAGCTCTGCTTCTGATTTAAGTTGTACATATCTGTGTTGAGTAAAATGTGTTGAACCCTTTAAGCTTAAAGATATGAGTTGATGCAGAGGCCAAATTCCTGTGGGAATCACATGAGGAAAAATAAGAAAACACACAAACCAAACGAAGTGTTTTGTACTTTGTATCTCAGGGAATGGTTATTTAATTTCTTGATTTAATTTCTGATCCTGAAAATTTTTTTCTGTTGGGCAATAATAAAAACATGAACATCAGCTGGAACTGTTAGAAACTTGCCTAAAAGATAAGATAAAAATAATTTTCCTAAAAAAGAAAAAAAGCAATAAATGTTCAAGCAGTGTTTAGAATAAAAGAACCTGCGCGTGTAAGTATATACGGGGTGGCACAGTGGCGTAGTGGTTAACACGTTCGCTTTACAGGTCTTGGGTTCGACTCCTGTCCCATTTTTGTCTGGAGTTTGCATGCTCTCCATATGTGTGCATGGGTTTCCTCCAGGTGCTTTGGTTTCCCCTAATAATCCAAAGACATGCATGTTAGGGAAATTGGTTGTTCCAAATTGCTCAAAGGTGTGGATGTGAGTGTGAATGAAGTTTTAAAGCTATACATGATGTATCCAAGTAAAATTTTAGTGGTATAGAATAGATAGAAACTTTTAACACGTTTATAAATTACCTCCGTGGTGTTACAGTTAATTTTTGGCTGTAAATGTCTCGGTTTTCCTCTTGAATATGCATGAGGTGCATGAATATGCATGACGATTCAGTGCCACTGCTCATGTCTACAGAAAAACAGCATTGATGCTGTGATGGAGGAGGAGGTGAGCATACTCGCTTGATTACATTACAAAATCGCATGTATAAGTTGTAATTGTATGAATTTGGAGTAGATTGGAAATTTGGACGTTTGAGACACATCGCTGATGGGATACAGAACTAAATGAAAATGAATTGCTGTCTGTCGTGCAAACAAGTGACACTGTTGTAATCTGCATTACTGAAGCCAAGCCCAAATCGGCCGATAATCCAAATAAGTGACCTAGGCCTCAGTGGACATAACAAAGTAGAAATACTGTTAAGGAAAAAAGGCAGCTGGGAGAAAGTACAAATGCTTGGATCAAGATTATGAGAAATTCAGGTCTTTATGGAACCGCATGGCTAATACTCTCAGAGAAGCACACAGAGCGTATAAATCAAAAAATCGATAAAGATGGGAAGACTACTTCAAAGTCTTTCTGGAGATATGCTAATAACAAGACCAAGGCAAAACAGGGATCGGTGAATTTAAATAAGAAGATTTGGTACAAAAACAAGGCAAGGCAAGTTTATTTGTATAGCACATTTCATGTACAAGACAATTCAAAGTGCATTACATAAAACAAACTAACAGAAAAATAAAATAAAAACAGGACAAGCTAAAATAGAATAAGAAAAAATGCAAGCGAGAATTCACAGTGTTGTGTGAGGAATTAATGAAAGGCAGCAGCAAATAGAAACATTTTTAACCTTGATTTAAAAGAACTAAGAATTTTAGCAGAGCTGTAGAACAAAAAAAAACAGTAATCGTAAGCGGAAGGTGCAGTGTTGAGCTCAAAATCAAGGTATTAATTGCACTAGCAGACAAGAAGAAGATAATAGTAATTAGTGTTCTTTTAGTTTTTATTGGGGTTTGGGGGGGGGGGGTGTTGTGGTGTTATATTATTGTACATGTTGCAACTGCCAGTATACGTTGCATGCTGATCAATTTTGTAACTCAGAAATGACTTTGGACAAAAAGATCATGCATTCAGAATAAAGTAAGTATTTTTGCACAACAACCTTATTACTCTGAACTGCAAACAAGCACGTGGAAAGATACTATAAACACACCTGTGAAGTAAGAACCCAGCAACTTCCCAGAACTTTGGTTCAGCTCACCTTTCACTCTATTCCATCTTTCGAAATGCTTTCCAAGGAAAATCTTTTCTCTGTCTTTATCTCTGTCTGTCTTTTTGGCTCTTTCCTTTCTAATTTGGTAAATTCATTGGAGCCAGCTGGCCTATTTCGCTTTCGCCTTGTCGTCATTGTTGAAAGCCTGAAAATAATGTCACATGACAAATTTTAGGTAGAAATATACAAAAAGGTTTTCTCCCCGACTCAGAAATTAAATAGGGTACCTGTTGTCTATTCAAATATCTTTTTATGCAAATGACCTCAACTGTGTAATTAGCAGTAAAGTTTTATCTGTATTTTGAATTGCAATATTGATTTAATTTTTATTGTAGCTTTTATAACAATGATATAGTTATGTATAGCTTTAAAGGTTGGACTTTAAGAAAATTCAGGATTTTTAACCTGGACCCTATTTTCTCATTTGTTTCATTCTAATTTTTTACTAGTGAAAGGAATGAAGTTGATCTTTCCACTGTGTCAGACACTTATAACAATATTAGGAGCCGGTCAGTGATGCAAACAACATCAAAGTAAAGTGCTTTTCACCACTGACAGGTTCCTAATGTTGTTATGTGTTTGACAAAATGGAAAAGAGATACACCTCTGTCTCTCTACCACAATTACTGTAAAGAAACTGGAAGAAAAAAAAAAAGTCACTCTTCCAGTCTCTGGTGCCCCGTTCAGTGCTTGACCAAGTAATTTGCCTAGTAGTGCTTTATAGTAGTTAAATGTTTTAAAACTTTTCTGTTGTCTGGGCTTACATTTATCGTTTTTCTTTATTCATTTGTCTGAACAGAGTGGACACATGCCCTGTGTGAGAGTGTGGGATGTGGCAGAGCGTATTCAGGTGGCAGAGGTCCAGTGCCACAAGTACGGAGTTGCCTGTGTTGCCTTTTCTACTAATGGCAGCTACATTGTGTCCGTGGGATTTCAGCATGATAGGACTGTCAGCGTCTGGGAGTGGAAGGTCGGTTCAGTAATGACTTTACTGAATGTGAAAATATATTTCATGCCTGTTGTAATTTTCAACATTTTTTTATTTTGTATGTAAAACTGTGTCTAACATTTTAATGTAAATTTTGTAATAGATGCAATAATATTAAATTACCAGTAATTTTATTATTATTTCAAGTCCATTCTTTAAAATGTATGGGTGATTTTAGTGATGAGTAACTTTTTTTTATGTGGAATTCTATTTCTTTATTTTCTTTTGTTATTTTTTAATATTAAGTTTTTAATATTTTTGTCTATGACCTATATTTAATTGAGACCGTCCATCCAGATGGAGCTAGTCTTAACTTGATGCCTCTCAACCTGTAATGTCTTTGCATGTCTTTAAATTGAGTGCTAATTTAATTATTCTCTATTCATTGTAGTTCTGAAATAGTCAGGAGATTATTTTGCTGTTTCTTGTTTTAATCTTGGCATTAGCTGCATGCTTTAAAATGTTGATGTCATACCTTTTAGGATTTGAGTAAGTCATTGCTTTTATTTATTTTTTGCAGAGAGGCACTGTTATTGCATCCAATAAAGTGTCTAGTCGTGTCCTGGCTGTTTCCTTCTCTGAGGACAGTAGCTACTTTGTCACTGCAGGCAACAGACATGTCAAATTCTGGTATTTGGATGCCTCCAAAGAGAGACGTGTAAGGAAAAACAATTTAATTGTTAAGTTAATTAATAATTTGGTAAGTGACTCATAAGTGGAGTATCATAATATAATGCCAGTCATTATCCCAATATGTATTATTATGACTTACTGATTTTATACTATCCCTGTCATTTGATTTGGATTGAAACTAACTACTCAGAATTTTGTAGACGTAAATGGAAAGTTCTTCCTTTGTCGTTTGTTTTGAATGTGTGGCAAAAGTTTGAAATACATATTTCCACATTACTATTCCTGAGCTGTTTTGCTAAATTCTACTGCTATCCCCAGTCATTCCCAAAGATGAGTTCCAATCATTTCTGTTGTTTATGTCTACTGTGATGTAAAAACACTGATTTTTATATTAGATTTTATATAAAAATGATGGTCACAAGTTTATTATCAAAATATATACTATCAGTTTTTGTAATATTTAAATCTTTGTGAAAGAGGACATGCCATACACTCTTCAATATTTTACTTTAATTAAAAAAACAAACAAACATTTTTTTCTTCCCTATTTCAGCTGTTCTCAGATATCTCTGTGCTATCAGTTGGAAATCCCTGGGAGCACCACACAGTGCACACAGCAGTGGACTAATAACAATCAGTTAAGACCAAGAATGTGTGAATTAAGAACCCAGTTCCTTTTCACAGACTTTTTAAGAAATTATGTCACGAAAATGACATTAACTGCCCACCACTATAGTTTCAGTACGTTTTACATGTTGCTGTTTTATGATGCACATCCAGATGCTTGTGCACATATGAAATAAATATTCCTGAAAGTTGGTAGGCTACTGTACCATGCTAAGTCGAACTAGCAACAGCCTGAAGTGGTGAAAAAGAGTTTTTGGTAATGTTAGTACTTATGGGAGCTCACCTCTGCACATGGTTACTAACAAATTTATCAAAATCACACTACAGGGAGTTGCTTCTAACTCCAATACTATGGCCAATTTAGATAAATACTTTCAGTACTACCCTTTCATGTATAACACTGTGTGCACTATGTGCTTTCTTGGATAGTGTGTGAATTTTTTTTTTTTTTTTTACAGGGTAACGTCTGAAATTGAACATGGCAAGTTGTGCGCTTACCTGGAATAACTGAAATAACCCCCCCACAACAAAGTAGCTTTTTTTATCAGCTCATGAAAATTAATGTGTTTATTTTTTTGTTTGATCACTCAAGCAATGTTGAATTTACATTGCCTTTGGCATCAATCACATTCTGTCCAACTGGCTGAAAATAGCTTGATAGTGTTCCCCCTTCGGTCACATAGCCAATAGGGCAACCATTGAGTGGGAGAAGTGTTTGTGTTTTTGACTTTTTCGAGTGCACCACGCAGTTAATCATCGTGCACTGCATATTGCCATATTTGTGGGTGTAAACACACTCATGCCATCAAAGAACGCTAATGTCAGGCTGAATGTTTCAGTAACTCCGCCAAGAATAAATTTCAGTCACTCTTTTTATGTGTTATCCTTCTCTGGAGAATCTGCATTCTGGAACAACGCATTTGCACGTTTCCCCTAACATCTCAGCTTGTTCCTTTCAGCTGTAATTTTCTCATTAATTAGGTATGTGGTTCCTCCCCATTTTCTTGATACAGAATATTATAGACAGTCATAGGTTAATAAGGGATGGTGCCATAAAAATGTTTGGCGGTTCTGTATAAAAGCATGCATTTGGTTTTTTTTAACTGGCCTGTTTTCTCCACATGCTTTATTTATATGGGTATTACAGACATGGAAGGTTCCAGCCTGCTTTGGAAGGTTCAGTAGGTCCCCATGTGACACTGATACATCATATTTAAAAACAAAAATTGATTCATGGCTTGTCCTCTCTCTTTAAACAAACACAAGGTTTAGAACATTTGCTGTTAAAGTGTTTGGTTAACATTGAATAATTCTCTGCATTGGTTTGCTTGTAGGTGAACAGTACAGTGCCCCTGATTGGTCGATCAGGGTTGCTAGGAGAACATCAGAATAGTGAATTCTGTGATTTGGCATGTGGTCGTGGCACTATGTCGAGCAGTACCTACTGTATCACTCATACTGGACTACTATGCCAATTTAACAGCAACCGGCAGCTGGATTTATGGGTTGACCTCAAAGTAAGTCCTTTTTATACAGAAATCACTCCCCATCATGAACAAAACACAGTTCAGCTATATTTTAGCCGTTGTGATAGCATTGGTTGACCACACTTCATTGCAGTCTGTAAACGAATCCTTTGAAGTTGCATATTGTTTCTTTGTGGGTTTTTTCCTTGCAGACGTCTTCAGCACGCTGTCTATCTGTGAGTGAAAATTTCATTTTTTGTGGCTGTGCAGATGGCACAGTGCGGGTATTTATCCCACAAAATCTGCATTACGTCACTACACTGCACCGGCCCCACTGTCTAGGAGTGGACCTGTCTCAGAGCATTCAGCCTCAGTAAGAGTCTTCCTTCAGAGCGTATAGATCAAAATCTGTGGGTTCTAGCTGTTCTGTGGCATTTAGATGGATATTTGTCTCTAGGACTAGGATATCAGTTTAGTAATTCCCCCAAATAATTCATCAGGTTGATTCCGATTCAGATTCATGATGCAAAGTAGGGTAGAAAAAATACTTTGCAAGCAGCTGTCTAACTAGGTAATTGTGATTCGTCCATACTTCCTCAAAACAGTGAAATGTGTAGTAACGTTAAAGGTTTAACAAGATGGTCACTGTTGATTTGATCTAAAGCAGATACTAGTATGTACTTCGAACAGCCTTAACATTAACACTACCTGAGTGGACTGCAGTCATGCAGCCCCATACGTAGCAAGCTGCAAGGCACTGTAGGTATTGATCCATTTCTATCATGGCCAGCATTAACAATTTTAGAAGTTTGTCCAGCAGTACCTCTTATGTGGGATCAGACCAGACATACTAGCCTTCATTCCCCACAACAATCAATGAGCCCTGAACGTCAGTGACACTCCCTGGTTGTCCGTTTTTGGAACACCTTTTGCAGATGCTTAGCACTGCATACCAGGAAACCCCATAAGCTGCTTTTTTAAGATAAATTACACTTGCTCATTTTTCCTGCTTTCAACACATCAACTTCGAGAATTGGCTGTTCACTTTCCATGTTATTCACCTCACCTATCAGTGGTCATTAGGGATGGGAATCACCAGGGACCACCCGATACAGTATACAATAACATATATTGCGAGTGTTACAATATTTTAAACCATGAACCATGTCAAAGAAAGTGTCATTTATTCATTTTCTGAACCACTTAATCCTAATTAGGGTCAGTGAAAGCTGGTGCCCATCTCAGCCGATTCTGGGTGAGGGCAGTGTACACCCTGGACAGCTCGCCAGGCCATTGCAGGGCTAAAAGAACGTGTGTTAATTGTTATTTCTACACATATAAATTGCTCTTTCCCCACAGGATGCGGTGCTGCCTTCCAGTGTGTTAATACATGCCACATGTAGGACTATTGCAGAGTGGCAACGTTTCCCTACATTAACTTCAAACATATAAATTAAACTTGAATAAAAAAAAAAAAATCAATGCTTGTTAATGTGCTGTATATACTATAAGCAATTAAAAGTAAGAGGTGCTACGTTGTGACTTCTGATGGTGTGCATAGTCATATTATAGATTTGCTGTCACTTGCTGAGCTAGGAGGAATTCAGAGGTGAGGTGACCTGAGTTGTGTGGGTATTCGGAGGTTGGGAATGGCAAGTTACACACTTTAGAAAAATGCATCACTTATGAATGTATCAGTGTGACTGTGGCAATTGAGAAAACCATGAGGAAGCTTGCTTACTTTATAGCTTATGAAGCACCACATTTAGCAGTTTTATGTCTCTAGACTACTTATGGCATTTGAATACATTACCCTGTACTGATGAACAGTGTATTCATACCTGCCATATAAAAATAACATAATTGTTGATGTAGACAAAACATGAAAGACTACAATAAGTGCATAAGCATTTTTTTCAGTCATTGATAATTTACTTTTACATCATTATTTGCTCTTTGTGTTCCTTTTAAATGTGTTTGTGAGTGATGGCAGTAAATCATCAATAATTTTTTACACCTTTCATTTTCCTTTGTGCTTATAGGCCAGATGCAGAGTATCCAGATACACTTGCACTAACACATGACCCTGTGACTGGCCACCTGATATGTGTATATAATGACCACAGTGTTTATATTTGGGATGTGCATGATCTCAGCAGTGTAGGGAAGGTGTACTCTTCCCTGTACCACAGTGCTTGTGTCTGGAGTGTTGAGGTATGTATTATGCAATTTTCACATACACTTAGAATTTATTTTAAAACTCTCATTTAATGTTTGCAAAATGTATGATATTGCAGTGGTTTTTAAGCATTGTACTGTAACAGTTTCTGTACATACAAACTTAATTTTTAGACCTACCCAGAGTTGGAAGATTCACCTGCAGCTTTGTTGCCTGGAACTTTTCTTACTTGTTCATCTGACAACACTATTCGTCTTTGGAAGAGTGATCTTCATCAAAGCCATTATCAAAGCTCCAACCTCTATAGCCAGGTAGGGACACTGTGGTGTTCCCAAAAACTCTGTACAATTACCAGGTAATGTCTGTAGTCTGTTCTCAATGCATGTATTTGTATTCATTAAAGGACTTGATAAAGATTCTGTATGTGGATAATGACACCAGACACCTTAAGGCTCCACCAGATAAAATAGAGGGTTATCAAGATGGCAAATTTGGAATCAGAGTCTTAGGAATCAGCCCTGATGGTCAGCACCTGGCAGCCGGAGATCGTAGTGGAAATCTACGGTGAGACATGTATTTAGATAATAGTACAAGCTATGCCTTTTGTAAATATTTTTAGCATCATCTAGTCAGAGTGCGTGTAACACATGGATGCATGTTTATATCAGATTAATAATGACATTACATCTAGGGAACTTTTGGAATTTAAACTTTTATAAAGCGAGTGATTTATTTACTTTGTCTGGTTGTCTGTACTAATCTCTATTAGGATCTATGGACTTCAGTTTATGGATGAACTTCTGAGGATTGAGGCGCATGATTCTGAGATTTTATGCCTGGCCTTCTCTCCCACAGAGACTGGTAAGTTTATTGCAACCCTAAGTGAAGGTTAATTATGCAGTACACTGAGCACATAAAACTAAAACTAATTTAATCATCAGAATCAGAATACTTTATTGATCCCGGAGGAAATGTAAAAGTAAAGTAAAGATATTTAAAAGTAAAGAGTAAGTTAAAGGTAAAGATAAAAGTTTCAGTAAGAACAAGTATCAAAAAAAAAAAAAAAAAAAAAAATA
>JAQMYF010000013.1:14446524-14459401 GCA_030014195.1 Neosilurus mollespiculum | reverse complement strand
TTGTTATTATTAGTATTATTATTACTATTATTGTTATTGTTGTTAGTATTATTATTATTATTACTATTATTATTGTTAGTATTGTTATTATTAGTATTATTATTACTATTATTGTTATTGTTGTTAGTATTATTATTATTATTACTATTATTATTGTTGTTGTTAGTATAATTATCGTTAACAGCCTTTTTTAAGGTGCTTTGTGATGTCTTTTAACAAATACCATCATTTCATGTAAAGCTGAGTCAGTATTGTAAGAACTTTAATACCCGACATGCTCATTCTGTTCACAGGTGCTGGTGGTTTTCCAGAGTTCAGTCTGTGCTCTTAATATTCAGTAAAACCTTTAAACCTAAATCATAGCCAGGGATTGTAGCCCCAACATCTATAAACCTATTAGTTCATTATTACTATTATTATTATGATGATGATGATTATTATTATGATTAGACTCATTCGGATTAGGCTAAAAAGGAAAAACCGAGAACTTCCTTGTGTGTTTAGGAGGAACCGCTCGTGTCACTTTCCGCTTATGTAAAGTGCGGGCGAACTGAGCAGGCGTGTGCTCGCGTGCGCTCGCGTGCGCGCTGACGTTTGGGAGCCCGAGTTCTCGCCCACTGCTCGAACAAGTTCCTGAGAGTTTCTGCTCTCAGCCGCGTTTTGTCATGTTTAAATCGATCGGCTTCGAATGCGGAAATCCAGCATGGGTCATATGTTTGGAATGACACACCAGCGTGTTTTTTAGTCATGGCCACTATGGAGTACACGAAGCCTGGGAGAGACTGGACTGAGCCGAGCCCGGACCCGAACCGCTCCGAGCCATGGAAACGGCACATCATCCGGCAGCTGAAATATCGCGATAAGGCGCAGAAGATCCTCTTCCAAGATATGATCCGATCATGTAGGATATGTGTTGATGATTCTCCTCTCCTGGTTTAAAGGCTCTGTGCTGTTTTATTGGGTGGTTTTTTATTACCTTCCACGTTCCCCGCATCCTGTTGTGTTAATGTTATGTGAATTACCTTGTTTACTAAAACATGAGCGGTGTAGAGTTTAATCTCGCGAGGATCACACACTGCGGTTAAATCAGAGAGAGAGAGAGAGAGCGCTTTTGTTTGCTTTAGCTCAGCTGTAACACTGTAGCGCCTTGGTTTAAAGTTTTAACGCCAAAATGCGCGAATAAAAGTTCCTGAAACCGTAAAATCCAACCAGAGCTTCAGTCCAATTCAACTCTCACTGTGTTCCAGATGTCAACCTGCTCGAGCGCTGCGCGCAAAGTGCATTAATTACCCAAGGCCTCATCTCCTCACCGAGGTAATAACGCCTTAATAAGCACCTACTGACCGTCACCTTACATCTGATTTGGTTGTTGGACGACTTGTCGTTTGGTCAAGTGTTTAAAAGCTGACTCATAAACAAAACATTCATAATGTGTTATTACAATAACCTGTTGTCCTAAGACATTATAGCAACAGTATGACCACTTGGACACTTATGATTGGCTGAGAGATGGTTAGCAGCTCTTTACAAGCAAGAAGGTCCTGGGTTCGAGGCCGTTTGTGTGAGGGTTCTCCCTGTGCCTGCGTGGGTTTCCTCTGGGTGCTCTTTTTTACTCCCACAGTTCAAACACATGCACTCACTCACTCACTCACTCATTAGCTGAACTCGTCATCATACATTCATTTTCTGACCCACTTATTCCTAATTAGGGTCGCCAATCTCAGCAGAGTACACCCTGGACAGCTCGCCAGGCCATTGCACGGCAGAAACATGCTGACAATAGACAGTGAGAGACATAGCTGGCATTTGATAACCCAGTTAGCTGCACTGGGGGGACAGCAGTGACAACCCGCTGATAGTTGGGCGTGAACCCCCGATCTTGGGATCAGTAATCCAGCTCCCTACCACCAGGCCACCACTGCCCTCATTAGCTGAACTGTATTACCTTAATACTAGGGTCGTGGAGAGGCCAACACTAGGCAAAGGCAAGGTACACCCTGAACAGCTCACCAGTCTATCACAGGACAAAACACTCATCCAGTTAGCCTAATGAATGTCTTTGGACTGTGGGAGGAAACCTGAGTACCCGGAAGAAGCAACACAGTAACATCTAAGCTCAAGAATTGAACCCAGAACCTTCTTGCTGTAAGGCAAGTAGCTAATCATTACACCACACCAAAGACGTGCACATTAGGCTAATTGGTTGTTCCTAATTGCCCCTAGGTGTGAGTGTGTGTGAATGGTTGTGTGTGTTGGTCCTGTGATGGTCTGGCAAGCTGTCCTGGGTGTACACGAATGAATGGTCGTTTTATACTAAAGGCTTCAAACATGTATGCTTTGTTACCTTTGTCATGCATGGTATCACATAGTAATTATTATTATATTATACATTATAATTATTATATAATTATTATTATTATAACACAAGCAGTTGATGACAGGTAAAGTGTATTCTGAATCTGAAATGCATTTTCATGTTTTTATTTAAATGTTTTATGTAATATTTCACACTTTAGGCATCACGTCAATGCAGTGGTTAGCACTGTCGCCTCAGCACAGAGGTTCGAGGTTTGAATCCCATGGTTGACTCGGGCCTTTATGTGTGTGGTTTGCATATTCTCCCCTTGCTTGCATAGGTTTCCTTTGGGTCCTCTGGCTTCATTTCATAGCATAAGAACATGGAAATTAGGTCAACTGGCTACTCTAAATTGCCCACAGGTGCAAATGTGAGAGTGAATGGTTGTTTGTGTCTGTGTTAGAGCTGCAGTAGACTGGCAGCCTTTTCAAGGTGTACTCTTCCTTTTGCCCTTCCATGGCCTCTTGGGACAGAGAGTGCTAAACCTTAGGGGAGTTGAACGAGGCCCAGTAGTAGCAGGTCAACAGTTTTGGAACTGGAACTTTTTTGATGAGCCTTAAGCATCATGCCTCTAAATAAAAGTAATGTAAATATTACTTTATACACTCTACCTAATACTGGCATAGCATGCTTTATACAATTTTGTTAAAAGTTGAATTAAAAGTCATGTTTAATTGATGTGCATGTGTAATGTTCCTAAAGTATGTTTTTTTTAATGTAATATAATTGTTGCTTTATAATTCTACAGACCATTTTCCTCATCTGAGAATTTGTCATCCCTGAAGACAGCAACTGGGGAGGTAGGGAGGTGTACCAACCATTGTGTCAGTACACTGATCAGACCTAGACTTTCCTAGCTGCAACTCCCAGTTAACAGTATTCTTATTTGTATTCAGTTCATATATTGAAATCACCCTTTCCTGTCTGTTTGGCAGTTCTAACATTTTCAGATCCTCTTAAATTTGTTTGGCTATAACACTCAAATCTTAAATAGAACAGCAGAGGTAATTCATTTTAAGGCCATCTAAAAAATAATGGTTGTTAGGAAGAAAATCATCTGCTTGCTGTTTGTGTTCATGTTTCCTTTACATACTGTGACCAAATCCAATCTGCTTACGAATCTGAATTTACCCGGTTCTGTTTTTCACTAAATGGAGCTTTGCTAAGTACATTTATTTCTCTGTTTTTATTTCATTTGTTATTGTAGCTTGCTTACAAAGTAGTTCAACTGCAGCAAGAGATAAGAATCAAGGACAATTTTCTTGAAAAGCAACATGTCAGGTAAGCTTCCTTATCAAAGAACAACATTCTTGTTGCAGCAAATCTTACATTTTAATCAAATGTTGTTGAAAACATACCATAAATATGTGCAGAGCAGAGACATCTGTGTAAAATTAGTACACTGGTCGTGGATTGAATAAAGGAGTTTTGGTTTTGTTCCTTAACATTTTGTGATGAATGTCAGTAAAGATTTTGAGAGGTCTCATCGTGAGTTAGTAATATAAAAATGAGCTGCTGCATATACTGTATGTCCAAAAGTATGTGGACACCTCACCCTCTCAAACTGTTGCCACAAAGATAGAAGCGTACAATTGCCTGAAATGCCTTTTTATTCCATAGCACTAAACTCCACCTTCAGCGGAACTAGAGGGGTGAGCTAAAACCTGTTCTAGAATAACATTGCGCTGGTGCAAAATGATTTGCCCAGGTTCGAACCAAGAAACCTCTTGCTTGTGAGGCGACAACCACTACACCACCACGCTGTCTTGTAGTGTACGATCAAATTGTGATCAAATTGTTATAATATCCCAGATCCTTATGTTTTTAGTATTTAATAAAAATAAATATGTGCTGCAAAAAAATGCATGTAAATACAGTAATAATTTTATTTCCTACAACTATTTAACTCTTAACATTTGGTGCAAGACTTTTGAATTTTTGACACGCAAGGCACAATATAGTGCATGTCTGAAAGGAGACGTGAGTTTAGTATCTCTGTTAATTAACTAACAGTTATGTGCCACAGAAACATATAGGAACATTTTTGATTACTACAAAGGAACATTACAAAAAAATTATGCATTATTTTTCACATATTTCAGCCAGGGCTGCATGGTGGCGCAGTAGTTAGCATGTCCGCCTCACAGCAAGAAGGCCTGGGTACGATTCCCGGGCCCAGACGTTTCTGTGTGGAGTTTGCATGTTCTCTCCATGCTTGCAGGGGTTTCCTCCAGGTACTCCAGTTTCCTCCCACATTCCAAAAGCATGTGCAGTAGTCTAACTGGCTGACCAAGTCGCCCGTTGGTGGGAGTATGAATGGTTGTATGTGTGTTGCCCTGAGATGGCCTGGCAAGCTGTCCGGGGAGTACTCTGCCCTCGTCCAGAGTCGGCTGAGATGGGCACCATCCTCCCGGCGACCCTTATTAGGATTAAGCAGCTTAGAAAATGAATGAAAGAATATTTCAACCATTACAGAGGCAGTTCCGAGCAGAGCTAAGCAATGTGTAGCTAATGTCATGTTTTTAACCCATTAAGATTTTAGTATATACTAAACAGAAACATAAGTAAACCATAGTGGTGTTTTTTTTTTTTTTTTTTTTTTTTTTTTTTAACCTCATTCAAAGTTTTAGTATATACTACATGGAAACAGAAGAAAAGAAAGATGAAAAGAGCTTTTTATAGTTTATTTTTCCATTTGAAAGTGTGATAATGACACTGCCTCCATGACCATGACAAACCATGAGTGCCAGTTATTTTAGTTCAGACATTTTTCACTTAGGATGTTTGTGCCATTCCATTCCGTGGTACATGATATTTTTTTCTGGCTGCACAAAAAGGGTGATATCATTTAATGCACCATTACTGCTCATCACAGAACCCATTTGCACAGACTTCATGCTTAAATGTCCTAAGAGATTCTGATATTATTAAAAACATTATATTGACCTTTGTTATATCTTTTTGTATGCTTTGTAATGGGGATAAATATATACTACACAGAAATGGTGCAATTTGCTGTCTTTGGATGGTAAGCAATTATTGAATAAGATGAAGGGTGGCACAGTGGCGTAGTGGGTAGTATGTCCGTCTCACAGCAAGAAGGTCTCGTTTTATAATTCACCTCATTAAATAATTTCTTATTATCCACCTCACAAACTCGGGATCATGTTTGAATCAAAACAGTGGACAAAAAAAAAAACAGTTTGCCATCGTCACTGATTCTAAAAACTAATAAAGACTCTAATTAAATTCTGTCCCCCAAAAATACAAAGAGAGATACACAATGTGGTCCTCTTTAAAACTATAAAACTAAATTATAAAAATCATCTTTTAGTTTTCTTATCTTTCCATGTAGTATTTACCAAAACTAAATGAGTTTCAACAGATTTCCTAATGGAGTGTGAAAGACCACTCTCATTCTTTAAAAAATGAGGGGGTTTTTCAACCATAAAAATCTTGTTTTCATTTTCTTTTATGTTTCCACTTTTAGTTTATACTAAAACAATAAACAGTTGTTATTTACACATCTTCCTTTGTTATATGTTTTATTATTTCTATGCTTTTTCTTTTAACATTTTTCTTTATTAACATTGCTTATTCCTACATTGCCCTTCTTATTGAGGGGCATTGTGTCTACTTATCCTTCAGCATAGGTACAAAATAAAATGATGAATTATGAGTGAACATTTTAGCGTCCTTCACAACAGAAATGTGTGCATTGTTCTTTCAAATTAGGTTGCATGATATTGAGAACAACGTCATGGCTGTGGAATTAGAGAAGGCCAAACTGAACGCTGATGTGAAGAAGATGACAGATAGTAACTTACTCCTTAAGAATAAGTATGACACTCTGCATGAGAGTTATCAGCACTTGGATGAAGATTACAGGAAGAAGAAACTTGATGGTTCAGATGTCCTGGAGGATATGATTCGCTTGAAAGAACAGGCTGCTGCTCGCATGAACCACCGCAACGAGAAGAGACTAAGGTGAGGGAGTTCAGAGGTAGAATTGAGCCAAAACTTTGCATACAATTAGGCTAAAGATATTTAATCTCTACAGGAATGTGCATGAAATCCTGTTAAAATAAATCTAATCCATATTACAGGTGAGTGACAGGTTACTTCCATCTTCAAGTCCTTATCAAATGAATGTCACTGAACAACAGTAGGTTGACATCAAGTGACCTACAAAAAGAACGGCAAATGGTAGCTGGGGTTGAATGCACTGCACTACAGCTTGAAAAAGGTTCTTTTGGGCAGGGTTGGAGTCATGCAAAGCTAGAATAAAGACTTCCATCAGTGAGAATTAAAGAGATATCATCTGATGTTTATTAAAGACCATAAATATCAAGGATCGGTGTAACGTCATTATCTCTGATGAGTCAATATCGATTTTCAGCTTTTTCCATCACCTCATCGTCTAATGGTTAGACCTGGAAGCCACATTGTCTCGCATTCATTGTGAAAACTGATGAAGGATGGGTGATGATCTGGGGGGCTTCTGCAAAGCTGGAATGGGGCAATATTTATATTTTAAGGACACCTGAATTAAGATGTGTACAAGGTTGTCCTGGAAGAAAACACTTCCCTCTGCTCTGGCAGTGTTCTCTAACACTGAGGATTGGGTTTTCCAGCAGAGCAATGCACCATGCCACTCAGCCAGATCAATCAAGGCCTGCCCAGTCTCCAGAACTGAACAATGAAGAAGACCTCTGCAATGCGATCAAGATGAGTATGAATGATTACCAGAAGTAGCATAAAGTCACCCAAGAACAATAGAAAGACTGCAGAGATCATGCCAAGATGCCTGAAAGCAATGATATTACGTCATGGTTATTCCACCAAATATTCATTTATTTCTGAACTCATCCAAAGTTCGAACATTATTATTGTGTTGTTTAAAATATGATTATAATCTATGGCCATATATCTGGAACACAACAAATCCAAATTTATGTTTATATTGTGATGAGATAATGTTAGAAAAACATACAGCAATCCATGCTTTGAAAATGATGGACTGAGCAGTGGATTAAATCCACTTAACCAAATATGTGAGCAGTTACAAGCAATATGAAACACAGCAATTTACAGCTTTCTGTTGTTTCTTTAGAGCCAGACAAGCTGGTCTTCATAAAGAGCTTGAGATGGCTTCCAGTAGGAGTGTGAACATTGACAAGTAAGTGATCCTGCTCATATATTTATATATATAGAGTAGTGTACTGTAAAATAAAATAAAGAAAAAGCTAGAATATTAAATATTATAAAATATGTTCTTACCAGGGCGGCATGGTGGCGCAGTGATTTGCATGTTCGGCTCACAGAAAGAAGGTCTGGGTTCAATTCCCGGGCTAAACTGTGTGGAGTCTGCATGTTCTCGCCCCTAGGTGTGAGTGGTTGTGTGTGTGTTGGCCCTGAAAGCCAATTAGGATTAAGTGGCTTAGAAAATGAATGAATGTTCCTACTAAAATATTTATACTTTTTATATATTTTCATGGAATTTCACGGCTCGAAATTCCTTAATAAGCGATTGTGCAACACAAGTGAAATTCGCCAGACGCAAATCAAAGTTGCCGTAAGACATGGTTGCCAGAACATGGTTAACTTTCCATTAGTACATTTACTGATCGAAACAAACCCATTTTCAGGGCTTTAAATGCAATTTCCAGCTACTGGAGTCCTGTGCATCTCTATTTTCACTTTCGTATTCGAAAGGAAAAAAAATCAGCATATTTCCTACACGCAACGTGCCGCCTGCTATTTCACACACGTATTATATTATAAAAATATAATACTATTTCTAAATATAAATTGTCAATAATAATAATATAAATATAAATAAGCTGCTATATTTTTGTTTTATTCATCTTTACCGGAATCACTAATTCAACTTCGATTTCCCACATAATTTGTCCTCTGATATTATATGGGATTTTCTCTTATCACTGCGAGTTGGAAAGCTGATCTAGTCTTTACACATGTCCAGTTTTAATTTTTAAAAACCTCTTCCAGGTAATTATGCATTGATCTGATATGGAATGAATGCGTCGTGGAGGAAGGCGCAGGATTTTACGCGCAGCCCTGCGTTCCACAATCTCACACACGGCTGTCCAGTAAGCTAAAACTGAGCTCAGGCAGCAGCTCATGCTGGAATACACAGCTAATTCAGCTGGATCCACTCTGCTCAAAACAATCAAATGGAGGTTACATGTAAAATATACAGAGAAAAAAAGCATAAATAATGAATAAAAAAAAGAAAGCACTTGGATTTGTTTTATTTACATTTTAAAAATAGGTTCAATACAATGCATGAGCTGAATAAACTCATGCAAGCTGATGGATCCTTAATTCAGTGTCGGGTGTTACTGGTAATGATAACATCATGAGGACAGAGGTTCCTGCTACTTTTAGTGGTACTCCTGCTGCTCAGAAACATTTTGAATGACCTGTGCTTTGTGATCGTATACTGTTACTGTGTGTTGTTTAACCTGCTTGTTTCAACTTGTTTGCTGATCAAGTAGCAAATATTAGCAAGATAATAACAATAAAGGTAAGGCGCAAGCTATTTTGTTTTGATGCTAGTAACTTTTGCTGGCAGCTTCTGTAATGCACAAGCTACTTTTTTCAAAGAATTTCAAGCCCTGAATTTGTCTAGAATAAAGAAATGGTGTTATCAGGGAATAGCATGCCGCACTTCTGGCTGATTTCACACTGGCTATGATATGCTTTTTTTGCACATTTGGGAAAATATTTAAAATTATTACTTAAACAATTATAGAATTCACTTTTTTAAAATCTGAATAAAACAATCTCGATCTGAATAATTCTCAATATCATACAAAAACTAAATTGTCTACTGCCTCATTCAATAACTGCTTATTACCTCATTAAGACAGCACCAGTCAAGGAGTCTGGCAGTGGTCTCCAAACCTGTTCCTGGAAAGTTACCTTCTGAATACTTTACCTCCAACCCTAATGATTCTCACCTGGCCATCTAGTCATTGCGTTAAGACGTCATTCCATATCAGATCGATGCATAATTACCTGGAAGAGGTTTTTAAAAATTAAAACTGGACATGTGTAAAAGAGGTCTTATAGATTTTGGTTGGAGATAAAACCTGCAGGAACAGGCAGGAACTAATCATCTAGGCTACCAGAAAGAGTGTGTAAACCCAGATGAGGAGTGTAGAGAAGAGGGCACAGAGATTTACAGGTAGTAAGGGTCTTTAATGGAAATCCAGGCAAAGGTAATCAAAAACAGCAAGCAAAAATCAGTGTCGCTCTGAAGCAATGGGTCATACACCAGGGAGTCAGTCCATACTACAAAAAATTCAAAAATAGATAAAAAGAGGTTCAAATCCAAAAAACAGCAAGAACTTAGTTTTCCCAGGAAGGGGGTGGAAAGGCATAACAATACAATGCAAGAGATTCAAGATATCACTCATGAGCCAGGATTCCATCACAGACCTCAAGACTGAACAATGAACACAAAAAACACACAGCTTATAAAGGCCAGACAACGAGGCTCAGGTGGACATAATTACCAATAGAGACAGCGTGGCACAAGACATGTGACATAGAAGAGACTTGCTGACTGAGGGCAACGAATGGCCAAAAGTATAATAACAGTTCAGATCATGACAGGACCCCTCCATATAAACATCTCCTGATGTTCCTACTGGGATGATCGGGGTGTGTTCCGAGATGGAACCCAGGACCGCCCCTCCGGGCCATACCCTTCCCAATCCACTAAATACTGCAGTCCGCCTCGAACACGACGAGAATCCAGGAGATGACAAACTGAAAAGGCCTCCTCCCCATTGGTGATTCTGGGAGGTGGAGGGGGCCTAGTTGCTGGAGCCAGTGGGCTTGTAGTAACTGGGCACAGGCAGGAAACATGAAAAGTGGGATTAATCTGCATAGTTGGAGGAAGTCAAAGGCGGTAAGAGATGGGATTGACTCTTCTTAAGACCTTAAAAAGGCTCCACAAACTGTGGAGCCAATTTGTGAGACTCTACTTGCAAAGGAAGGTTGACAGCCAAGTCGGAGTAGTGGCGTAGCTCTGCGTTGACGGTTGGCATGGCGTTGGTATTGTCGCGAACACCTCTGCAGGGCTGATCGGACTTTGCGCCAGACACACCTGAATCTTTGGACAAAGTCCTGAGCTGCAAGGACCCCAACATCCATCTCCTGCTCCATGAAAAGCGGGGGTTGAACCCCAAACTGATACTCGAAAGGGGAGAGGCCTGTAGAAGAGAAACATGGTGTTATGAGCGTACTCTGCCCAGATCACATACCTGCTTCATGACGAGTGGTTGGTGGAGGCAAGGCATTGGAGGGCTGTCTCCAGGTATTGAATACTTTACAGTCTTGCTGTTAGGATTGCCTGGTAATCGAACCCAGGTCTCCTGCAGGACAGGCAGGAACCAATCCTCTAGGCTACCAGGAAGAGTGTGTAGACTCAGGAGATACAGTGTGTAGAGAAGAAGGCACAGAGATTAACATGTAATAAGGATCTTTACTGGAAATTCAGGCAAAGGTAATCAAAAACAGCAAGCAAAAATCAGTGTCTTTCTGAAGAATGGGTCATACACCAGGGAGTCAGTCCATACTACAAAAAAATCCCAAAATATAGATAGATAACAAAAGAGGTTCAAGTCCAAAAAACAGCATAGCAACAGTTTTTCCAGGAAGGGGGCAAGGCAAGGCTCGGCAAGGCAAGACAGGGCAAGACAAGGCAAGACAATGCTCAGCAATGCTCACAGAAATCGAAACAAACAAAAAAAAAACAAACAAACAGATCTACACCTAGGACTCTCCAGGCTTCAGTTAGAATGTTAGAGTTCATGACAGTACATTAGAAAAACAGAGAGCAAGTATAGCTTGTTTGGAAGGGTTGGCAGGAGAAGCCTCCTCTCTAAAAACAACATGGCAGCATGGCTTAGGTTTACAGTGTTGCATTTGAACAAATCACAATCCTTCTGGAATAATGTCCTTTGACAGGTGGTATCAAAGTGGAGATGTTTGACCATAATGCACAATGCTACGTTTGGTGAAAGCCAAACACAGGACATCAGCAAAAACACCTCATACTAACCATCAAATGCCAGGATGGTAGGGCAAAACCACCCCAGCTCACAGGCTTAGTATCAGTTATTCACCTGTTTTACATCTAAAGCTGTTAATAAACAAATGCCCTCAAACATCACCGAACTGAAGTAGTGATGTGCTTCACAGTGATGTGACTGATAAAATAATACAGAAAACAATTACTTTAAGTTATTGCTGCAAAAGGTAGTTCTATAAGCAATTGAGTCAAGGAATGTACTTCATACAAAGCGTCTGCATTTTGGCTTAATATTTGTTAAATAAAATAAATAAAGTGTTTTTTGGGTTTTTTGGGTTTTTTTTTTTTTTTTTTTACATCTGAGGGTAAATTTGTATAATTTCAAGACTTTGTGAGGACCATTTTATTATCCCTTGGTACATAAAACAATAGAAAAGAAAGAGGGTGTACTTTATTTTTCACATGACTGTATAACCGTTGTGAACTGGCGACAGTGTCTTGGGTGCATCAGTGTGCATGAGAGCAAAGGCTAACTGATTTAATGTACAACGAATTACTGAAAAAGTTAATGGTAGCTATGATAAAAGGGGTCAGATATGTAGTGCATTGCTGCTTGCTCAACATGGGGCTGATGTAGCCTCAAACCAGTAAGAGTGCCCATGCACACCGCTGAAAATACCTACAGTGTGCAAATCAGAACTGGAGCAATTGAAGAAGCTGTTCTGCTAAGATAAATCATTACCTTGAGAGCTGAGCATGTGTGTTGCTTATCTGCCATTTCAGCCCAAAAAATATATGAATAAATGTTAGCTGAGGAAGAAAGTGACAACTAATTAGCCATATTAAGACAGCACATTTCAGAAATGAATTAAAATAATGAAATAGCTTATTTCTCCACAGTATATTTACAATATTCACAAATCACACTTACTTCACACTGCATCTGAGTCTAATTGGCACTGCTGATATGTATATATTTTCCATTTCAGTCACATTCATTGCTGATTAAGTAATTAGCAGCTGATTACTGCGTTTCTCCCCTTTGAAATGAACCATTCATCATATGCAGAAACTGTGTTCCAGGCTGCCAAACCTGTGTGCATTGGCCAATAAATTGCACCCACCCAAACTCTATTTACTACTAATAAAGCTGTGCATCCAGGAAGGACTCAAAATGGTGCATTAAAAGCCTGTTATCCAGTGATTGTTTATCTTTTTTCCCCCATTAAGTCCCAAGTACCCAAACACCTAATAGACCCTAATTGACAAAGAGGCTTTAATGGGTGTCTGTTAGTGCTGTATCTTGTGTCTGGAGCATCAACAGATAATTTTCCATACCTGCACTGTTCACCAGAAAACTATTTGAGTTTAATGTATGATCTTTAATGAACCCAAGACAAATAAATTATAGAGACACTGCAGTTTTCACACACACACACACACACACCAAAAAA
>JAQMYF010000013.1:14409740-14439676 GCA_030014195.1 Neosilurus mollespiculum | reverse complement strand
ATATACACACACACACACACACACATACACACTGTACACTATACTGTTTATGCTGTATGGTTCAGTACTGCATACTGTACTGTATATAGTTTGTACTGTACTTTATACTGTATTATATGTAAGTCTGTACAGTAATTCTCTATTATCACTGGGTAATACCTGCTGGTGACATGAGATTTTTTGTAGACTCAATTTAGGCACTATATTTATTTATTCATTCATTTATTTTCTAAGCCACTTAATCCTAATTAGGGTTGTGGGGAGGCTGGCGCCCATTTCAGCTGACTCTGGGCAAGGGTGGGGTACACCCTGGACAGCTCGTCAGGCCATCACAGGGAAAACACATATACAGCCATTCACACTTTCTATCATACCCAGGGGTGATTTAAAACATACAATTAGCGTACTGTGAATGTTTTTGGACTGTGGGCAGAAACCGGAATACACAGAGGAAACCCACACAAGCACAGGGAGAACATGCAAACTCCACACAAAAACTCCCGAACCCGGGAATCGAACCCAGGCCTTCCTGCTGTGAGGCGAAGGTGCTAACCAATTCGCCACCGTGTCGCCCTATATTTAAAATACCATATCTGATGTTTTGTCCAATTATAATGAATTTTATGAACCAGTAATTCAGTTGTACAAGTAGTGCAAAGTTTATAAACATTCAACAACACAACAATGAGCCATACTGGATTACCTCCATAACACCCTCAGAAATTTCCTCCAAGCTTTACATAAATCTTCAGAGGCATCTCTGATATAAAACATACATTTTATATCAGGATACACAGGACCAAAGATCCCACTGTTATTTCTATGGGGACGTGTAATGCCGCAACACATGGACGTAATGAAGTAAACATGACATTGATATGATAGTTGGTTTTAGGAGCAAGAGAGTAGCAAACTGAGCCATACATGAAACTGCTATTTCTTGTGGTTGTTAAGAAATTAAGCTTTTTGCCACTACCAGAAGTTGCAGCTGATTTTCCATTACTCACCCTTTTGGGTACACGGTCTATGTATTCTACATCATTGAGGTTTGCACTGAGTTTTTCTGTACACTGCTTTTTACTTGCTGATCCACATTCATTTGTATCACCAATCTTGTTAGTATAAGTTTAGTAAGTTTGTGTTCCATGTTTGAAGGTAGGGGTGATGACGAGCACAAAGGACTGATTACATCACACAGAGAACTAATCGGAACACCATCAGTTTTCAAATGTACATGCTCCCAACATGAACCTTTGCAGTGTGAGACCCAAAATAAAACCTTTTTAAGTGAAAAAAATTTGTAAGTGTTAATGTAGAAAAAATGACAGCTCTACACTACATGAAGTATGAATGTCTTCATTTAGCTCAGTTCTTTGATTATTTTAAGGAAGCTGGTATGCTTTAGCACTAACCATGTACAGGAACCATAATGACAAACCTCTGTATATATTCTGGTGCCAATCAGCATCAAGTTAGCTATGGGGTTGACATGGATGGACACAGACCTGGTCAGGAACTTGCTCCTGATGGACAAAACATGCTAAGGAGACAACCTGAGATATTGGAGTATAGTAGAGCCACTATGAACACTCTCATCTTGAGTGTCAAGCCACCATTAACCAAAAAAAATGTATGCTGTGCCTATAAAGACACAATTTCACATTTGGAGAGTCATTAAAAAATACGCCCTTGTCTGAGGACAGGTGGGGAATGCAGGCAGGTGGGGAATGCAGGTGATTACTTTGGATGTTTTTTTAAGAGTGCTGAAGAAACCTTACTCCATTACCACTACAAACATTACTACTGGATGTTGGAGCTGGGAATGATGCCACCTCTGTTTTGGCCATTAAGTCTATTTTCATCAATTTTAAAAATCGGAGTCTGTTGTGAATGGATTTCATTGACATTCGACTTGTTAAAAGTGAAAGTCCGTGTTCGGCGTTTTCTGAACAATCAAAATGCCAATGGGTGTGACGGAGTCTCCTTTTATTTTAACTAAATCATAGCCTCATTTAAAAGTCCAAGTACTCATTTAAAAGTCCAACTGAAGTATACATAAAAATTACTTAAGCCTGATTGGGAGAACTGAGCCCTAAGTGTTTGTAGTATTAAACACTACAATGTTGAAACACTTTAACATTGTTCAAGTGACCCTCAATGGTTTTATTTAGCCCTGGTAATTTATCTAATTATTATTTATTTAATTAATCATATTGACAACATCATGCCACAGTAGATACAAATATGTGAGGGTGTGTTTTGTGTTTACTTTATTTTGTCTGATTTTGACACAGTTATTGTTGGTCTTAGGTCAGCTTCACTTACTTCTCCTCGGATTCTTGGGTCAATCAGAGGTCTATTTGAGTGAGTAAGCATTTGCCATTTACTTACTTACATACTTACTTTACTTAAATACAACACTTTGTAGTATCAGTAGCATCTTGTTACTAGATTAATCCATGTAATGATCAACCAATAGAAGTGAGGTAGGAGTTTCTATACCCTATTAAAGGATGCTTGACACTATTATTAAGTAGATATTTTTGACTTATTTTGTTGGTTCTGTAATATGAATTTATTAACAAACACCAGAAGGGTCCAGTGTAGTTTCCTTGTTTATATGAAGAAACTTTGAGCTAGGAGCGAAGACATGTTGCAGGCAAATTGTTATAGAAAGTGTAAACCAGTGTAGAGTACTAGTGTGAATAAGTGTAGGAGTTGTCCAGAAATAACAGTATTGCTATTGTGCTGTATGAGAAAAGCGCCCTGAAAATAGACGTCTTTGTTTCTACTGTGTCCAGTTCACTTTCTCTGATAAACCCTGGTACTGTTTATCTGTAAACTTGAGGATATTTTCCACTATATTTTAATGCATCTAAAAGTTACTGTATAAATATATTGTAATAGCTGTAATATCATATAAATCATACAGTATATTCTCTCGTATATCCTCACCTATATCATCCATTTAATACAGGATTCAAATGTAAGTAAATAAGAACTACAAATGCCATTATTATTAATAGTTACCAATAAAATACTGTAATTTTAGCTTGATAATTCAGTGCATGTCAAACTCCCACCATGTCCAGGGTTTAAACCCATGACCTAGCATCCTTGAAGTAAATGTTCCAGCATTTAACTTAATTTAAAAGTGTACACAGTGTTTATTCCTAGATTCAGCATTTCTTTTTTCACTTTTCAGTTTTTCATTATCATATTTAGTGACTGCTGATTTAAATTCAGTACGATATCTTAAAAACTAGAGCCAATCAACATTTTTTTGTAATTCATTTTTATTGAGCATCAATGATATATGTACATAAGGTTCATAAACAAAAAACAAAAAGACAGGCTATTACTACAGTGCTCACAACCCATCCCCCCACCCCCCAAAAGAAAAAAAAGGAATATTACATGAAAATAAAAGAAAGAAGAAAAAGAGCAAATAGGCTCACCATCACTAAGACTGTACACTACATATTATAAATATCAGAAATACAAATGCAACAGGGCTGTTGAATGGTATTAGATTAGCACAGCCTTAAGTTTACCTAAGTACATCAACACTGAATCCCAGACAGAGAAGAATTTTTCTCTAACTGTATTAATTGTGTTTGGTGGATTTTTAGATTTCCTGTGTAATAATATTCTTCAACATGCAAGCAGTGTTGTAATAGCAATGATATTTTTATATCTCATTCATTGTGCAATGTATCCTTTTTGGAGTACCAAATATAGCCATTACTGCATTGGGTTGTAAATCAATACTAAGTGCCTCTGACAATGTTTTAAAGATCGTAAACCTGTAGTTTGTCAGGGTTGGACATGACCAAAACATATGGGTTAAATTGGCAGAAGTACTTCGACACCTGTCGCAGCTTGCATCAAAGTTGGAATATATTTAGCCAGTCTTACTTTGGCATAGTGGATGCGATGTAGGACCTCGAATTGTATTACGCTTGATTTAGCGCAGGAAGTGCTGTCATTTACTTTTAGTAGGGTGCTGTCCCAGATGTCCTCTTCTAAGTCCTCCCCCAATCTGCCCTGATCTTTGTAAAGGTTATGTTTTTAAAAGATGCTATTCAGTCATTGATTCTTGAAATAAGTCTTTTAGAGTTGAAAGGAGACTCTAACAGATAATTTAAACTGGAAGGTGGTGGTATGTATGGGAAATTTGAGTCATGATGCTGAAGAAAGTGACGGATTTGGAAATATCAAAATAAGCTAGATCGAGGGGGACCAAACTTGCACGACAAATCATCAAAGCCTACAAAAGTAGAGTTTATCTACATATCGTTAAAACTGTTGATGCCTCGACTCTGCCAAAGAGTAAATTCAGAGTCTAACCTAGCTGGGGAGAAAGGTGATTATTGTGTATGGGACTTAAATGGAGAAGATTTTTAAACCCAAAGTTCTGTCTAAGTTGAAACCATATTTTGAAGGTGTTATTAACTATGGGATTATTAGTATATTATGAGATTGAGAGGGGAAGACTGGAAATGACCAGCGCTCTATTTTAATTTTTTTAATAATAATGACAAATATTTGGAAGAGCTAAGCCACCTTGGTTTTTAGGTCTTTGTAACAATTCTAACTGTGCTCTAGTATTTTACCCATCCCAAATAAATTAAAATAAAACTTTATCAATAGATTATAAGAAAATTTAGGGAGATAAAGTGGGATACATTGAAACAGGTAAAGAAATTTGGAAAGTGCATTCATTTTGATATGGTTCCCTTTCCCTGCTAAGGATAGGTGAAGTGGTTTCCATTTCTTAAGGTCTAATTTGACTTTTTCAAATAGCAGACAGAAGTATTCTTGATAAAGATTTTGCATGTCCCTTGTAATATTGATGCCCAAATATTTAAAGCCATTTTTAGACATTTGAAATGGTAGAGCATCGTCCTGTATTTGAAGAGCCAGGTCCTTAACAGGATAACATTCACTTTTACTAAAGTTCAGTTTGTACCCAGAAAAAGCACCAAATCTTCTCAAAGCATGGAAAATATGGGGAGCACCTGAAACAGGATCTGATACATACAGTAATAAATAATCTGCGTATAGAGATACTCTATGCTCCCTCCTCCTATACGAATTCCAGTTATTGATGGTAATGTTTTGAGTGTAATAGATAAGGGTTCAATGGCCAAGGCAAATAATAGAAGACTAATTGGACAGCCCTGGCGGGTGCCCCTTGACAATCAACAATTTTAAACCATCTTTCACAGCGGCCCAAAATTAGTAAAGTTTATTTCAGGTATTTTGGCTGTGAACCAGAGATAGTGAACATAATTATTATAACAATATTTGTTTGAATATGAAAAATAATCTGTTAGCAATTATTGATTGTTCATGCTGAGAAGTTGTGTGTTTTCTGTGTCCTCAGAAAGAAGAGGCGTGGTTATTCGATTAGCAGCTTAGAAGAGGATCTCTGTACGCCTTTAGGAGTTTGTTTAGTAGCTAGAGTTCCAAACAAAGTTGTCCATGCTATGGTAAGTGCTCAAATCCCCACTAAACAACACAATTATTGGGCTTGAAGTTGATTCCTTTTTTCTACTGATAATCAGGAAATTGTTCAGTGATAATTTTCAAATATACATACTGGCTGCACACAGGCAGGGTTACATCAGGAAGACCCGGAAACTAATTAGTGAGGTCACGCTCACTTTCTAGCAGCAGTCCTCAAACAACTTGAAAGGCAGCAGTAACTGAGGTCCAGGAGTCAGTAGTAAGAGTAGTGACATTCTCATTGTTATGCTGCTCCTACACAGTGAAATTAATATTCTAAGACTTTTTTTAACACAATGTTTGTAAAGTAATAGCAGCAGGGAACCATATACTTTAGGTTTGAAAAAAATGGGTTCTACACTATGTTTTGCAGCTGCATGTCAAAAATGTTACACATTTTGTTAACTTTGGTAAATATGTTCTTTGTTTATTGATTCTGAAATAGCACACACATCTGCCTTTGCTATATGTTGTGATACTTGTTCAAAATTTGTCATGTTTCCACAGTATGACATTTCTTCTTTTGCATTTTTTTCCCCAAAACATTTTTTCTTATCTAGGGGTTGACCAGCACTGTCAACCCAAAATCAAAAACAGGTCTAGACATCACTTATCTTTCTTATTCCCCCAAATTGTCCAGTATTTTTATCATCTTCTGGAAACACAGCTGACCTTTAACCTAGAATGCTCAAACTTTCGAAGGGAGTATTAGAGATCAGTTATAGTTGCAGGATCTCTTGTATCTAACCTGTCTGGTTACTATTCCAAATAAACGCTTGAGATACAAATCTAACAGACCAGGTTTATCAAGGTTTTGGGGCAAATAACCCCAATTGAACATTAGGATTCCTCTGTGATATTAAACCTTAACTGCTCAAAATATTTTTATTCCAAACTGATAATTTAGAATTTAATTTTCTTGACTTCTGTTGTGGCAGCACGGTGGCATAGTGATTAGCACATCTGCCTTACGGCAAGAAGGTCCTGGGTTCGAGTTCAGGCCCAGCAAGGGTGTTTCTGTGTGGAGTTTGCATGTTCTCCTTGTGCTTGCATGGGTTTCTCTGGGTACTCCGATTTCCTCACACAGACCAAAGATGTGTACATTAGGCTAATTGGCTGTTCCAAATTGCCCCTAGATGTGAGTTTGAATGGTTGTATGTGTTTTGCACTGCGATGGTCTGGCAAGCTGTTGATGTACCCCGCCTTTGCCCAGTGTCATCTGAAATAGGTTCCAGCCCTCCTGTGACCCTAGTAGGATTAAGTTCTTTGGCGAATGAATGAGAGTGAGTGACTTCTTTTATTCAACCGAGCCAGTCCCTTGTCAACCCCTCATGGCATTGCAGTTTCTAGTTTGGCAGCCACTGAGTTAGTAAAATAAAATTATATGCGAAATTATATACTAATGAAATCATTAGTAGACACATGAGAGGAGAAAATAATAGATTCCCTGACAGATAACTAAAGATTTGTGAACTGTCAATTGGAGAAGTGGAGCTAGAGTTCTGTCGTTTGAACCACAAAAGCTTTTATGCATTTCTGCCGAACAGTTGCTTGCTGTAGCACAATGCAGCTTTGTCACATGCAGACACCTGAAGCTGCTTTTGGTTTAATTTCAAATATGTATTCCAGTGTCTGCAGCCTAAAGTCTTGTAGCTGTTTTGGATTGTTATTGGTAGAAATGTCATGATTTGGTTATGATGTTTTATGTGTATACATAATTATTTTTCTTCTCATTGATCTTTTCATGATATTTCAAATACTAGACTAGATTTTGGAAGTACTGTATGAATTCAGGTAGTACTATATGGATTCAGGGCAAATAAAAAGTATGTTTGTGTGTTAGATCTCATAATTTCTCTGTTGGTGCAGGATGCCCATGAGCTTGGAATTAATGCTGTGAGATTTAGCCCAAGATCAAATCTTCTGGCTACTGGAGGCACAGACAGGGTGATCAAGCTGTGGGACATCAGCTCAGGTACTGCACAACTACAAATATTTCAATGATTTATGGTAATTACAGTTTTAGGTTTAAAATTTGTAATTATTGTTTTAGCCATTGATATAGGTATGTACAAGCATATAGTTATATTTTATAGCCTTTGTATGACCTATGAGGGTCAGCACACTTTTGTCTTGGGTTATCATCCAATCTTCAATATGACTAAGGGAATCTGGCCTCTTATGCTCAAGTGAAATAGGGAGTTATGGATGACCACTTAAGAGTTTTTAAGCACTCAGGACAATTTAAAAAAACATCCATCCATTATCTATGCTGCTTATCGGTCAGGGTCATGGCAGAGGCCGAAGACAATCCCAGCTGACTGGGCACACCCTGAACAGGTCACCAGTCTATCACAAACAACCAGTCACACTTACGGGCAATTTAGAGTACCCATTTGACCTGATGTGCATGTCTTTGGACTGTTTGAAGAAACTGGGACACCTGGAGGAAACTCACGCAAGCACAGGGTGAGCATCAGACTCCACACATAAAGCCCCGTTGGTCATAAGGTTTGAACCCAGAATCTTCTTGTTGTGCATTGACAGTGTGAACCACTACACTACCATCCTGCCCGTAAATTTAAAACAGAATAATGCTAGTGCTTCCATTGCATTTTGTTCACTGTAATTTATAATGATTCCTGTAACTGTACACAATCTTTTTTTCCTACTATAATTAAAGTTTATATATTTTTATCTCTGATAAAACTGTCTGAGATTAATCTAGTTAACCACATTTCTTACACTAAGGCATTTCATATTAAGTACCAATAAGTCAGTAGTTGGCTGCATATCATTCTTAGTGTTATTGATCAGTGCTCAAATGAAACAGAGAGAAATGCATTATGTCAGCCCACTTTCATGCAAATGCAGAGTGGGTTAGTCACAGTTGAATAGATATACTAATAGAATCTTATACTTTCATCTCAGTTCCAGAAATCTGCATTCATTATTTAATTAATTAAACCTAAAAAAAAAAAAAAAAAAAATCTGAATCATGACCTGTGTTAGGATCTTAACAGGGGAGGATTTTAACATCACCACCACCTGACTTGTCTGCAGCTAGGCACACCCATATGCAACAAGCTGCAATGCACAGTGTTCTGACACCTTTCTACCATAGCCAGCATGAACTGTTTCAGCAGTCTGTGCAGCAGTAGCTCTACTCTGGGATCAGAACGTAATTACTAGCTTTTAGTCCTTACACGTATCAGTGAGTCTTGAGCACCCATTACACTCTTGTCAGTTAACTGGTTATCCTTCCTTTGACCATCTTTGGTAGGTACTTACCACTGCATACCAGGAACACCACACAAGATCTGTTGTTCTGGTGATGAATACACCCAGTCATTTAGCCATCACAATATAGCCCTCATATTGTTAATTGTTAAAGCCACTCATATCCTCAATTTTCCTGCTTCTAGCACAACAGTTTCAAGACTGACTGCTGAACTCAATAAAATTAAAACCATTATGACCACTGACGGTGAAGTGCATAACACTAATTAGCTAGAGGTACCTGCCAAGTAGTGGGATGTATTAGGCAGAAAGTGAACAGTCCATTCGCAAAGTTGACAGAGGTTTAATCACAAGTGTGTGGTCTAATCCCATAGAAGAGCTACTGTAGTGCAAATTGCTGAAACTGTTAATGCTGGCTATGATTAAAAAGGTATCAGATCACAGTGTTGTAGCTTGCTGCAGACCAGTCAGGTGGAATCTCAATTTAAAAGCAGTCCTTTAAGTTTTATAGAATCACTAATGAATTAATAATGAATTTTTTTGCATACATATGGAACATAGAAAAAGTAAAACAAGATTTTTATGTTTTATTTTTACATTTTTCATTGATTCAAGCTCCCCCCCAGTTTTTGGGGTGGATAATAACCAAAATTAATATATACTACATAGGAACATAAAAGGCAAAATAAATCAGTATTTTTACCCTTCAGCCATCAGGCTGTTGGTATTGTCATTGCTTGCATCTGCATTATCATTCATGTTGCTTCAGCATCTAATACCTCAATACCTATAGGTGCTAACGTTTTGAAATTTAATATTTGCATCCTCTATTTTTGGGCCTCCAAGATGAAACTGTTGGTTTGTTTATCAGACTTTTGACCTTGCCAAAATGACCTTGAACTTTTTTTTCCCGTGCTGTTTCTCAAGAACTGGCAGATCATTTTAAAATTTTGCATGCAGGTTTCCTATAATGTGTAGGTGTGAGTAGCCCTTCAGTTTCTCTTTTTGACCTTTAACATTGTCACAGTGACCTTGACCTTATAAATTTTGTCTGTTGCCCAAGTCATAACATTATCTCTACCATGCTTGTTCAGTGAGCTTGTATGTTTTGGATCATGAACTCATCCTTACTTTTCAACATTTTGGCCATTCTATTAGTTTGATAGCAATTAATCTAGGCTCCAAAAAATTTTCTTTTTTCTCTATTTCCTTGTAAATTCAAGTATGGACTTCTATATATGTGATCTTTAAGATTTATTTAAATGATGATTTTTTTAATAATTTTTTTTTTTGCTCCAAAATTCTTTGCACTGCTTTATTTATTTATTTATTTTTATCAACAAATATTGTCTTCACGCGTTAAACCCAGGGCTCAAACCAATGGTTAACATTAAGGGCTATTTATTGTTTAAAAAATCAGTTTGCCGGGGTATACATGGGCAACAAGAATCCCCTTCATTTTTCAAACTGCTTAAACCTACTATGGTTGCAGGGAGGCTCGCCAATTCATTATAGAGCCAATACACAGACAACAACTCACACTCACACCTGGGGAAATTTGGAACAGCCAGTTAGCCTAATGTGCATGTCTTTTGACCTTGAGAACAAACTGGAGTACTAAGAGGAAACCCAGGCAAGCACAGGGAGAATATGCAAACTCCACACAGAAACGCCCTTGCTGAACCTGGGACTGGAGGCGGAAATGATATCCGCTGCTAACTACCATGCTGGCCTAGAAAACCGTTCCAGTTATTGGATTTTTATATTCTTCATCCCTTTAAAAATGCTTGGGTTCAAATGACCCTGATGGATGCATAGTACATGGGTGGATGGTCTAGAAATGTACCTTATTTATTTACATACATTTTGCTATACTGCATTGTTTATCGCCAACTACCCTATTAGGTATTTATGTGATAGGGTTTCTGTGGTTTAGTCTTTTGTGTATGCAATGTCTCCCGATTGCTGTATACTAATGTACTTGCGTTATGCTTATATTCTAAGTGTCACTTAAACCACTAAGCATAGTTATGTGTGCAGAAATTAGTTATTGAATTTTAACCTTTATTATTAATTGTCGCCATAAAAATTCTCTGAAAATAATTGTCTTTCAGGCATGCTTCAGTACAGAGGGACACTAGATGGGAGTAATGAGGGCATCACCAGCATTGAATTTGACCCTATGGTATAAATACACTCCATTTTCTTACCAATACTACCCAACCCTTGTAGTTATGTAACTTAAAGTATTTGCTGTTTTTAGCTAGTGAGAGTAATGCTATTTTAAGCTTAGTTGTCAATTTAGGTATATACTAACATTCCGTGTGTTCTCCCTAACTTCATCAGGGCAGCCGAATTTTAGCGGGATCATACGACAATTCTGCTCTTATTTGGCGTTTGGATGATTCTGTTCCAAAGGTAACAGAACCCCCATCCCCCACTCTGTCTTATAGAAGACTTCAGATGTACTCTACTATTTCCCTGAATCATGCTTTGCAGAGCATCATCCACACAGAGCTGCATTAAGACATGCTGTGTGAAATGTGAAGGCTTATGTTCAGAGGTGTCATGTGACACTGTGCTGCTGCAAATTGAGAAAATGAACCCTTTTATACAGGCGCCTGCAAACTGAATATTGTGATGGTTAAACAGACTTGCTGATGGGTGTTGTTTGAGAGATGGATGTTGATATTTTTTTTCTTCTTTTTTATTTGATTTATTATAAGTTTCACTTTTTTAAATTACAGGCCATTCAATTTAAATGTGAAGAATTACATTTTATAGAACTGAACTGTCTTATTATCTTAATGTGTACTGCATATTAGCATAGATCTCCATTGATCTCTAATGGATAAAATAACTAAAACATCATTCATAGTTGGACTTATGTATTGTGACTCTAGTGACTTAACTACCATTGAACTAATTTTACGGCGTGTAGTATCTCCATTTTTAACTACATGTCTTCATTCTGCTTTTGTAGTTTACACTGACAGGCCATTCTCGCAAAGTGACAGCAGCTAGGTTTAAGTGTAACCTAAGACAAGTAGTCACTGGGAGTGGAGACAGGACTGTTAAAATTTGGGACCTGCAACGTGCTGCTTGTAAGTGTGTCAACCCCCACATGTGTAATACGTTGTACAATACAATGTCATAGGTAATATCTGTTATGTTTTTGTGTGCTCTGCACCAGGTTCTCTAATTTTTATTATATAATAATGCTGTGGAGATAACAAAGTGTTCTGCGCATACTCATTTAGGAGTTGGTACACAGACACATAAGTAAATCAGCTCTACATAGGTGTGTTTGCACAGTAGAGTAAAATTTTGTCATATATATATATATATATATATATATATATATATAGTAGCTAATATGCCTATGGAGTCTTTGTTCAGCACTTAGCAATGTATGACACAGACACATGCACATAAAAAAACAGCCCTGAAAAGGCATGTTTACACACTAATTTAAAGTTTTAGTGTAATTTTAGTCTCTTGTTCTGATTTAAGCATTATGCACTTGGAATGATAATGTTTTTTTAGATCCTGAGGTATTAGGCCCATATGATTTCATCATTTACTAATGCATAATAAGAAAATACCAACACAGATAGTTAGTTGGACAGTTTTAATTTCCCAGAAAGCCAGATGTTGGGGAAATCTAATTTATTTTATTTTAAATTATTCTTCTTCTAATCGTATTATTATGGATATTTACAGTTCTATTCTACCCTTGATTAATTTTTTTAGGTATACAGACCATTGAGGTATTGTCCTACTGTAGTGACATAGTGTGCTCAGAGTATTACATCATCAGTAGCCATTTTGATGGAAAAATTCGCTTCTGGGACAGCAGGTAAGAAATGATCTTTTATTTTTATATCTCACAGTGTATTACAGTAATTTCTTAACCTTCATGCAAATTTCAAAGGTATTATAGATATAACTGTTGCCACACAATTGAAATGTCACACAGTTGTATAGGATGTCTTTGGATGTTGTAATATCTAGATCATTATAGAATAGTAGGATAGATCATTTCAAGCCAAAAAATATACTGCTTAAGCAAAACAATTCAAAAGAGTTAAGTTCATTCTAATGCAGTTATTAAGCTTGATGTGTGTATTGACTGGTTTGTTTGACCAAACGGATACTTTATTTACAGTTTAATAATTTATTGCTTAATCTTCTCTTGGGGGCAGTTCTGTGGTGTACTGGAATACGTTAACACAGCTAAATTTAATAGAGATATTTGCATGTTTTCTGTGCATTAGGAATTAATACAGTTCCAATTATGAACCTGATGGAATTCTTTTTATCTGTGGCAAAACGCTGCCTAACAGATTTTGATGAATATCTCCTTGGATCAGTTTAATAGTAATTACACTGGTTCTTTAGTCTTCAGAGCCCAGTGCTCTAGATTAGTTGAGTTCTTGCTTGTATTAAAAAAGGTTGCTCTAAGGCAATGGGCCTTAAAACTGAAGCTTTGTAGCTCATGTTTTATAAAACTTTTTACATGAAAGACAAAGCCTTTTTTTTTTTTTTTTACTTTTGAACACATTTGATTGAAAAAAACACCAAATACATGCAGAATGGTATTTGATTTATGCTTAATATAGGAATTACTGAATGAAAACCAATTTATTTTTAGTTAGTGAATGTATTATTAGGCCTAGGCTAGAATAGTATAAAACTTTAATTACCAAAGTCATGCACAATGAATTTGTGATGAAGCAATGAGTGGTAAACTACTGAGATTACCTAATTATCACCCAGATTAAAAAGACCTAATGTAAACTTGTTAAAAACAAGAAACCCAAATTAATAACAATCACTGGCTGTTAAAATGTGACTATGGAGATACTGCTAAATATGGAGAGCAAGTGTGGTGCATTTGGTCTCCAATCTCACAGAGGTGATGTTTGGATGTTTTGTATGCAAGTCATAAACAAATGCATAATGAGTACTAGTGTTTAATTTATGCAAATTTTGTTCTTTTTTTATTAGCACTGTATCTATTATGGATTCAAGAGTAGCTTGTGGATGTGATTTTAGCCAAATATGTTGTATGATACTTGTGTGCTGCTTCTGCATTTAGAAATTTCAAGAAATGAACATATTCATCCCACACCCTGAGCCCTTGACATCTCTCATTCACTCCAAGCTGCACTAACCTCAAGCTGCTGCCCTGCCAACTGCTCGCCTGTCGCCTAGCAACTGTCAGCCCACATACTAATTGTCTCCTTGAATCCCTAAGAGCTGAGTGATATGTGCTATAATACAGCATTGAGAAAAATAAAGCAAAAAAGATTTGTACAGGGTTGACTTTTGCATTTAGCTTAATTTGCAGATAGTCTCCATTATGCATGCCACTCTTATTTAATTATTATAATATAATCATTATAATTTCATTATAAGCAAACAGGTAGACTACACAGATACTTGCATTAAAATTGCATTAAATAAGTCTGCTTACATGCCTAAGAGAATATAGATATTTATAGACTTCAAACCTTGAGGCCAGCTTATTTATAGTCATATATTTTTGATGTAACTGAACTTCCTTTCACTCTAAAAGCAAGGTTAAAAAAATACAAAAATAATAATCTACTATAATAATAAAAAATAAAGTATCTGAACATGGAACCAGAGATCTACATTAAAGTCAGATCTCAAGTTTTTGAGCTAGAGTCCAGTCAAGTCCCATGTGGTTGAAGGGTAGGTACAAGTAAAGTTTTAAGACTCTTATGGCTGTGATGAGCATTGCACCATCTGCTGCATTCTATTCAGGCTGTTTATAACACTGCAGCTAAACTCAGCTTCAGACAAGTGGCTGGGATATACCATGAACAGGTTGCCAGTCTACAAACACAAAACCTTTCATACCTATGACCAGTTTATGACACACATCTGATATAAGCCTCTGTTACAGTGGACCGTCTTCTACACTGTCTCTCCATATGTTGAGTAAACCACCATGCTTTAAGATGTCTTGAGGTGTCTTTAAATCATAGAAACTGGCAACCAACTTTTTTGGATCCCTCTGCTAATTCACTGTAGAGAAGTACCTTAACAGGCTGCACATTTGGCATGCACACAGCATAGCCTCTCCCATCACAATCTGTTCCTGATAAGAATAATCTAGAAATAGGTGGTCTTGGCACGATCTAACACTTCATCATTTGTAACACAATTGTCCAGTTTGATCCTAAGAAAAGATCTGAGGTCTCACACATACACACACACACACACACACACACACATACACACACACACACACTTCCAGTTCTACAATTTGCTGACACAGTTTTTTGCAGATTGGTGAACCTCTGCACAGATGCTCTTTTTTACTCAATCATATTACTAACCTCCATCCATCCATCCATCCATCCATCTTCTTCCGCTTCTTCCGGGGGCAGCAGCCTCAGCAGTGAGGTCCAGACGTCCCTCTCCTCAGCCACTTCCTCCGGCTCTTCCGGGGGGACACCAAGGCGTTCCCAGGCCAGCTGAGAGACGTAGTCCCTCCAGCGTGTTCTGGGTCGGCCCTGGGGTCTCTTCCCGGTCAGACATGCCCGAAACACCACACCAGGGAGGCGTTCGGGAGGCATTCTAATCAGATGCCCGAGCCACCTCAACTGGCTCCTCTCAACGCGAAGGAGCAGCGGTTCTACTCCGAGTTCCTCCTGAATGACAGAACTTCTCACCCTATCTCTAAGGGAGAGACCTGCCACCCTGCGAAGGAAGCTCATTTCAGCCCCTTGTATTCGCGATCTCGTTCTTTCGGTCACTACCCAAAGCTCGTGACCATAGGTCGCGCCCATCGTGACCATAGGGAGGGAGCTATGTTGTCGGGGGCATTATGCCCCTGGTAGGGTCACCCGCCAGACCTGGGGGAGGGGCTTGAAGGCAAGCGCCTGGTGGTCGGGCTGCTGCCCATGGAGACATAGGTCCGCCCTCCCATGGACCCACCACCTGTGGGAGGGGCAATAGGGGTCGGGTGTAATGTGAGCCGGGTAGCAGCCGAAGGCGTGGGTTCTGCCGGACCGATCCTCGGCTACTGACTCTGGCTCTTGGGACATGGAATGTCACCTCTCTGGCGGGGAAGGAGCAGGAGCTGGTGCGTGAGGTTGAGAGATACCGACTAGATATAGTCAACACATAGCTTGGGCTCTGGAACCATCCTTCTCGAGAGGGGCTGGACCTTAGAGTACTAACCTGTTGCCAATTAACCAAATTAGTTGCAAAATGTTCCTTTAGCTGTTTCTTTTAACTACTATTTACTTTTCATGTTTTTGTTGCCCCATCCGAACTTTTTTGAGATGTGTTACTGCCAGCAAATTCAAAATTAGCTATTTTTTTAATGAAATAGTAAAATATCACACTTTAAAAATTTTTATGTTTTCTATGTTTATTTTGCAAATAAAATATATATTTATGAGATATTCAAATAATTGTTTATATAAACACTTTACCCAGTGTACCAGTGTTTTTAACATTAGGGTTGTAAATAGTCACAATGATTTTTATCACTATAACTTGATGCAATGTATGCCTACAGGGCTGCAAGCTGCACCCAGGAGATTCCCCTGCAGGGCAGGGTTACATCACTTGACATCTCCCCCAGCCACAGAGAGCTACTAAGTTGTTCAAGAGACGACAGCCTGCAGCTGGTGGACCTGAGAATGAGCAATACCAGAATGGCCTTCCGGTACAGAGAATTTATTCACAGATTTTGGAATCTATACAGTGCGCTTCATGATTATTGCCAGCCCTTGTAAAGATTAGTAAAAATTGGTTATCAAAAAATCTCTCTTTTGGTAAAGGAGCTTCATCTCACACTATTTCCTCTGGGATCAATAAGGTATTCTGATTCTGATTTTGATCTCACGGAAAAAAACACATCCTCCCTCATTTGAGAGACTTCTTTAGTTGATCTGTGTCACCTCATATTTGTTCTCTAGTCAATCATAAAGTTGTGGATTATGGCTTGAAACTTCCTACACCCTCCAGTCAACTCAAATGTGTAAAAATTTAAAAGGTTTGTGGTACATTACGTTCACTTTAAGTTCCAGACAATAATTGTGGTGTATGCATTTTTACTGAAAATTATTCACTTTATCCACTCACTCTTTTTTTGTTAAGGGATTTTGATTTTGAATGAAATCAGAAAGGGCACTGTATATCTCTACTGTGAAAGTTGTATTAGTTTTTTTCAGAGTTGGCTTAAAATACAAGATTTATACATCTCTTTCTTTCTTTTTTTCCTACCTTCTTTCTTTCTTTCTTTCTTTCAAATATGTCCTTAAAAAGACACATTTGCAATATGTGGTTATAATGGCAATTTTTTATGCCTCAGCATTTGGCTATAGGCAGGGCTGAAGGCATTATGTGTTTGTTGGTCCAGGCCATTCTTTTGAATGTAATATCTCAAGACCACTTTGATGGATTTTCTTCAGTCTTGGCACAAATGCCCAGGTTGACTCAAGGATAAACTGTTTAGATTTAGGAAGTCATAGGTTAAAATTCAAGGCTATTTCAGCCTCATGTGTGCAATTTTTGTGAATGCAATATCTCGAAAATGCCTTTATTTATTTTACGGAAAATTTGATCCCCATACACTTTTCTAGCTCTGTAATCCAAGGTGTAATACAAAACATTTCCTAAACCTTTAAAAAATTACATCTTCCAATCATACTACCACTGTTACCACCCCAGCACCGCCTCTTGACAGAGAACTGTACTTTCCCTATTTTGTATTCCACGTGGAGGCATGTAACTGCCACTAGGTAGTTCTAGTTTATGTGACATTGCTGATGTGCCAATAGTATTTTAGTAATTTCAGACATGGGCCTTTTTTGAACGTGAAAATTGTCAATATCTCGACAAAAAGCATTGCTCAATTTTTGAGCACTAAGGCTTGTAAAACACACCTAGCCAGGCAGTTTTAAAATGCTGTACACATTTGATATATAAGCAAGTAATTAAATAATAAGTTATTAGTCAATAGCCTCATTAATTATATATTAAACATTAATAATTTCTCAGAGATAACTTACTGGTGAGGAAGTAAAGTATAATTATATAATTTAAGCACTGAATCATTCAAGGATTTGTCAGCAGTACAAAGACTGCAGAATTTAGTATTTCTGAGCTGAAGGAAATAGTTGCTAGTCAGAAAATAAGAGAAGCAACTAATGTTAATGTTAATATAATATTATTATTCAGGAGTGCCAGTCACACTGATCCCAAAACTGTTAGTCAAGCTACAAATGACACCTAAAAATTGGCATTGATAACAATAATAGGATGCCTGGTACAGTGATTACAGCTTGTTTCTATTATGAATGTGTCAGATGGTAATGTGTTTTGGGTAAGAGCATGTGCCTTATGTGATTTTATCTTCTTTCATTTATCTTTAGTAATTATGGTATGCTAGTCCAATACAGGGTGCCATTCAGACTACCATTACAGGCAGTTTTATTGTATCCTGCCCAATTCCTGACTTCCTGTTTTGTGAGGAAATGTAAACGTCTGCTTGAGCTCAGGATTGAATCGAATGTTGATGCATCAGTGCTGCTTTACTGTGCTAAACAGTTGACCAAATATTATACTTGAAGTTATATTTGAATGAATTAAAGCACAATGTAGCCCAGTCTATTGTATTCAGTCTTTAAACACTGCACCAGAGTCCCCTGTATCTTTTTCTGTTCTAAGGTGTATTGAATTTTAATCGCAAATTTGCTATGATAGCAAATTTGTTTTTAAAGATCAAGTTGAAACCGTTTCTTTTTCTTTATTTGTGGTCATCCTAGGGCAGACGGTTTCAAATGTGGAAGTGACAGCACCAAGGCTATCTTCAGGTAGGTAACAAAAACTCTAAAATAGGCTTAAATGTAAAAACAATGTAAAATATTAACTTAAAATTGTGGTTACTTTCTGTGTGAGCCTAGAATCTAATGGAGTATCTCTCTATCTAGCAGTCTGTCATAAGAATTCATGTACTGTGTGTAATCAGTGTAAATGGAAATACATTAACATTTGAAAATGTGCGTTCCACTTATATTTTTTAAAGGTCAGGCAAATAAAAAAAGAAAAGCTTAAAGCCTAATTTCTTAGTGTAATATAAGATGAGACAACTAAATAGAAGATGCATTGCAGAAATGGCAAAGGCTGAAGTTCTATTTGTTTCTGTTATGTGGCACACTCCCAGTTGAATCTTACACTTAGCAGTTTCTATGGCAACAACAGGACCAGAATGCATTGAGTCATTCTAAAAGGTCTGTGTAATCTCAAACCAGTGTGGGAGGGGCTAATGGATATGGGATCAGAACACTCTTAATAAACATAAATACATAAATCCTGATTCACAAATGTATGTATTGATTTATATGTAAATGTGTTTACAGATTCTATCTCCTGCACATTAAATAAATTCCAGGAAACAAAGTATGCAAAAAAGGATTTAAAATAAATACACATAAAACAGTCTGGAGTGTGAAAAAGGATAATTGTATTATTTCTACACTCAGATATTAAGAATTTCTGTGCATGCTTGTTTTGATCAATATGCGTTTTTTTTTGTTTTTTTTGACATGGCCCTGCATTTCTAATTTTGCATTAACATGAAGCAGACAGATGGACAAGTGCAGGATTTGTAGCTTTATAAAATTAGTGAGCAGACAAATCGAGGTTCTAGGAAATACTCAGAATAAAGTATACTGATTAGCCAAAACCCTGACTACAGTCAGATTAAGACTTGCAATTATCACAAACACAGTGATGGAGTGAGACAAATGTTACACTATAATTTAAGTGAGTAGTGTGATTTCAGGCTGGTAAATCCCATTAAGTAATCAGGTAGCCTTAAGTGGGGATAAGTGTTTGAACCCCACATCACCCCATGCTTTTGTTATTTCTTTTGCTGGAAATTTTAATTGATGTTTTGAGGCTTTGTTCCATTTGATTTATACAACATCCCTCCCACACTGAAGGTGCAAAATGTTTTATTGTGAAACAAACAATAATTAAGAAAAAAAAAACCTAATCTGAAAATAAATTTTTGCAGTTCCTTTAGTGTCTTCTATGTTGTCTTAAATTAATTAAATTGAATTAATGCTGTCCTTGACTGGTCTATGAATTTTGGTATGTGTTTTTTTTTCTTATCAAGTTTGCAGTGGTGCCATATTATTTCTAGTGTATTATAATAAACTTAATGGTGCACTGGGGGATGTTCAGAGTTTAGGATTTTTATTAAACCAAACCTCAAGTGTACTTCTCACAACTTTGTTACTGATTAGCTTGGAAAGCTCCTTGGGGTTTATATTGTTTGCTTAGGTGTGTTGCAGACTCAGGAGTCTTTCACAACAGGTATATTTGTACTGACTTTATGTGACAGATAATGTGATGCTTTGATTGCTCACAGATGTATCTCAATCAAGTAATTATGTGACTTCTGAAGTTAATTGTTTGGACCAGATCTTATTTGGGTCCAGCATTTAGTTTATTATGGGTTTCATAGGAAAGGAGATGAATACATTTACACTCACAACTTATCAGTTTTTTAACAAGATCTTTCTTTTATTCCACTTCAAAAATTTGGCACTGTAATATGCAGTTTTGAGAGTTGCAGACATAGGCATGGCAAGTATACATTATCATAAATTACTTTCTTTAAATACACCAACATTAATCAAGAATCTCAGATGATTGCATTTAACCTTCTCTAGTTTGTCATGTATATTTTTTCAAGGGGAAATGTTTGTTAACCAATTTCTTTGAAAAAAATGTAAAACATTATTAACAGGGCTTTTGAGTAGAACAAAAAGTGTTCACCCTGTCATCATGAGTTGGTGAGTTCACATGCCATTTATTGCAAGAGGGCCACGTTCTTAGGGAGAGAGGGATAGCGTATGTTATGCCACCCCTATGGTTGCATGAGCAGCAATTAGAAAAGGTGTGGTCGACTGGCGTTATATGCCTTGCGCGAAGCATGTGAAAGCCTTTGCAATTTGTGGCTGGTAGCTGTCAAGGGACTGCCATGAGTACATTAGTGGGGAAAATGTGATAAAATTAAAAAATATGTAATACAGCATATTTTATGCAGATAATATAATAATTTTTTTAGTAATGATAATCCAAGATTTGCTTTCTTCAATTGACTTTAGTCCAGATGGAAGTTACCTGGCAGCTGGCTCTGCAGATGGTGGAGTGTACATCTGGAACATTAGCACAGGCAACCTGGAAACACGGCTTTCAGAGATGCACAGGTATAAAGAATCCCATGCATAATCCAAAATAGTTTCCTGTTTCAATAATGACAAGAAAACAGACAGAAAATTTTGTTTAATATCCATACTAAATATAATTTCTAGTGGGTTGTCATTAGATGAATTTAATATTAAATGGAAAGCTATGATAAAATGGTACAATATCAGCTTTCCAAAGGTTTTCACATCAGATGAACACCAGGATCAATAACTCTATATAGTTCTGAGATTATTTTAAAAATAGAATTTGCTATGAGTAAAGGTGTAGCCAGTCAACCGTGCATTTACCAGCTTGTCTAATGACATCTCAGGGTTTCAGTTGAAGACACTGTAGAAGATATTTTAAGATGATGCCAGTGTGTGCATTGCACTACAGTGACCATTTCCCCCTGTGTTATACAGTAATCATGCCATTATCATTAATATAAGCACCCACCACCTTCTCAGATACTGTACCCTTTATCTGCATTTTTGAGATGTGTATTTCGGACCATATGGCCTGCCTCAGTTTCCCTCAGAAATATTTCCATGGCTGTATTGTAGGAGATATACCTTGACTATGCCAAATCACTGTTGATAATAAGACCTCACTCTGTATTCCAGAACCTCAGTTAATGCAGTGGCTTGGTCAATGTCAGGCGAGTATATGGTGAGTGTTGACAAGAGCCGCTGTGCCATTCTGTGGAGTGACATCTGAAATGGATTTAAGTGCCTGTACTCTCTGCTGCTGAACGTCCACCCTGAGTAGTTCAGCATAAGAGGAACAGTTTGTTCTCCATACACCAAAACTCTTATTGAAGAGCTTCAGTGATACCAGTGCTCCTAGAACCAAAGCACCACAAACACAAGTATATTTGTTTACACCCACACACACACACACCATTTATTGACTTAAAGTGTAAAGTCTTTTATTAGTTTACATTTAAAGTGCTCCAAAAACACACCATACATTAATTCAGCAAGATGACTTAAAGATTGAAGCCTGGTGATGAAAATTACACTTAATCATGCTCAAGTTTCCATTGTCAATATGTGTTTGTGTACAAAGAAATTAGGTAATTATATTTCAGTGTGAAAATAGATTTTGTACAGTATGTCTATTTTGTATATTTGTATTGTTCACTAAAAACCAACAGTGAAGACTGTATATCAGTACTTTATTGGTTCTGAAGTGCTACTTAAACTAGCCTAACCACATGTATTTACGTTCTCATTTGTTAAAAATATTTTACATGTTTTACAAGGGAATGTATAGATTTGTTTACATATTAATTTTCAACGCGGTTGTACTGAATGTTGTGGTTTATATACTGACTACTTGATGAATAAATATCTTACCATTTTTCTGACCATTATCAAGTCCTGTATTATTAAAAAATGCATTATTTGTATTTTATTCTTTAAGGAGCCACTTCAGACTGGCTCCTTAAAGTGCATATTAGTGTAATGTATCTGGTGTGAGGTTAGGCTCTGTGGTATACTAAATGGAAGGAAGTTTGAGCTTTTTTTTTGACCAGTTATGAAGGCTTCCATTTGCTTATGTATAATTGCTGTAATATGCTGACATCTACAATCTCAGTAGAGTTTTTTATTATGATGTTTTAGTAGTGATAAAACACTGACTTTTCAACATATGGGCTATAACAGAAAGTATCACTTATTGTTTGTATAACTTACTTTATAAGGCTTGTCATTTTAATACAAGTATAAATCGCTAAAATCATACTAGAGCACTGTAGTAGTTGTAATTTATCTATTCATTCATTCATCTATTTGCTGAACCACTTAATCCTAGTAGGGCTGCTGGGAAGCTTAAGCCTATCTAACTATCTAAGCCAACATGGGTACACCCCGAAAAGCTCACCAGTCTACTGCACTGCCAACACACATAACCCTTTGCACTCATACCCACACCCAGGAAGAATTTTTTAACAGCCAATTAGCCTAATGTTCATGTCTTTGGACTGGCGGAGGAAACTGGAGTACCTGGAGGAAGCTCATGCAATTTTTTTTTTATCAATTTTTGGGAAATCTTGGAGATGAAGCTGTGCTGAAATCAATAGAGTTTGGCAAGTAAGTATATTGCAGACAATTTTATGTATTTTAGTGTTCTTTGTGAATGTACAATTTTAACAGAATTGCATACTAATTGGACTGTTTTTATATAGCATCTTTGAGTTTTAGCAATTTGATATAAAAACTAAACATTATTTCAATCTAATTTAAATTATCACTGAATATATGTGCTGAGCTTTAATTTTATTTATTTATATGTGTATTTATTTATTAACTTATTATTATTTGTCTGTTTCTTATTTTGCTGTGAGCCCTTGTGCTAGTAGTGAATGTTTGAATTGAATATTGCTTCTCTGCTAGTGAATGCTGCATAAGGGTGAACAGAAAATGTGTCTTATTTAGTGCTAGTTATCACCCACTCAGTACTGTTAGTACACATGCTCCTTCATTTTGAAGGAGGAGGGAGGGAGAGAGTGTGGGTGTGTGTATATGTGCGTGTGTGTGTCAGAGAAAGAGAGAGTGTCTGTGTATGCATGTGGCAGAGGAAGAGAGCGGAAAGGAGCGTGGGAGGGAGCTGGAGACATAGCAAAAGCAGCAGCACTGCCTTACATTGGAGCTCAAAAAGAAGATCCTAAAATCAGGAAATCTAATGCAGTTTTTTTTCCAAGCACAGTTCATTAGAAGAATGTCTGATTGAATAGCAGTGGAGCGAGGAGTATCCAAGCAGAACAGGGACTCACCTGCATTTGCTTCCTTTGGGGAGGGGGGACCTTTCTGACGGGCAAAAGCAGAGATGCTTCTGTAATCAAATTCAGCTGGAGAGTATTTAAACTGCAGGAAACATCTACATGACAGAGGCTGCATCATTCTGCCTGTGGGCATAGGTTTTTCCATTTTGCTACTTCTCAGCACCATTTTTAAATAATAAAAAAAGGTCTGTTTCTTTTTCTTCAAGTTAAATGCAGAAAAACCCTCAGATTGTCGTCATGGGTGATAAAGGCACAAGGTAAGAAAAGCATTTTATCACAATACCTTTGAAAATGTTATTAAACATTTCTTGTCTGTGGCCAGTGTAATAAAGAAGTGCATAAGATCTTTGTAAATTCATGGCAAAAAGGCTGAGAAATAACCCATATACTTACTTGTCTAATTTCTTCAGAATCATAATTTTTCCAGGGTATGTGGTTATTCCTTCTTGTGTAGTGCAGTTGCCCCTTTTCCATATATTTTGTTCTATAGAGGTGCTCTATCTGCAAAGGTTTTATATTTCAGTCAATGTGTCATGCAGTTTTTTGACGCAGCTGATCACTACATGACTGTTGACATTTCACACATAGCATGGTACCATATCACCAGAGTTATAAATTGCTTGAGCCTCTCTGAAGAGGAAATAAGCTATATGCCATGTCTGTGCTCTCAGCAGGATAATGAGGTAATTATCCTCTTACAGTAATAGCAAAGCTCTCTGCTATTACTGTATAGTACACAGTGAAATACCAGCAACAGCTGGAGAGAAATCCTCTAGTGACCTGTGATGGATCACAGATCCATTTGGTTGTTAAATGTCTCACTGAATACAAATACATAGTGGCCATATACCCGGTAGGGAGATGCATTTTTGCCACATTCTTTTTAGTTACATACATTGACAAGTCTATTTTAAGTGACTTTGATTTGTCTGTTTTTGATTCAGACATCCTTTGTAATGGCTGTCTGCAGTTTCATTTAAAAGTGTGATAAAAAAAACCTGATGTATATTTTCATGCATCAGTCTATATATCACTTATTTATTGACTTATCCCAGCTGACTTTGGGCAAGATGCAGGATACACTGTGAATAGGTCACCAGTCACTTAAGCAACAATTTAAAAAAATGCATGTCCTTGGACTGTGGGAGAAAACTGGAGTACCTGGAGGAAACCCACACAAGCATTGGAGGAACATGCAAACTACACATTAAACACAGAAGGTCTGTGCCGAGATGTAAACCCAGAACCTTCTCATTGTGAGGCAACAGTGCTCACCACTGAGTCACTGTGCCACCCTAGTTTTTATCTCTCAGTTTGTGTGCAAATTTAAAGCAGGTAGGTTCTGTTTGTAGGAAGCTGTATGTGACATTTGGAAGCTGTTGTTCCAAAAGTGACTATGAATGACGTGAAGATGAATAAGGCAGTTGCTAGTGAGAATACATTATTTTCTAGATTTTATCATCTGTATGTGGATCTATAGTGGCCATATGCAGACTTCATTCATTCATTTTCTGAACCGCTTTATCCTATTTAGGGTTGCGGGGTGGCTGGCGCCCATTTCAGCCGACTGTGGGCGAAGGCAGAGTACACCCTGGACAGCTCGCCAGGCCATCGCAGGGAACTAAAATCTGCAATGGTTCTTTTACATGCCTTTGGCCATAGACAGTGAGAGACATGGCTGGCCTTTTAACCCAGTTAGCTTCACTGGGGGGGCAGCAGTGACAACCTGTTGATAGTGGGGCTTGAACCCCTGACCTTGGGATCAGTAATCCAACACCCTACCACCAGGCCACCACTGCCCCATATGCAGACTTTTTCGTTATAAAATTATAACAGTGCAGGTATGTATTTTTGCATGATTTAGCATAGGGTGTACAACTATTGTAACAAAATAATATTCACCTGCATTGTAATATTTTTATAATGAAAAATGTACATGTAACATTTTTTTTTTTGCTCTTTTTTCAGAGAATATGAATGACCATACAAAAATGTTTCTTTCACACAGTGGTTGGGTCAAGCCATTTATTATTTATTATTACACAAACAATTGTGACCTGTTCTGAAAAAGTGAGCTGAATGACTGTAGAATTAGTTAGTGACAGGGTTAAAAAGAGGAGACTGTAAACTTTATGATGGTTTGTTGAAATGTCTTGAAAACTGACGAAGTTATGAGCATTTGAAGTTTGTTCGATTACATCAATCATTCTGAAGAAAATCAGAGAAAAGTTTTGGGACTGTTCTGACAAAGTATCCTTCAAATGTCCTTAACAGCCAATGGGTAATCTTCCCTCTATTGACATAAAACTTGGCAGGTCATTTGTGACCCATTTTGGCAAAATGAGTCACATGTTGATGAAGATGAAATTTGAGATTTGACATTACCATAGAAAAGTTTAAAATATGAGCTTATAGATGAGGTATAACATGAATCTGTAGTCCATCTAGAATCTTGCAACTGGACTCTAAGCATGATTGTGTCTGGAACCTGCAAACCTGCGAAATTAGCCTTTAATTAAGCAAGGTAGCCAAATGCCTCATCATCTAATTAGTGACAGGCATGAATGGATGAACGAGCTTCCCACTGTCCCTACCTACTATCTAGCGAAACCACAGCCAAGGGAACGGGCTTGGCAGAATTAGTGGGAAAGGAAGACCCTGTTGAGCTTGACTCTAATCTGGCACTGTAAAGAGACTTGAGAGGTATAAAATAAGTGGGTGGCTCCGCTGGATTTTATTGCGAAATACAATGAGTGATTGCGCAATAATGGCAGTTCTTCACAGTGGAATGTACACTTTTCCGGCTTTTGTTTAAACTCAATCAGGCATGGTAGTTTCGTTTAAGACTCATTTAGAGGTATTTATAATTTGAATTTTGGCCTACACTTTTTCTTCTGAAGAGCTGAAATGTTAAATTTTCATACACTAATCAAAACTTGATTTGGGCAAAAAATGAGGTTTTTCACTCATTAAGTTTCCACTCAATGAGTTTTTCCGCCATAGCTTGGAACAACAAAATGCGACTTCTGACTCATTTTGCCAAAACGGGTCACATTTGATCACATCATCTACCATAATTTTAAGAGAAAAGGAAACAAATAAGAAGATGTCCGAATTCAAATTTAAATTAAATTTATTAAACATAAATGATCTGTACCAGCTCACATGGAAAAAAAATACAGCATGAAGTAATGGTACTTCAGACAGGCATCACTTGAGACAGACACTTAACTGATAACTGTGACTAAACAGTATTACTGTTATGTGTGTCTGTAAGCTCTTTTCTACTTGGATATTGTAAAAGTTTCATCATTTTTAAAAAAGTAAAATTTAACAGTGGTTCAAGCTCTTATAACAAACATTACTAAGACCAAGATCACATAATACAAATTCAGTGATGACTAGCAAAGGTTAGCCAATTCTGCTGGCCACTAAATACTCAGTCTACAGTGCTGCATGGAAGCCATGCACATCATTCTGTACATGCACTACATCATCAGTATCAGGTTCAGTGTCATTTTGATCAATCAAAGGATGCACCATGGGCACCCTTTCCTCACCAAACAAACCTTCGTCATCACAGTTATCATTTTCCTAATCTGAAGAAGGCATTGGGTCATCGGTACCAAAGTAATTGTTCACAAAATCAGTCCATTCTTGTTGACCGGCCACTGAATGCAAGTTGCATCGTTTCAAGTTGCCTAGCGAGTTCAGTGCTCCTGTAACTTGACAGTGTTTTGACAGAGTTGTCCTGATCAGACAAATGAATCTCTACATACCATACATTCGTTTCACTAGTAGTACATCCAAAATTTTGTCATAAATAATGCAAAAATTCACATGAAATTGATGGACGATTCAATAACTGACACGAGTAAACTGGATGCTGCCATTACTGTTTGTTACACACAGTGCAGCGCGCCTTTACGGCTGCGTCAATCAGCGTGCTCATTTGTGGGTCATGGCTGGGGTCACTGCCGATTGCATAGTAACAAGACAGGTTTGTTTACAAGTTTTGAAGACTCTAATTAACTTTCTGTAGGGAGTATTGCCATGTAAGTTCCACATATAGAAAGTGGATATTACACAGGAGGTATCAGGATGATCGGGGTTTTGCCAGTGAAAGCGTGATCAGAATGTGTTGAATTTCAGCAATTGTAGAGATATTTCCTGGTCTTTTCTGCCAAGTTATTTACTTTATATAAGTTTCTCGGCTATAAGACTTTAGAAAATGATAGATTAATAGTTCATCTGTCAAATCAGAGAAAAAATTAAAATTCAATATTTCAATGCATTACACTGTATTTTGGCCTGTATCTCCAAAGTGATACTTGCCACTTCCTACTCATTTTGCCAGATCAGGTCACAATTGTGTTTGCACTTTTTAAATCACAATGACCCTGTGCAAAAGTTTACATATCCTGGAGGTTTTGGCCTGATATTATATACTAATATATTAAATGGCTACTAAAGTTAACCATCCTTACCTGTGACCTGTTTGCTTGTCATCAGTGTGAGTGTATAAAAAGTCAGTGAGTTTCTGGGCTCCTGATAGACCCCTGCATGTTTCAATCAGTGCTGCACTGACGTGGCTGGATACCAAGCCATGGGAAAAGCAAAAGAATTATCAAAGAATCTGCACGAGAAGGTAGTTGAACTTTTAAAACAGGAAAAGGCTATAAAAGAATATTCAAGGAATTAAGAATGCCAATCAGCAGTGTTAAGACTCTAATTAAGAAGTAGAAAATGAGAATTCTCTTGAAATCCAGGTGGACCAACAAAAAATTTTAACTGCTAGGAAAATTGTTCAGGATACAAAGAGTAACCCACAGATAACTTCAGCTGACATAGAGGACTCTGGAAAAAGTTGTGTGGCTGTTTCAAGGTGCACAATAAGGAGGCACTTGAAGAAAAATGGGCTGCATGGTCGAGTTGGCAAAATAAAAGCCGTTACTATGCCAGTTCCACAAAGCAGCCCACTTACAAAACATGAAATGGGGGCAGCCGTGGCCTAATGGTTAGAGAAGCAGCTTTGGGACCTGAAGGTCGTTGCTTCAATTCCCGAACCAGTAGGAAAAATGTGTGGCGGTGGGAGAGTGAGCAGCACCATCCCTTCCTCCACCTTCATGACTGAAGTGCCCTTGAGCAATGCATCTAACCCCCACTGTTTCAGGGCACCCCAATATGTGTGGCAGCCCACTGCTCCAAGTGTATGTGTGCTCACTGTTTACGTGTGTGTGTGTGCTCACTTTGGATAGGTTAAATGCAGAGGCAATAATTTCCCTTGTGGGATTAATACAGTATATCAAAAAAAAAAAAAAGCAGAGGAACAAAGGAACAGAGGTTTTTTTGGTGTAATGAGACCCAAATTGAACTTTATGGCTACAACCATGGAGAGGAGTCAACAAGGCCTATGAGGAAAAGTTCACTGTTCCTACTGTGAAACATGGTGGTGGATCACTGATGTTTTGGGGACATGTGAATGCAGCATGTTATCAGAAAACACTGGAGGAAAATGTGTACTGATTGGCCTGGAAGCTGCACATGGGATGTACCTGGAGGTTCCAACATGAAAATGATCGTAAACACAAGGCCAAGTCATCCTGTCATTGACTGCAGCAGAACAAAGTGAAGGTTCTCCAGTGGTCATCTAAGTATTCTGACCTCAATATCATTAGGCCACATTGGGGAGATCTCATGCAGTTCATGTAAGACAGCCCAAGAAAACAAAGTGCCTCATCCACAGCTAAAACCAAAGGCCTTCAAGCTGTCATTGATGTTAAAGGGGGCAATAATCTGTATTAAGAACTAGGGTATGTAAACTTTTTAACACAACAGTATATACACTGTCCAGCCAAAAAAAAATTGTACACTATAAAATTTTAAAGTCAGCTGATGACCTGAATGTACTGAATTAGCAGGTTATCACATCAATATACTCTTTCTTCCCTGATGGCACAGATATAAAATCGGGTCTCAAATAGAGAAAGAGTGGTTCAGGGAGCATGAAGAATCATTTTCACACATGAATTGGCACCCCAGAGTCTCGACCTTAACCCTATTGAAAGTTTTTGAGATGTGCTAGAGAAGTGGTTCAATTTTCCTGTAATCAATTCAAGATGTCAGTGAGAAATGAACAGATATGCAGTAT
>JAQMYF010000013.1:14375205-14396586 GCA_030014195.1 Neosilurus mollespiculum | reverse complement strand
TATATATATATATATATATATACTGTATATGTATGTAATATGTGTGTATCACAGAAATGCGGATTCTGTGAACACGGATCCTGTAGCGAGCTGTCCAAGCCTTTAGGAATGTCACTATCATGCATGTTAGAGCCATTGTCTAGCCAATGCATTCATCAGTGTGCAAGTAAGGCATACATGTTTAGCTTGGCTCATGGTCCTTGAGATGTCCAGGTTCTTACATGGGCACTGCAGATGGAAGGTGCTCAGGTGGTGCCCCTTGGAGCATGTAGGTTGTCCAGCTCTCACTGCCATAGAAAAGGGTACTCAGTACTGTGCCACAGACTTTGCTCACTTGGTAGCATTTTTTTCACCTGTTGTTTTTCCACACACTCTTGGACAGCTTGGACATGGCAGCAGTGGCTTGCCCTATCCACCTGTTGAGCTCAGCCTAGGCAGACAGTTTGTTAGAGCTTGACGATCCTAGTTAGGTGAACTCATCTACCACTCTCAGTCTTCGGTCACTGATGTTGATGCTGGGGTCTTTTTTCCATGTCCTGGCCCATAGTGCTTATTCTAGACTCTTGGCAACATGTGAAGCCCTGCTTCACTCTGCTTAGTATGGGGAATGGCTCCAAGGCTGATCTGTGAAACTGCACTGTACACTGCATGCAATCATGGAATGTGGGGATGAGGTTTAGATAGCATCTGATCTTCAGGAGTGTGAATAAGTTTCTTTAAGTAGAAAGCCTTGGTTAAGTCAATGAAGGCATGATATGAGGGCAGCCTCTGTTCCTGTCATATCACCATGATCTGTCCTGAAACCACTCTGGGAATCACTATGCTAATGTCTGCAGACTCTTCAAAACTGATTCAAACTGATAGCAATAAAAATAAGATAAGATAAGATAAGGTAAGATCCTTTATTGATCTCACGGCGGGGAAATTTCACTGTTACAGCACACACACACGCACACACACACACACACACACACACACACACACACACACACACACACACACACACACAAACAGTATGTACAATAAATAATAAATAATAATAACAGAAAAGAAAGAAACAGTATTTATATAAACAACCTCACCCAGTTAGATGTGAAGTGGTGAGGTGTTATTGCACAGGTTAATATGGATATATAGAAGATTTGAATTAACCGTATAAGTAAATGAGTGGAATGAAAAAGACCATAAATAGACCATAGCTAGGACCTCAGTAAACATCAGTTCAATGATGAAACATCAGTAACATCAGTCCTACTGTGATATGAAAAAGTTTGTTGCAATAACAGAATTATAGACATATAATATAGGCATAGTGGCTCAGAAAGTAGCATTGTCACCTTACAGTGAGAAGATTTGGGATTTACGTTTCAGCCAGAGGTCTTTATGTATAAAGTTTGCATGTTCTCATCATGTTTGAGAGCGTTTCCTCCAGGTCCTCCAGTACCTCTCAAAGTCATAAGAAAAACACATTATGTCACTTGCCTACCCTACACTGTGCTGTGAGTATGAACAGTTTTTTTTTTGTCTGTGTTAGGCCTGCAGTAGCTTAAAATCAACCACATGACTAATTTTGGAGAGCACTTAACTGCCGGTGTTTGACCTAAGAGCAAACGAAACAAAAGTCCTGCAGTTGTTAAAGTGCAGATTCTGGTATTGCTAAAGTTCTCTTAAGTTTTCTGTAGTTCAGAAGCCGAAGAAAAACAAAGATATCAATATAAAACTATATTGTTTGGCAGAGATTTAACCGATGACCGTAGGATTAGTTGGATTAATCAATTCGGCACATGAATAATGAATGAATATTAAAGAGTGGAGATTGTATGATAGATAAGCAATACACATATATGGCTAGGATATGGATAATCCTGGGTTTGCATTTATTTGCTGAGCCTTGGTAAAAAAGAAGTACTATGAGATTGCAATGTCATTTATAAACTGCAGTTGCTACCCTAATACCATTCTTTCTCTTCACATCCACATGAGTGGTCTATGTCAGTACAGGCTCATCTGAATGATGTTATGATTAAGCCGAATAAAAAATTCTTGGTTTGTCACCTAAACTTTTTGAAAACCTAAATATGGCACAGTGTTTTTTGTTTGTTTGTTTGTTTGTTTTTGGCATGTTAGATGTTTTAATCCCAAATTTAATGCCAGATTTAAACAACTAACAGCATGTTAACAAAATATTTTTACCTGTGCTAAAATAGGAACACACTTTGAAATGCTTTTTGGTCTGGATCGTGCCCTCCATTTTTATTGTCCCCAGCCAAAGATTTCGCCTTTAAGACGATAACCATTTAGTGCTTGCCTCTTTTTTCGCCAGGATTGGCGCAGTTTGTATAGCCCCTTACCGTGCATGTTTATACCATAGCTGCAGTTTGTTTACGGTTGAATGACTCGGCTGACTCACAAGATGGTAGGCGCAGGAATACTGCGAGGTGCGTGGCATCATCGAAAATCCATCAATAGAACAGCAGCCTTGTTCCAAAAATCTTTAGAAAATTAAACTATTTCACACAGAACTAAAACAATTTCAGAATCACAATCACACCACCTTACATGTTATTGCATTCTGTGTCGTTTTTACATTGCCTGAGGATTAATAAATAATTAGACGTGGCGCCAATGTCAGGGTGCAGGCGCTGATAGGAAACGAAAAAAAAAAACAATTATCCAGCCGTATGGTGATTAATACATGTTTCTTGCTTCCTCTTTTTTTGGGGTGAAGTGTGTGTTACATTTAGATGTAAAGGAACATTGTTAAACATTTCTAAACTGCCTTTTTTTTTTCTCATAGGGTATTCAAGAAGGCAAGTCCAAATGGGAAGGTAATTTAAAGTTTGTTATTACCATTCAGTAAAATGTAATATCTAATGAATCAAAGTGATAAATTTAGTGATATTGATTAACTACTGTTTATTTTAATTGGTCATTATTTTACATAATGGCAAAATTGAGCACCAAATGCACTTTTTTTTTCAAGTTATTGAAAAGGAATTCTATTTATGAAAGCAGTGCAATTTTGTATTACTTCATGTGTTATTATTATTATTATTATTATTATTATTATTATTATTATTATTATATGAAAAGTGTAATTCAAAATGCAGTCTTGTGTTTTTTTAAGCTAACTGTGTATCTTGGCAAGAGGGACTTTGTTGACCATGTGGACATTGTAGAGCCTGTCGGTATGTCTTTTATTTATTTATGTATTTATTTATTTTCCATTTGTGTTGGATGTTAAAATATGAACTTTTTTTTTAATGTTTGATGTATACCATCTACTCCTTAGCTAGGAACCTTTTGCATGCACCTCATAAGAACCGTCCTAGAGCATGAACCTATAACATCCTCCACAATTATTGGCACAATTATAAGATGTGTACTTAGGCTTCTAATAAATTATTTTTTCCCAAACAATATAGGATCACAATGGGGGTGGGGAAAAAAAGAAAAATCCAACCTTTAATTTAAACCCATTTATTTATTAGGGGGGATAAAAATCCCACAAGAAATAATTTTTTTAATGTGAAATCATGTGTTCCACAATTATTGGCACCCCTGCAGTTAATACTTTGTACAACCCACTTTTGCCAACATGACAGCACTTAATCTTCTCTGTAGCATTTTACAAGGTTGGAGAATAGGAGAGAGAGGGATCTTCCACCATTCCTCTTCGCATACCTTTCTAAACTGTCCAGAGTCCTGGGTCCTCTCTTATGCACTCTCCTTTTCAGTTCACCCCACAGGTTTTCTATGGGGTTGAGTTCTGGGGACTGAGATGGCCATGGGAGGACCTTTTGTGTCTGCAGAGCCATTTTTGTGTAGATTTTGCCATATGTTTTGGGTCGTTATCCTGCTGAAAGACCCAGTGTCTTCTGGGAGAGGCCACCAGATTTTAATTTAAAATGTCCTGGTATTTCAAAGTGTTCATGATGCCATGCACCCTAACAAGCTTCCCAGGGCCTCTGGAAGAGAAACAAGCCCACAGCATCACACATCCACCACCATACTTTACAGTGCATCCTTTGTTGTTATGTTACTTACTTCCACTTAGAGTGTTTGGGGCCAAAAAGTTCAATCATGGTCTCATCTGACCAAAGCACATGGTCCCAGTTGAAGGCCCAGTACCGCTTGGCAAACTCCAGACGTTTCTGTTTGTGAGTGTAGGTCAGAAAAGGCTTTCTCCTTGCATGCCTCCCAAACAGCTTGTTGGCATGTAGATAACGTCTAATGGTTGTTATGGAGACTTTGTGACCCCAAGATACCACTCTTTGATGCAGTTCTCTAAGAGTGAGCTTTGGAGAATATTTTACCTACCTTACCATCCTCCTCACTGTGTGTGGTGGCTAGATAAACTTGGGTCCTCGTCCAGCCTTGTTTGTTACTGTTCCAATTGTTTTAAACTTCTTAATTATTGCTCTGACTGTGGATATGGGCAAATTTATGTGAGTAGCTGTTTTCTTCTTGCCATTACCTGACTCATGAAGATCAGCACACATCTGCATGACTTGAAAAACATGTTCTCTTGTCTTTCCCATTTTGAAGAGTGGTTAAGAGAAATAGGCCTCTCTGTTACATCATATTTATAACCCAGGGAAAAAGGAATTCATTAATTATTGAATTGAATTGAATTGAATTAATTCCTAATTAAAAGTTCCTAGGTACTCTGATCAGCTTTAAAAACTAAAGTAGAAATGACAAAATTGCTTCAATTACATTAATTTTATAGGAATTATTAGGAGTGCCAATAATTGTGTCACAGGTGATTTTATAAAAAGTAAGTATTTCTTAGTGATGGATTTGTTTGTTTTTTTAATTCAATTGAGTTAAAGGTTAGACTTTTTTTTTTTCAGAGTGATGTTATCCTCCTACAATAAAAAATAATTTATTTTAAGGCTTTTAATAAAGCATAGGCTATACAGCACCCTCCACAATTATTGGCACCCCTAGTAAAAATTACTAGGGGTGCCAATAATTGTGAAGGGTGCTGTATAGCCTATGCTTTGGAAGAATAATTAATTTACCTCCTTCATTTTGTAGATGGTGTGGTTTTAATTGATCCAGAGTACTTAAAGGAGAGGAAAGGTAAGAAAAGGTCTATCTGAAATCATATGGCCAGTATATTATTTTCAGCATGTTATCTTATTGAATAGAAGGTCTATTTTTCAATAATATATTAGTAAATAAGCAAGTATCTCTGGCTCCTTGTCATTCATCCACAGTGTTTATAACGCTGACATGTGCTTTCCGCTATGGGCGAGAGGACTTAGATGTTCTTGGGTTGACTTTTCGAAAGGACCTTTTTGTGGCCAATATACAGGCATTCCCTCCCGTGCCCGAGGAAAAGAAAAACCTGACACGTCTACAGGAGCGGCTGATTAAAAAGCTTGGAGAGCATGCCTACCCTTTCACCTTTGAGGTTATTTCCTTGCTGCTTTGCCACTAATTTAGACATTACTCATTATTTGAAGCATAATTTTGTAAAAATGAGGTAACCCACTCCAATGCTGGGCTTAATATAGTCTGTATTCAGAACTGTTCATATTCAGAGTAAATTTACATGTGTGCCTAAGTAAATTTTTTTGGGTGCCCCAAACATGCAAATTATCTGTGTTATTCATATCTTTGAGGATGCTGAATTGTTATTAAGTATGGGTGTCCAAGACAGGGTTTTTCAGTAGTTACCTGGCCACTGTATTTAAAGCAAGTGCTTGATTTTAATTGCTATATTCAAATCAGAGTCATGAGTAACTTAATTAAAGTCGAGTTTTAAACTCTGTTTTAGACAAATTCAGATTCTTTATTGCTTCTTAGTTTACTACTTACACTGACTATGTAAGCATTACTCAGTTCTGAATACCTCCCTATTATATTTTTGTTTTAAGTATGAACTCTTGAAATTTGCTAGTTAAAGCAATAGTTCAACCCTTTAAAGTTCCTCATATTTCAATTTCATTGTCAGCACTATAATGTAATGAAACTCAAATGTTTTCTAATAGATACCTCCCAATTTACCATGTTCTGTCACACTGCAACCTGGACCAGAAGATACTGGAAAGGTATACTTTCTGTTACATGCATGTGTACTTCAAAAAGTTCTCAGCCTCTCCCAGAAAACATGACAGGAGAACAATGTGCATTATTTTTCAACTCCCTAAACTTCAATGCACTTGGTTCACTGATGTTCAGGCTTCTTTTTCTGTTCAAGTAAGAAGGTCACCTCTTGAGCCTCCAGATATTCTTTAACAGCACGGATGACTTCATCATCACAAAATGGAAACCATGCAAGTGGTATTTCAGTCTGGGAAACAGATAGAAGTCAGACGATGCCAGGTCAGGTGAGTAAGGTGTATGGGGAAACGATTGAAAGCCACAGTTAGGTGCTTCTCCCACTGCCACCTGTGCTGTGTGGATGGACACATTGTCCAAGAACAACAGCATATCATCTTAGTGTTTTTCCCTCTTTAACAATTAAATGACAGAAAATATTTGAGTTTTTGTCTATGGTGATATATGACTTAATTTAGTTAGTAATATCAGTAATATATGACATTATTTTATACCCCAAAATGGAAGTTACGTATCTTGTTTCTGGGTGAGGCAAATAACTATTTGAAGTACCTTCATGAAAAAAAGAGTATTCCATGAGATTGTGCTACAAATCAATAAAACATACATTTTCTTTCTTCTTTTCCCCCCTCACTTCTGAAAAGGCATGTGGGGTTGACTTTGAAGTGAAGGCTTTCTGCGCTGAAAATGTTGAAGAGAAAATTCATAAAAGGTAGAGCACTTTTGTTTGGTGTATTCCATTATTTAAAAAAAAAAAAAAAAAAAAAATTATATATATATATATATTTACCAGGAAATCATTTGCTAAAAAACTAACACTAAAATATGTACTTCAATTATTGGGAAATGCAATTAAGGGGAAGTGGGGGGTACTGATGGTGACTTTCCATAGTCCTTTATATATAGCAACAACAACTTGTTACTACTACTACTACTAATAATAATAATATATAATAATACAATCTATGACCACAGGTCAGTTACATCAAACAATAAAGAAAACACATGAATATTGTCTTGTTTTGTTAAAACTGTTCGATGCTAGTGTGAAATGCCTGCCGAATGGCTGAAGGTGGGCATACTTTTTAAATATTCCAAAGCTGTTTAAAAATCCTGTTACACTAAATTTCAACTCAATTAAATTATTTTTTTATTATACTAGTATTATCTAAAAATTTATTTCTCTTATTTTTAAAGTTTATCCAAAATAACGTTTTTATGTATCTTTGTACTTTCCTGGGTCAAATGTCATTCATTAATAAAGTAAGCATTGCAATCACTGGCAAATCACGAAGGTAAATAACACACATTAGCATGATATTCCACTTCTCAGGCCATTTCACACTATTGTGGGTTGGATTATTCTCATATAACCACACTGTCATAATGTCATGGTGTATTTATTCAGACATTGTTTTTAGCCAGGCACCAAACAAAATATTTGCTATTCTTAGTCCCATATATATAACTACTGTGTTAGCTAGCTAGCAATTTCTTGCCATTGTTTTGTTTCTGTAAACAGGATTATGTACTAAATACTCTTTCTTGGCATAGGAACTCTGTGCGTCTAATAATCAGAAAAGTGCAGTATGCTCCAGAGAAGCCGGGTCCACAACCTATGGCAGAAACAACAAGACAGTTTCTCATGTCAGATAAACCCTTACACCTAGAGGCCTCGCTGGACAAAGAGGTTAGCAAGTTCCTTAAGCAGCCAGTCAATAATAATATTCTTAAAGAATTTTATGAATCTGAGATACACAAGGTGCACTCTTGCTTTTCAAATGAATGCAATTTTTAACTAGTGTTTTCCATCTCCATGCTTTCTGCGTGGACAAATAAGTGACAATGTTCCTAATTCAGAAACAGGAAAAAAGTTTTATGGCAGTAGTTTCAGACCTACTCCTAAACCTCCTAAGAATCGCAGATTTTTTTTTGTTCTCCTGTGGGGCATCACATTCATTATTCTTTTTTCACTTGTTATATTACATAAGGTGGAACATTAGAGAAATCACAAACCAGTGCTGGAAGAAACAAATATCTTACAGTATCCTTGGGCTAACAATCAATCATAAGTAGGGAGGTGAATTTGAGTTAAATGAAAAATGAGCTCCATCTAGTGGTGGAAGTGGTGTGCTACAAAATATTAGGTTACAAATTAGATAGTTTACATTAGTAGACATTCACTCCAGCCCTAATTATGCCCACTTGACCACCCAATCATCTAATCAAAACTTAAGACTTGGAAATGTAGACTTAAAGCGATGATTGGATTTGTCAGATGGGTTGGAGTTAATATCTTTAGGAAGGTAGATCACCAGGAACAGGATTGGGCACTCCTGGTTTAGACTGGACTTAGACTTAGATTTATTTAAGTTCACTAAAATTAAATGACTTAGAATGGAAGCATGTTGTTGCCATGCAAAAGGAGAAAATGAAATAAGTAAAAATGTACTGTAATATAAATGTTTTTCACAGTTTCCCAAGATATTCTCATATTGTGACAAGATAATTTCACTTTATTATGACCCACAAATTTATCATTTTATAACAATAAACTTTTATTACAATATACTGTTTGTCCTGTTATACCATGATAAACTATTACACTTTGGAAACCACTTTATCCTATTAGAGTCACACTGACTCGCTGACACTGGGTGAAGGACCCTGAACAGCTCACCAGTCCATTGCAGGGCCAACTCACACACACACACACACACACACACACACACACACACACACACACACACACACACACACAAACATTTACATACAAGCTGACAACTTAGGCCAGTTTGGAACCAAGAGAACATGCAAACTCCACTCAGAATCGTCTTCATGAGCCCAGGACTTGAACCCATTCAATTTTTGCTTTAAGGCAAATGTGCTAACCATTACACCACCGTGCCACCATACCATTAAAAAGTTCACATTATAACCTGATAATGTTTTATTTGTTCTCCACACACCATTTCCTCATTAAAATGATGAAATGGTGTGTAGAGAAGAGATGAACAGATTGATCATTTACACAATTTGATTAAAGTTCTGCTTCATGCTTGGGTTGAGACATGGTGAGACTCTTCTATTTTTGTCTATGTATATTATACAGTGGTGCTTGAAAGTTTGTGAACTCATAAGAATTTTACATATAACAAAGGAGATTTTTGAGGTCCTCAGAAAAAGGGTTGTTGATGCTCATCAGATTGAAAGGGTTACAAAACCATCTCTAAAGTGTTGGGACTATCAATCCACAGTAAGACAGATTGTGTCAAAATATAAGAAATTTAAGACCACTGTTACACTCCCCTGGAGTGGTCTAAGATCACTCCAAGAGCAAGGCGTGTAATAATTGGAACGGACATAAAGGAACCCAGGGTAACGTCTAAGCAACTAAAGACATCCCCCGCATTGACTAATGTTAATGTTCATGAGTCCACCATCAGGAGAACACTAAACAACAATGGTGTGCATGGCAGGGTTGCAGGGAGAAAGCCACTGCTCTTCAAAAAGAACATTGCTTCTCCTCTGCAGTTTGCTCAAGATCACATGGACAAACCAGAAGGGTATTGGAAAAATGTCTTGTGGACAGATGAGCCCAAAATAGAACTTTTTGGTTTGATTGAGAAGCGTTATATTTGTAGAAAGTTAAATACTGAATCCCAGCATAATACACTTATCCCACCTGTGAAACATGTTAGTGGTAGTTTCATGGTTTGGACCTGTTTTTTTTTTTTTAATTACTTTTGCCATTCACAGATGTAACATTGTAATATTGGATCAGCTTTCTCAATAAATAAATGACCAAGTAAAATATTTGTGTCTAATTTATTTAACTATGTTCTAGACTTGTGTAACAACCTGGTGATGTTTAGGTCATATTTATGCAGAAATTTATAAAATTCTTAAGGGTTCACAAACTTTCATGCACCACTGTATTGTAATAAGGATACAGAAGCTAAATTGTATATTGTTACAACAAGAAATATTTATATCTCATAATAAATTAAAAATGCCTTGTAAAAAAAAAACTTATCACAATGAACTTTGCACATTATACATTTCATTATGTTATGCTTTCTATGCTCTCTAACTGCTCAATATGCTTTGATAGCTTAGAAACATACGGCAGTTTATTGCTGCCACTCAGGTAAAAGAAAAGATGAGCATCACTTTATAACATGAAAAGTTTATTGTTATAATGTCAGACCTTTCATGTTATCACAGCATATTTTCACATTATTCGGACATACAAAATTATCATGTTACAACAACATAATATATATCAGGTTATGAAGTGATAATTTTCAAGTTCTAACAATATTTTCTTGTTATAACAGCAAACATTTATTGTTTCAGTGTAATAGGTTTATATGTAAATAAATAAATAAACAGATAAATAAAACATGAAACGTTGTTTTAGACTGAAACCTTTCATGTTATAACGTGATAATGATCTTTTGTTTTACCGAAGTGGCAGCAATACGCTGATTTAGAAACAAATCTTACTTTAAAACTTAATTTAAACTGTGCTGAGTGTTTAACCATTTTACTTTTGGTTCTGTTTCTTAGATCTACTACCATGGTGAACCAATTAATGTAAATGTTCATGTCACAAACAATACAAACAAGACAGTGAAGAAAATGAAGATCTCAGGTTTTTATTAATAGAATTTAGAATTGTATACAGACTATTAAATTTTCCAGATTGATTAAATTATTATTATTATTTGTTTTACCCAATTATAGTTCGTCAATATGCTGATATTTGTCTCTTCAACACTGCTCAATACAAATGTCCAGTGGCAATGGAGGAATCAGAGTATGTATGCATTTTTTAACTGATATATATATATATATATATGTGTGTGTGTGTGTGTGTGTGTGTGTGTGTGTGTGTGTTTGTTTATTTATGTGTCTACCTAATTTTATATTACTGTGTCTGTTTAGTGACATTGTGGCTCCAAGTGCAACATTTTGTAAGGTATATACTCTCACGCCCTTTCTTGCCAACAACCGAGAGAAGCGAGGCTTAGCTCTAGATGGAAAACTGAAACATGAAGACACAAATTTGGCCTCAAGTACACTGTGAGTACTAAGAAGTCATTATTAACGTTACATGTAGTAAGTGACACCAACTACAGTGCTCTCTTTCGATATTGGATGCATTGTTTCATTCTCAAGGTTACGAGAAGGAGCCAGTAAAGAAATTCTGGGTATCATTGTGTCTTATAAAGTCAAAGTGAAACTTGTAGTGTCTCGTGGTGGGTAAGTTTGAACCTCTATTTACTTTAGTGATTTTAAAAGGATTTACACATTTAAATAAAATTTACCTAAATAGTGGTAAAGCCTGCATACAAGAGAACATAATATATACAGTCCCCTCCAAAAGTATTGGAACAGCAAGACCAATTAAATGGTTTGTGATGTGCACCAAAGGCATTTGTGTGTGAGATCAAAAGATGAATATGAGAAGAGAGCACAGAGTTTCTGCTTTTATTCCCTGGTATTTACATTTAAATATATTAAACAACATAGAACATCATACATTTGTACCAAAACACTCAGTTTTTCCAAGTGAGCTTAAGTATTGTAACATGACAAGTGACAGGTGCTTCTTTGACTGATTGTTCCTTAAGTTATAAAAGTAAATTGATTTCACCTAATCACCTTTGGAACTCACATCCATTATATTTACATAGATTTATAATATCTATATAATAGCTTATATTGCAGATCTTTAGGTGTTAAAAACTGTCATATCTCAAACTTGGCACTGAAAGTATTCGAATGAAAGGCCATTGCCAAGATTTGATGACTTGCAAAGCTCTGTTTATAAGCATCTAACTGATCACACAACAAAATCAATTATCTTACTGCTTATAATTGCTTAATTTTTATTAATAGTAATTAAATGTCACCCGATGTCTAACCTGACAATAAGGCTATTTTAAAATGAAAGCAAAAAAAAAATATATATATTTAGTAACACCAAAATACTGTTAACCCCTTGAATGCAAACAATTTATTAATATCTGTTTATGTTGGGATGGCATGGTGGTGTAGTGGTTTACCATGTCAACCTCACAGTAAGAAGGTCTGGGGCTCAGTGAGGACGTTTCAGAGTGGAGTTTGCATGTTCTCCCTGTACTAGTGTGGGTTTCCTCTGGATACTCCAGTTTTTGCGCCCACAGTCCATAGACCTGCACATTAGGCTAACTGGCTGTTCCAAATTGCCACTAAGTATGAGTGTGATTGGTCATGTGTTTTGGCCCTGTGAAAGACTGTTTAGGGTGTACCCGCCTTCATCCAGAATCAGCAAAGATAGGCACCAGCTTCTCCATAACTGTAATAGTTATTGAGGAGTTCAAAATATTTATGTTAAGGACATATGACATTGTCAAAGTAGGCCTTTACAAAACAGTCTTGAATATTTACCATATGCTACATATTAATATACCATAGGATATTGATTAAATATGTCACTACATAAGGAAGAAAAATAAAACATTGGATTATTTTTTTAAATGAACTTATCAATCCAATAAAATCTGATCACCAACGTAAAGTAAATTCTTACAATTACAAATTAAAATGAATAAATGGTTTATTGAGTCAATGTCAAATAGTTTCTTTGATCAATTTTTTAAAAATTGTCCCAACATTTTGTGTTTCAGTGTAAATGCTCTTTTAATAATTATCTGACTCAATCAGATTTACTACGTAGCTGCATGCACCTGCACATTGAAAAAACATTAATTATACAAAACTTGTCTTTAAAATTACTGTATGGGCCACACCAAATTATGTCGAGGGCCACTGAGACACACTGACACATCCCAAAATTAATGGCCCTTTATGGGACAGAGCTGGCACTGGAGTAAAAAAAAACAAACAAACAAACAAAAAAAAAAAACCCCCCAAAAAACCAGTGAAACAAAACAATGACCGTGACACTTCCCAGTTCTGGATATTAGAGACATGATGACATAAAATTTTTAATTTTTAATTGAACTCAACCCTTTTCAGTTGCCTTTGCATTATCAGGTGCACCAAACCACACAATATACACACACTATATACACACTGTTAAAAGCTTTCTCTCTCTCTCTTTTTCTTTCTGGTTACTGGACTTTAAGTAGAAACGGGCAATTCCCAGAATGTGATTACATGCTGATTCTACCTCACTTTGCTCCATCTACAGTGTGTGCTTGGCTACCACACGGACCTTTCAGGAATATTTTAAATCTTGATTTTTTTTTTCTTGATTTAAAAAAATAAATAAAAAATTACTGTCACAGATTTTAAAACAATGAAAATTAGCAAGAAACAAAGGATTAGAGTGCTATGTTTTCAGTTGTATTTCCCTTACTCTATTAAAAAGACAAAATTTGTTTTATTCTTCACAGGCTCTTGGGAGATCTTGCCTCCAGGTACAGCAAACTTGATAAGATAATAGGAAACTTTACCCCACAGACTTTACCTCACAGTTCAATTCACAGACATTCAATGAGCCTGAGATGATTAATTGTTTTAGTTTGTATTACATGGACCGTAAAGAAGAAACTAAATATTATACATACATAATTTTTTATTATTATTTGTTTTTATAAAGCTTAGTTTAAGCCTATTTTAATGATACAGGCAGGTCAGGTGAACAGGAGCCCCACCTTTCCCCACCCGAGAGGTTTGATGGAGATAGGGAGCGGTGTTGGACAGATCATAAGAGCTTATTTCCAATAAGCCTAGCATCTTAATTTGCGCCAGGCCAGGTGGGCATTGTTCTTCACCTGGTTCGACTTCGGGCTGTCTAATTGGCTGAGATTAAAGAACACTAAACCTGATGCCTTCTCCTGTCAGTGGAACCAAACTGCCTTCAGCCAAAGAGATGGCCGACCTTCTCCGCCAAGTGGTCCAAGTCCATGGTATACCGGTTGACATGACCTCGGACCGGGGTCCACAATTCGCCAGTCACTTCAGGAGAGCCTTCTGCTGTTTGCTGGGAGCCTCGGCAAGTCTCTCTTCTGGCTACCACCCACAGTCAAACGGTCAGATTAAATGCATCAACCAGGACCTTGAGAGAACTCTCAGGTGCCTGGCCTGTTCCAATCCTTCCTCTTGGTCAGATCACCTCTTCTGGGAAGAGTACGAACATAACACCCTCTGGCATGCCTCGCTGGGGATGTTCCCGTTCGAGTGCTAGTTTGGGTATGCCCCGCCCCTGTTCCTTGAACAAGAGGCAGAGGTTGGGGGTCGCGGCAGCAGAACAATTTGTTCAGCACTGCCGCCAGGCTTGGCACTCCAGAAAGCCATTTCCTGCCAAAAGGCAGTAGCTGACCGTAGGCGGAGACTAGGGCCCTCCCTCCGCCCCGGGCAGGGGGTCTGGCTTGCCATGCAGGACTTGCCTCTCCGCAAACAGGGCTTAACCTGGAGATGTGTGAGATAACCTTAAGATGTGTGAGATAAGTGAGATGGGTCAATCCTGTGACAGACTGTCTCCTACTTTCCTCCTCCATGTGGATCAACCCTATGTTCCACGTGTCCTGCTTGAAGCCACACCACCACCAACACCCTTCTTTGTGGTAAGGGGGAAGGATCTGCACCTGCTTGTAATTAACTATCAGGCACATAGCCTATTTAAGAAGCCAGCACTGTTTAGAAGTTGCTGGGTCTTTGTGTATGTAAAGTCACACAATTCACAGCCAGTAACTCAGTGTTTCTCTTCCTGAGTTTTTGAGTGGCCTTGAGCCAGTTAGCTTTTTGGTTCAAGAGAAAAGAAGAAAAAAGAAAACGAACAAAAAAAGAGAAAAGGGAAAAAGAAAAAAGGGAAAAAGAGAAAAAAAAGAATATTAAAGAAGAAAGGGGGAAAGATAGCTTGCATAGAGAAGCAATCTGCCTGTCCCCCCCTCCCTGTCTGTCTCCCTGTTCTGCTTGTATTTCCGTGTTTCTGTTGAGGGAGCGGGTACTCCCTCCGTTGCCTGCTATTTTGGCAAGGCCAGTTCTCTTTCCCGGCATCCTTGGTTCCGTCTTTTCCATGACTGCTTTCTTGTCCCCATTTTGGCTCAGGGTTTGGGCCAAAAAAAACCAAACAAGGCAAGTGGCGACGACGCTTCCGCCGTCACCACGTTACAATAGTGTCAGGAAGAGGAGAATCAGATAATGTTGACCAAAGAATAATGAGCTGCTGAATTTTTGCATCAAGTAAGCATGGACAATTAGTATCCTCAGTTACTAAATGACAAGAAATGAAAGTGTAATTAAAAGGCAAAGTGATGTAACACAATGGTAAACATGCCCCTGTCAACTTTTGTAGAGCACATAGATATAAAATTCTGACTTAGTTTCTAGTTCCAAAAGCAATTTTTTTAAACTTGGTCAAAAAAAAATCTTTCCTTTGTATGATTGTCAGGTGATTTAAGTGACATGCATTAAGAAATCAAAGACTTTTGTTATGCATTTCTGTAAATACGCCAATGTAATAGGAAATTGGGTAGAATATAAATATCATACATGTTTATATGCTCTCTAAGAATATAAGATCTGCTAATGGAGGTTAAATGCTCTCTCTCTCTCTCTCTCTCTCACAGCTAAATAATGATGTATATATCCACATACGATATATATATGTTCACATGCGAATTAATAATTTAATTACAAATCATTCATAAAAGCTGTATGAAGGTGATCTTTTATTCACAGAAAACATTAATTAAATAGTTTGGACACTTTTTTAATGGACCAAAATAAATAAATAAATAATAAATATAACAAAAGCTGAATTCTAACCAGAATATTTGAATGTTAATATTAAAAGTAAAACTAAACTCCAATGAAACATTTGTTGTAGCACTTGTACAGTCATATTTTGCTCTGTATTCTTTATTTTTATTTACTGAAGATTGTATTGTTTACACTTTCCACCCTAGTGATGTTGCAGTGGAGCTACCCTTCACGTTAATGCACCCTAAACCAGTCGAGGAATTCATCTACAAAGATGGTGTGTTTAAATGTATTCTTTTACATTACCTGCAAATGATTGCTTTTTGAAGTAATAAAGAATGTGTAATAAACTTTACAGAATTATTTAATTTAGACCTTGATATGCTTATACAATTATGTACAACCATCATGTTGATGTTTTTGAATAATCATTTTCAGTTTTAGTTTCAGTTTTTACAATAGTCAATGGAAAATTTTGCTCGCATTCTTAGTGTTTTACTTGTCATTTACTAGTCAGCTTCTGAGTCATGCTCAAAAAGCAAAACTAATCTAAGTCAACATGTTCTCCTCTTGTGCTTAATTTTGTCTAGTTGAAGAAATGTATTTAACTACTCATGTCTTACAAAATACAGTTATTATTATTATTAATTATTAATATTATTATTATTATTATTATTGTTGTTGTTGTTGTTGTTGTTATTATTATTATTATATTATTTTATTATTATTAGAGCTACTTTGCTACAATTACCACTACTAAAAATAATATTGTTATATTTCTTTACCTTTTCCTTCTCCCCTTTTTCTTCTGTGTAAGCATTAGAAAATGATGCACCTATTGACACAAACCTGATCGAGTTTGACACAAAGTAAGTATAAAAAAAAAATTATATATTAATTATATATAAGTATACTTTTTTTGTCATCGTCAAAAAAATGCCCTTTGTATTTCCTTAATATATGATTATTCATTCATTCAAGGACTGTGTCTATTACTTATATTAAATGTGTGTTCAGATTTGTGTCTGTTTGTTCTTTTAATCATTACAAAATCCACATTCATTTTACATTACATTACATTTACAGCATATAGCAGACACTCTTAACCAAAGCGACTTACAGAAGTGCTTTAAAGTCACTAACAGTGAATATATTCTTATACTGGTTTGTCAGGACACAGATTCAGTATACCATCAGTCAAAAAGTCAGTGGATAGGTGTTGTGTGCAGGGTTTTTTATTTTGGTGTGTGTGTGTGTGTGTGTGTGTGTGTGTGTGTGTGTGTGTGTGTGTGTGTGTGTGTGTGTGTGTGTGTGTGTGAAAAACAAAGTGCTAATCTAAGTACTGCCGAAAAAGGTAGGTTTTCAGCCGTCGTTTGAAGATACCCAGTGACTCAGATGTCCGACCATCCAGAGGAAGTTCATTCCACCACCTTGGAGCCAAAACAGAGAAAAGTTCTCCCTTGACCCTTGGTAGAAGGAGGGACCAGCCTAGCAGTGATAGAGGATCTGAGAGAACGCAGTGCAGTGCGGGGTGTGATAAGTGCTTTACATTCACAGGACTTTTATTACTGGGACATGAAGTGGAGCTTCCTGACAGTTTAACTTTGGCTTCACAAGGATTAGCTGTTTGGTTCAACAGAGCAGTGACTGCAGGGATCTTAAAACCTATTATTTTGGATATTATTTATAAAATCCACCCTAATGTTGTTGGTAGTGTATGTGTTTACTGATGAACAGATGTCTTTTGTGCAAATTTTGATAAATGCAAATAGCCGTAACTGCATTACTGAATGCATTAGTACTGAAAGTATGGTTGATAATTTACAAGGCTGATTAACGGACTGAGTTAACAGGCCCAAGGCTAAAAGGACTTAAAGTTGAATAAAAGTTTCCCGGTTTCTCATCAGTGCCCGCACCCGGAAATTGGCGCTGCATCTCATTAAAAAAAATTTTTCCCTGGAAAACTATGCTCAATACCTCGGAAAACGCCTCAGACAACATACAAATGACACAAAATGCAATTCTGTGATTGTGATTCTAAGATCGGTTTAGTTCTGTTTGAAATAGATATATTTTCTAAATATTTTTGGAACTGCATGGCTGCTGTTCTATAGACAGTTGTTCAGAGTTTCAGAGTTTAATACATGTTAAATGTACATGTACATGTAGGCATGGCGCAGCTGTGGCTTAATGGTTAGAAAGGCAGCTTTGGGACTAAAGGGTTGCTGGTCTGATTTGATTCCCGATCCAGAAGGAAAAATGTGTGGCAGCGGGGAGAGTGAGTTGCACCTTCCCTTCCTCCACATACATGGCTGCTCTCTGGGCGCTGTAATGTGTAGCAGCCCACTGCTCCAAGTGTGTGCTCACTGTTTATGCATGTGTGCTTACTTTGGATGGGTGGAATGCAGAAGTCAAAATTTGAATTATAAAAATAAAATTAAAATATTTTTGATTTACATAAAACCATATTTCTCTGTCTGTCAATAAAAGTGGCAATATATTATGCTGTCCATACTGTACTACTGGACATCTAAATATCCCCAGAGAAGTCACGTTTAACAAAAATCCTCCATGCTGAATGCGTGGCTGCAGTGTCAGAGGAAGATGAAGTTTTGAAATAAATGGTGTTTTTTATTTCACAAACTTTGCCAAAACAGATATTGCTAATGATAAACTTTATGATACTTAACACTTTACTTGTTTATGTGGTTCCAGAATGTTTTTATTGTTGCTGTTGGCATGTTTTGTGTTATATATTTTGCTGTTTGTGTTAAACAAGTTGTTTATTTAGTTTTATGTTTAGTTTTAAATAAATAACATTTGGACTAACAGTGATTGTCATTTTATACCTTTTATTCTAGAAATACATAGGTCCGAAAAAGGTATTAAAAAAGTAAAGAGGTCCGAAACAAAAAAGATGTCACTTTAAAATAAAAGAGGTCTTACAAATGCTGAAAACCTGCCTCCACACTCTTTAAACATCAAGGAGTAATATGCAGTGCATTAAAATAGCAACAAAAAAACTAAACAAAACCAAACACCCCAAACAAAACAAACAAAACAAACAAACAAACAAACAAAAAACCCTAAAACATACAAAAAAAATTTAGTTGCAATTTTCAGCATTGATTTTCTCAAAACATTTTTTTGTGAATTAGCACTTGTGTTGCCAAATATGCACCAAAGACAAGGTGGATGTCGCTAAGGGGGAATATTCATTTTAGTGACATTCCCAATGCCTGTGCTGCATACAGTATATGTGGTGAAGTTAGAAAAGTACAAGTAAGTAACTATAAAGAACAGACACCCAACCCGGCTCAAGACAAAACCTTTTCTAGATCGCTCTCTCAGTCAAGTGTAGCCAATCTTTGTTGTAAAATAATGGTTTAAAAACTGATTTCTGAGGGAGGAAGTTGTGCATATAGGGAAAACAAACTGTTCATAATCATATATGGTAGATAAAAAAAATACAATTTAGATGATAAAAGGACATGGAAAATTGGCAGTCATCATGTTTACATACCAGATTGTAAATACCATATGTTTAAAAATTAGATTGGGCAGGGAAAACATCCGTTGGCTTCACTTTTGATACTAGAACCACTGTCCACTTATATTAATTGTCGATAATGGATATCCCAAAATTATGAGGTGAAGCATCCTTCAGGAGGTGACCTTTTAATGAATAAGATGTGCATGAAAAAATTTTAATATTGCAGTACACTGTGTTGTGATAAAATTACAGAATAAAATAAAATTCTGTGGGAAGCTGGTTGTGGTAAAATAATTTTTTTTTCTTCATTTGTTTCTAGTGATGATGATATCATTTTTGAAGATTTTGCAAGGCAAAGACTTATTGGATCAAAGGATGAAAAAGATGAGGAGGAGGAAGGTACAGACTCACCTAAGCTGAATGACAGATAAATGAAGACCGCAGAAGTTTTACCTGATTCCACCTTACAGGATCCTCTGAAACACCCTGTAGAGACAAACCAGAAGTCTGTGACACCTTTAAGAACACATCACTGTGGTGCAGTTGTTGTGCTCCTGTTTACATCGGTTTTCTCCATACTGAATGGGTGTACATATGTAAAAGTGTTGAAAAGCATTACCTCGTTAAATAAGCATTTTGCAGGTGAGATTAACTCCCTGGGTTTCTACAGGGTGCCTACACTGTATTTATAGCAAAACACAGGAATATCATTTGATCATTATTTAAATGACCATCAGTAACTAGCATGCCTTTGTTGTTATATTGTTTATGTTCTTTTTCCATAAGAAGAGAAAAAAAAACACAAATCATACATTTGTGATTAAACCTATTTAAATTATATCTGTTTTAAACACTTTGTAAAGAAGAATTGTTATTACTATGACCACTGTCAGAATGTCTTGCTTTGATGGACAGTCAATGCATTAATTACTGAACAAAATCAATTACTAAACGAGTATTAAAACATATGAAGGTAGGTAATTAAAATGTGTCCAATGAAACACTTCAGGGAGGCAGTTAGTGTAACTTGTCCTTAGTGAGTACTGACACAATTACACTTTTGCAATAGGAAGTCATCTTGAATGATTCAGGGATGATTTAGGGTATCATTTTTTACATTTTAATTTAAATCGAACAAAAAATATAATTAAACAGATTTAATAAGTAACCAAATTAAATCACTGTGCACCATCCACTTTATAAATGACTAAGATTTTATTTCTGTTATGTATATGGTGCAATATAAGCATGAAACAAATTGGCCAAAAATTAAAAACAACAACAAACAACAAAAGCCACAACTCTAGCCATGGCAATGCAGGAACAACTAAAATGAATCCAAAACTACCAGCCACCAATATAGAAATGGGATCAATTTGACATAATTTTTCTAAAATATTTATTTTTTAGCAGATACAGTAATTGCTGGTATATAGTTGTATTGCGCAGTATATACAACCTTTTTATAGGTATGTGTTTGTTATTGTCACTTAAAGCATTTAATTGCTGAAAAGTACAACTAGTCAAAAGTAAAGATGCAGTGTTTTCAGACCTTGAAAATGAAGAGAAATCAAAACTATATTAAATTTTAAACAACACATGTTTGAACTTGAATGGGGTGTGCTTGGGGTGAGTTCAGAAATCAGTATTTGATGGAATAATGCCTTTTTAATCAAGGCATTCTCATTTTACACACAGCTTTTTCACAGTTTCCTCTGGGGTGACTTGATGCCACTGCTGGTGCAAAAATCTAATCAGCTCAGCTTTGTTTGCTATAACCATCCATCTTTCTCTTGATCAAACTGCAGAGGTTTTCACTGTTTCAGGTCTGTAAATTAGGTTGGCCATGACAGGGTCTTGATCTTGTAGTCCTCCTTCCACACCTTAATTGATCTAACTGTGTGGCTTAGTGCATTGTCATGCTGGAAAACCCAATCGTCAGAGTTAGGGCATATTGCCAGAGCAGAAAAAAGCGTTTTCCTCAGAATAACCTTGTACTGGCTTGATTCATTAATCCTTCACAATAGATAGATAGATAGATAGATAGATAGATAGATAGATAGATAGATAGATAGATAGATAGATAGATAGATAGA
>JAQMYF010000013.1:14364600-14375105 GCA_030014195.1 Neosilurus mollespiculum | reverse complement strand
GATAGATAGATAGATAGATAGATAGATAGATAGATAGATAGATAGATAGATAGATAGATAGATAGATAGATAGTCAGTCATAACCAATCCTTCATGAAAATTCACAGTGGGTTTGGGACAGTGTGGCTTGTAGGCCTCTCCAGCTGTTTGATTTCTCCATCTAACCATTTGACAGTGAAGTAATGAAAAAACCTATAAGCCTTTTTTTTCTAGCTTTGCATGACTTCAACCTGAAGGAACCTATTTTGAACTGTGCTTGTGGTGTAGTTGACCCCAGCTGCCACTCTTTTTGTAGGTCATTAATGTCATCCTACGATTGTTAAGTGAAATTCAAAGGAGTTAATGATAATTCTGTTCCATGAAGAGTCTTTGGAATGTGATCAAGAGGATAGTCATAAGCCATCTATTAAAGTTAAGCTGATTAAATGTTTGCACCAGGAATGACAAAGTTACCCAAGAGCAATAGGAAAGTCTGAAGAGCATGTTAAGATGCATGTTCTCTGTAATTAAAATGTTATCAATTATATAATGCCAAAAGACTTCTAAAGGGGTCTTGGCTTAAGAGATCATTAAAATATGTAGTCAAAAGACAGTATTCAAAGTGTATGAACCACTGCTCTACTTATGCACATGACTAAACAGTGTGTATTTATGTGAATGTACATAAAATCTATTTGTATTTAGTTCAAATTTGATTTGGATCTATTCTGTGAGGATGGTGTTTGTGCCAGTGGTAATGGGAATATGAAGAATATATACCAGTCTTATGGCTTATTTTAGTGTTTGGTTAATGGCTATGGAAAATGAAGCCAAAATGTTTTAAACTTAAAAACTATGATTTTTTTCATGTTGGTACCCTTTTGATATTTTTTGGCAGTTTCTTTTGAAATATATGTCCAATAAATTGATTTCACATAAAATCTTTGTACTGTAAAAGGTTATTGCACTTCTAATTAGAATATTGTCATGGGTAAAGAGTTCAGGTGTGCAATGAAAGGAAAAGGGCACAGATTTACAAGGGCCAGGATTGGGAGGTTTACTTTCAAAAAGCATACTAATCACCAGGACTTAATGTCATGTTTATCATGACTGATTCAGATAAAATCAACTGTTACACTAATAAACATATACAAACTGAGTGATTAAGTTTTTTGGCTAACTAGTCTTATAACTGTTTTCATAACCAGTCAGCATCACCTACTACAGTCTCAAAATATATATTAGTAGTAGTTATACACTGGGCCTTAAGGTGTAAGGAAACACAATTTAAAACATCAATCCAGAGACATGTACATTAGACTTACTGACTGTTCGAAACTGTCTTTACGGACTGTAAAGGGATTATTTAAATAATTAATCGTGTGATTTTCTCAAACTGTCAGGCAGTGATCATACAAGAACAATTGGTCCAAGGATTAGAATCATACCTAAGATATGGATCTGTTTTAGGCAAACTCTCTTCTGTGTGCACAGCAACTTTTGAAAATCACATACAGTAGTGTGCAGTGATGATTATACACTTAACAAAATTAAGATAAATCAAAAGCCAAGTATTATTCAAGTATTTATTTCATGTAATATTGGAACATATTGATGAGAATTAGTAAACAAACAACAATATATAGCAATAACAAAAATAACAGTCTCTTCTTTGAGAAAAAGGTCAATATTTATTTAGGCCACCCTTTACTTTGATTACAGAATTTAACCTTTCAGGCATAGTGTTCACATAGTTTTTTATTTCTTCACTCGCTAAACCATTCCATATGGTTTGAAGTTCATTCATGCTATGCAAAAGTAAAAAAAAATAAAATTTGCAACACCTTTCAATTTTTCTGAAAAATCAAATTGGTATTTTCAGTGTTTATTAGCCATACTTTTAGCTCAATATACTTGTTGGAATGAGGCACTTGTTGCATTGTTCAATACATTTTCGCCAAAAAAATTATAGAGAAGTAATTTTTTACTTCTTTTTATTAGGCCCTTTTATTTTATTAGCCCTTTTAAACAAAAGTGGTGGTGTACAATCTTCACTGCACACAACTGTAAGTCCATAGTTATGTCTGAGACTTGAATGATGTGTGTAATTTTGTTGCTAAGTCCTTGCTACATGTATGTATCTGAACTCTTAATATTATCCTATGAAACAATATGAACTTTATTGAATATCTTGCCTGAATACCAAATGTAAATCTTTTATTGGACATGTTTGAACTTTTGTTGCTTAGTCAAAAAGACAAGGTTTCCTTTAATTACACTGGAAACAAACATAACAAATTACACTCAAGGGGCACAGAACAGAATTAGAGTGGACTAAGGGCCACAGCTTAAATTGCCAAGAGATCAATTATGCCGGTATATACTTAGAGTAGTCATTGTTGGCCAATTATCTATCCCTACTTATTGTAAACAACATCAAAGTTAACACTAGGAACATACATCATTATATTTGGCTCTGTAAGCATCTTTGTCCCAAATGCATTTGGTTTGTGTTCATTTAATTATGATATGAAAACATGTCTATGGTTTACACTGTCCCAGCATTATTGCAGGTGGCCTGCAATATAGAAATACAAGGCAGTTAGTCTTGTACTTATTTTTTGTAGTTTTGTGGATATAGTAAATATCTGTAGATTCCAGGCCCAGTGCTGTGGACTATCAGGTGCCACTGAACTTATTCCAGTGGTAACTGTTTTTGTTTGTAGTGAGAAAAAAAATATATTGCAGGTATAATATTGTATGATAATTTATATTAAAAAAATCTAATTAATTTAAATGTTTTAATTATGTTTAGAATATTTATTTTTTTTAATATACATTTTAGTATATTTTGAATACTGAGGGGTGGCATGGTGGCATAGTAGTTAGAATGTCCTGGGTTTGAATCACAGGCTCACTGAGGGCATTTATGTGTGGAGTTTGCATGTTCTCCTTCTGCATGAGTAGGTTTACTCTGGTTTCCTCCCACAGACCTGCAAATTAGACTAATTGTCTGTTGAAATTGGCTCTAGATATGAGTGCATGTGGTTGTGTGTATATGCTGGCCCTGCGATAAACTGGCTAGCTCTTCAGGGTGTAGACTGCCTTCAACCAAAGTTGGGTGAGATTGGTTACAGCCCCTCATGACCCTAGTAGAACAAAGCACTTTGGCAAATAAATAAATTAATAAATATACTGAATACATTTTAATCTGAAGTCAACTGCTTATTAAGTGCAAATCTGAAGTGTAAGGATGTGAGAGACTTTGACAGAGGGACAGATTGTGCTGGCTAAACGACTGGGTTAGGGTTTACCTAGAATGCCCGATTGGGTCCAATCCCACAGAAGAACTACTGTAGTTCATTTTGCAGAAAGATTATTCTTGTTAAGATAAAAATGTATTGGAACAGAAAGTGCATCATAGTTTGGAGCACAGAAGGCCAGAATCATTAGATTATTCTAAGAGAATGGGGCCTGTCACTGCGATGGCCTGGCTAGCTGTCCAGGGTGTACCCCGCCCTCGCCCAGAGTCGGCTGAGATGGGCGCCAGCCTCCCCGCGACCCTAAGTAGGAATAAGCGGTTCAGAAGATGAATGAATGAATGAATGGGGCCTGACATTCATTTGGGTGTTACTTTAACACATACCACCTACCTAAACTGTGTTGCCAGTCAAGTAGACCCCTTCAGGGCAGTGGTATTCTTTAATGGTAGCAAGCTCTTTTACCAGAATAATGTGCCCTGCTACTCTCCAAAAAATGGATTGAGGAACATCACAAAGAGGTCAAGGGATTGACTTGGCCTCCAAATTACCCAAATCCAAACAAGCATCTCTGTGATGTCCTGAACAAAAATTCAGTTCTGTGGAGGCCTCACCTCACAACTTACAGAACTTAAATTATCTGCTGCTAACATCTGGTCACTATTACCATGGCATACCATCAGAGGCAAATAACAAGAAGTGTTGAAGCCCCACTGTGTGTCTTATTAAAGGTAAAGATAATGTAATGGATGATGCACGCTCTCAGGCCCCGTTGTGACATTATGAAAGCCTTTTAAAGGGTGGGAGATTCCTCCATGATGCACTGGGGTAAAAGTCAGTGTCGGTGAGATGTGCTGCTTCCATTAAAGAAATGCCAAGTGCTCACACACGCCCTTCTCTAAAAAAGCCCCTCTGCTGTGCCTGACAAGTGATTTAAATAGTGACACAACATGTGTCATCACACTTCAGCCATTCACAAAGCTTGGTGATATGTAAAGCTGTGAAAAATAAATGAAAATATAAAGGAAAATAAAGAGCCCTTTTTGTGTTGTCTCAAGCCTGCCTCCCATAACCTCATTTTCATTCTAATCCAAAGGAGCACCGTTTGTGTCTTTTCTTTCTCAGCTCTTGAAAATTTTCCTATTATTAAAACATTTCTATAGCATGAGGCTATACAATTATAACAGATGTTAGAGTTATACCACAGGTCACAGCCATGCTTTCTCGCAATCTTGCAATGAGAAGAAGTCTGCACAAACTCTATCTCTCTCTTGAAAACTATACAATTAGTATAGAGATATTCATTCATTTGTGAATCACTTTATCCTACTAGGGTAAGAGGCAGGAGCCTATCTTAGCCAACTCTGAACAAAGTACACTCTTAACAGCTCATCAGTCCATTGCAGGGTGAACAGTTTGAATAGTTTTGTGTATAAAGGGACATACACGTGTACACAGTAGGATAAATACAGAATACTAATAGAAATACTGAAGTGGCTGTAGTATAGAGGTAATAATGTAATGGTGTGTTCATGTACAGTGTGTATAATGTGTGTGCAAGATGTTGTGTGCAGATTGTCTGGTATTTCAACAGTTCAGTAGCCTGATGGCTTGCGGGTCGAAACTGTCCCTGAATCTGCTGGTGTGAGTGCGGATGCTCCTGTACCATTTGCCTGACTGCAGGAGCAGATAGAGTGTGTGGCTGGTATCAGAGAGGATCCGCTGGACATTCCTCCTACACCGCTGTGTCTAGAGATCCTGGATGGCTGGCTGTGCCGATCTGACCACCCTCTGTAGAGCTTTGCGGTCCAGAGCATTACAACTGCAATTACAATAAAGGTAGTGATGCAGCCAGACAGAATACTCTCAATGGTGCATCGGTAAAAGTTGGTGAGTATTCTGGAGTCTATGCCAAACCTTCACAGCCGCCAAAGAAATAGGAGCTGTTGTCTTGCTGCTTTTGTGATCACACTCAGTTGATGTGACCAGCTCAGAGGATGTAGTTCCCCAGCAACTTGAAGCAACTGACTCTCTCCACCTCTGTTTCCTCAATGTGGATAGGGGTGTGCCCTCCACTCTGCAGTCTGCTGTAGTCCACAATGAGCTCCTTGGTCTTGCTGACGTTAAGCAGCAGGTTGTTGTCCCGGCACCATGATGTCAGGGCTCTCACCTCTGCTATGTAAGCAGACTCATCTCCACCTGAAATGAAGCCAGTGATGGTGGTGTCGTCTGCAAATTTGATGACAGTGTTAAAGCTGTGTGTGGCCGTACAGTCGTGGGTGAGCAGGGTGTACAGCAGGGGGCTGAGCACATATCCCTGGGGGGCATCAGTGCTGAGCGTCAGTGTGGAGGACGTGACACTACCAATCCGCACCACCTGTTGTCCACCCGTCAGAAAGTCCAGGATCTAGTTGCATAAGGAGACACTGATGAGCAGATCCAGAAGCTTAATGACAAGCATGGATGGAAGTATGGTATTGAAAGCAGAGCTGTAGTCAATAAACAGCATCCGCACATAAGTGTTCTTGTGGTCCAGGTGTGAGAGGGCAGTGTGCAGAGTCAGCACTATTGCATCATCTGTGGATATGTTTAACTGGTAGGCAAACTAAAATGGGTTGAGTGTAGCAGGCAGTGAAGATGTGATTTGAGATTTGAATATATGCTGAAAGTACTTCATGATGATGGAGATGAGAGCTACTGGGCGATAGTCATTGAGGCAGCTCACATTAGATTTCTTAGGGACAGGGACAATGGTGGTCCTCTTGAAGCATGTGGGGACTACAGACAAGAGCAGGGAAAGGTAAAAATGTTTGTGAAGATATCTGACCTGGGATGTTGTCTGGTCCAGGAGCTTTCCTTGTGTTTAGGGATCAGCTGTCCTCTGACAGAAACTCTTGCTTGCGAGCATAGAGGGTGTTCAGCAGGACCAAGGAGTGATCTTGCAGCAGGACCGAGGAGTGATCTGATTTGCCAAAGGCTGGTTGAGGGCGGGCTTTGTAGGCGTGTTCAAGCAGAGTATAAACATGATCCAGGAAGTTATGGCCGCATGTTGGAAAGTCTACGTGCTGGTAGTACTTAGGCAGAACTTTCTTCATGTTCGACTTGTTAAAGTCACCAGCCACGGTGAAAGCAGCTTCCAGGAGAACTGTTTTCTGCCAGTTGATAACCTCATACAGTTCGTCCAGTGCCCACATGGTGTCGGTGTGGGGGTAATATAAACAGCGGTACAGAACACTGCTATAAACTCTCTGGGCAGATAAAAAGGTCTGCATTTGAATATGAGGTGTTCAAGATCCGGAGAGCACCCCTACAAAACTCTACATCCACATACCACCACTTGTTATTTATTATGCATCCTGCACTTCCCCAGTTCCTTTGTCTGGTCCTGGCATTGAATCGAGAGGCCCTCAGGAACAATAGCCGAGTCAGGGACTGAGGGGTCCAGCCATGTCTCCGTAAAAATGAAGACATTGCAGTCACTAATGTCACGGTGGAAGTTCATCCTGACCCGTAGTTCATCCAGCTTGTTTTCCAACCTTTGGGCGTTAGCCAAGAGAACGCTGGGAAGTGGGGTATGGTGTTGTCTCTTTCTCAGCCTGATCAGAAGTCCAACTCTTTCCCCCCTTTTCCTCAGGCGTTGTTTCCATTCCGGTAGCCAAGGTAAGCCACCTCCATTCATAAAAAAGTCTGTTTGTGTGGTCAGAGATTGAATATTCTCGGATATGTAAAAGAGCCTGTCTGTCATATGTGATCACTGCATTACATGTTGTCACAAAACAAGAAAATAACATTAAAAACACTACTTCCCAGGTTCCAGCACAAGTCATTATATTTCAGTCCTGGTTTAATATATACTTTAAGAGATTCCAGTATGAATATTCTACTAATTTTTCACAGAAAGGACCAATCAATGAACAGAAATTATTATAACTTGTAACTATCATAACTTTCTATTACTTGTTACTATAACTTGTTTGGTAAAGCATTTTGTTAATAGCATTTTATTAGTTAAAGGAGAAGACCTGAGATGTAGATTTCTGGTAAACTGGGATGCTTGGATGCTGTCACTCTCCCACTCTCACATGCTCACTCAGGTCCGTCAACAGTGGAGTGGCCGATTGCCTTATGTCACATGGTTCCTTTAGGTCTGTCTTCCTGCCTGCTCTCTTTTTAGATATGCTGTTATAGTCAGTCATGCTTGAGTCATGCTGGAAAGAGTTAACTGGCGTCATTTGACTTTCCCTTTGGTGCTTGTGTCAGTCTATGGTATCCGTGGAAAGTTCTAGATTTGGCCTATGTGAACAATGCAGATATAAAAACAGACTTAGCTTGTGGATTTGCTCATTTTGAGACAACGAGGATGCAACTCCCAGCCTTTTGATAATTGACAGCTGCTCTCTCTATGGAATCTGACACCATATTGAATTTAGCATCAGGTATTTGACTGTAGCAGAGCTGGGCCAGGCAGAAGTTACCTTCTGACTGGCTGGCTGACTGATTTGTGTGGTGAGGAAAAGAAAATAGGCACAGTATATTTTTCACCCTTACAATTAATAAAAGGGCAGAAAAAATTTGAATAATAATTCAATTATGCAGAACTCAAATGTCCCCATACAGAACTGATGACTTTTATGTTGGTGAGCACTTCAGCATACACAACCATTCACACTCACACTTACACCAACACCTTTAGTATTGAGATTTTGAATAAATTTACATTTTTAAACACAAACCTGGAGAACTTTTATTTTACACTTGCAATTTAGTAAAAAAATACTTGAATTACAGATTTATATACATATTGTTCAAAAGTTTGTGGTAGCTTCAGAAATTTCTTTTTTTCTTAAAAGAAAGGCTCTTTTTTCAATAAAAAAGAATACATTGATTAGAAGGACAGACTGGACACTGATGATGTTGTGTATATAATAGGTGGGAAAGGCTGGATTTTTATTGGATATCACCATAGGAGGCCCATTTTCAGGTACTAGCATATTTGTATTCTAATTGTACATTGTGGTAACTAATGCATGTTTGTCATATTAAAAGCCCAATTGATCAGTAGAAAACCCTTTTGCAATTATGTCAGCACATATGAAAACTGTTGTGCTGATTAAAGAAGCAGTAAAATTGACCTTCTTCAAGCCTAACTTGCTGTACGTGCTACTATGGGCAGTCTATGGGGAAAAATGTGGCAAAACCGTGGTTGAACCTTGTACATCACTTGTGCGTGTGTGTTCAGCGCCATAGAATGTCACAGACTGGTGGTGGAGACTTTCTCACATGTAAATCCTATGGGTCTTGCTAAAAATCAAGAACACATACAGTACGTATGGGACCCGTACCCCTTTTGGCTGGAAGGGGCTTTGCGAAGAAAGTAAGATGCATGAGTGACACACAGTCATTGTACCAGTGATGTGCCTCAGAAGTACTCCACAGTTACTCCACACTTGCTATTTGTGTGGCCCACAAGACAGAAGTACATCTCACTTTCTACCCCATGTGTGGCATGCACACGGTACACCTGACCTGCACGTTACAGAAGTGGCAAGACTCCGGCTACATACATTGGGGTGATCATGTAGTGTGTAGCATTGTAGAAGTTTAGAAGGTGGCTGTCTCCCTACCACTACAATGACTGAGGGTGTTGTACCTCTGTAGGCAGATGACAGAAGCTGAGTAGAGGCACGAAGCAAGTCAGGGGGGACTGTCATGTGCAATATGTTCTCCTGGCACACAAATTGCAAGTCACTCCACATGCAGTGAACATGCACTAAGCACGAGTGTCGGGCATATGATTTTCACAGGCTATTGAAGCAATTTTCCCCACGCCTCATGCAAGACAGGTGTGCAGCTTGTACTTGACAACATGTCAACTATGCCTGTACTCTTTCCCGAACTTCCCTGTTCCGATTCCTGTGGCTCAGCTGCGAGCTACCAAACACTGTGACCCGTACATGTCCAATACACATATAGCAGGTTGTGAGGTAGGTCTTAAGCTAGCTATCTGGAGAGTCAGCATTTGTGAGTTTGATTATAGACTCAAAATGCCCAGTAAAAAAATCTTTCTCCTGAAACTCATTAGTCTGGCACAGAATAAAGGAAAAGATGCTGGAGGAGTACTTCACACCACCTTTCATGTATGGTGAGGAAATATGATGGTCTGGGGGTGCTTTGTTGGTGGTAAAGTGGGTTGTACAGGGTAAAAGAGATCTTGGACAAAGAAGGCTATCAGTCCACTTTGCAAAACCATGCCAAACTCTGCACACAGTGGTTGATTTAAACCTCTTTCTTTCTACAACAGGACAATGCAAGAAGTATTTAGAGAAGAAGCTATTAGCTTGTATTCTGTCAATAATGGAGTGTCTAGCGCAGTCACCGGATCTCAACCTGATTGAGCTGTTGTGGGAGTAACTCAACCATAGGGTGTGTAAGAAGTGCCTATCAATTCAGTCCAACTTGTGGGAGGTGCTTCAAGAAGCATGGGATAAAATTTCTCCATTTTACCTTGACAAATTGACAGCTAGAATGACAAAGGTCTGCAAGGCTGTAATAGCTGCCATTGAAGGATTTTAGACAAAAGCAAAATTTGAAGGATAAAATTATTATTTCAAGTAAAAGTTATTTTTTGTGACCTGTCGATGTGCTGATTAAATTTTATAATTACATTTCCTCATTTCATAGATGTAAGTTTGTGTTTTGATGTAAAATGTGATTTTCCTGGGTGACCCCAATCTTTTGAATGGTAGTGTAAACCTGGGTATGTTATTAATATGCAAACGCTAAAAGATTTTTGCGATTAGAAAATTTGTTAATAAATTAACACATGTAAGCTAGTTTCCTCTATGCATATTTTAATATTATTTTAACAAATAGCAGAGCCATTTGCTCCTACAAAAATATCTGCAGTAATAATTTTTTTAACATGTTTTTATTTGGAAAAAAAGAACATTAATCTTAAATATTTTACAGATATTTACAAATATTTTCTCCCTCCACCCGCCCCCACAGTACTGCCAATAGAATACAAAATATTAATTAAATGAGATAAAAATAAATACTTCTTTGAGTATAAAGGGCTTCCCAGATCTGTCCTCTTATCAGAGTTTATGGAAGGAATCTCTAAGCTGTCTAAGAGTTTGAGCATGTCCAAATCATCCTCTGGAAACTCAGATGTATATATATATATATATATATATATATATATATAGCATAGCATAGCATAGCATAGAATAGCATAGCATCATCTTCCGCTTATCCGGGGCAGCA
>JAQMYF010000013.1:14343547-14355578 GCA_030014195.1 Neosilurus mollespiculum | reverse complement strand
AGAACAGGCCTGCGGGCGACTTATGTGGTCCTTGGGGGCGACCTGGTGCCCGCGGGCACCGTGTTGGTGACCCCTGGCATAGATAGTTCTGTAATCAGTTGATTTTATGATGTTGAGAGGGTTCAAACGCTCTCCTTACTTTAGTATGATGCTTAATATGAAACTAAATTTTGGTTATCTCAATTATTAAGAGAGTTGGTCGGGAGCCCCTTTACCCTTCGTCGGTTGGAAGCCTTTTTACCCTTTGTCTGACTCCAACATTGCCAAACCGGAAGCCCATCTGCAGTAATAATTATAATAATTACAGTATTAGTAATTACTTATTAATTATTGATCAATTGCTTATATATTCTTATTACATATTAGTAATATTATAAATGATAAAATCTGTACACTGGAAATAATTGGGGTGGATGGCAATTCACTGTTACTCATGGGAACAAAACAGGTTGTATTTAGAGCCAGAGAGGTTTGAAAAGCTCTTATTTCACATTGCTAACTTAAAGGCTAAAGTACCAATTTAAAGTGATTATATTAAAAGTGAAATTGTGAGTTTCTACTCTATTGTATATCATGTTTGCGCAATGTTTAAAAAATATATAATAATTTAATAATATGTATGTATGTATTTATATATGTAAATATATATAAATATATAATTTTTCTTGCTATTGTTCATTTCTGCTTGTGCCAGAGCTATGTTTTACCATTTTACATTTTAATTTTCTAATTTTACATTTTCATGATGTGACATATTGCAACCGGACATGACAATGATTATAATATATATATATATATATATATATATATATATATATATATATATATATACTATACTAGTAATACTATAGTAAATTTACAATCTGAATAAAATATCAAACATTGAATTAAATAGTACTTATGAATGAATTTAAAATTGGACCAAAATGCAGGATCACTTTTCACAAAACATTTCTTTTAAAAATTTCAAACTGAATTGTTTTTATGAATTGGGAGAATTGAGATCTTTGCTAATCATTCCCTATTTTCTGATGCTATTCCTGTCTGTTTTTGGAAACTTCATTCTTGTGTATGTAATAATATCACAGAGGGCATTGCACTCTCCTATGTATATACTTATTGGTCTTATGGCAGTTGTAGACATGTGTTCACCAATACTCTTTTTACCACACATGTTGTTTAGCTTTCTATTTGACTGGAATGGTATTTCTCTTGCTGGTTGTTTGATACAAATGTTTTGCATCCATTATTCTGGGACATTCCAGTCTACTTTATTGTTGGCAATGGCACTGGATCGTTACTTTGCTATTTGCAGGCCACTTTTTTATTGCAAGTATATGGAAATATGTAACTTTTTAAAATTCATTGGAATTCCATTAATCAGAAATGGTGTCTTAATTGTCACAGTAGTTTGCCTGGCAGGAAGACTATCTTACTGTGTGAGCAATGTAATAGACCACTGTTTTTGTGAACATATGGCATTGGTTCAGTTGGCCTGTGGAGATATTTCTATTAATAACTTGGTAGGACTTTTGACAGCTTTCCTTATACCAGCTTTAGATTTTGTTTTGATTGCTGTTTCTTACATAATAATATTCATCTCTGTTCTAAAATCAGGTAAAGCCCACTTGAAGGCTCTTAATACTTGTGTTACTCATATAATTGTTATTACTTTTACACTATTTTTTGCCATAATTTCCTTCATGTTATATAGAGTAAAAAATGATTTCTCTCCAAGCAGCCGTGTATTTATGAGCACAATGTATCTCCTTTTTCCAAGCTGTTTTAACCCAATAATTTATGGCCTGAGAACAAACGAAATAAGGCAACAGATTCTGAAATTATTATAATTTATTGGTATATAAATTACATTAACCACTGTGGCTGAAAAACAATATAAACATTCTGAAGACATTTCAATGAATATGGTACTTGTAAAGATTACGTGAATAAAATTATGCTAAATGTAACCAGAATTACTTTATTGTACCTAAATTATTGAATAATTTACAATAAATTGCTTAATATATTCATTCATTCATTTATTAATTAATTCAATTTGTAAGCTGCTTAATCCTTATTAGGGTCGCGGGGAAGCTGGCGCCCATCTCAGCCAATTCTGGTAAGAAGAAACTGGAGTACCCGGAGGAAACCCACGCAAGCACTGGGAGAACATGCAAACTCCACACAGAAACGCCGAAGCCCGGAAATTAAACCCAGGCCTTCTAGCTGTGAGGCGGATGTGCCAACCACTGCGCTACCATACCGCCTGCTTAATATATTTAGCACCTCTCCATATATGTATATATGTCATATATGTACCCCGCCCTCACCCAGAGTCGGGTAAGATGGGCACCAGCCTCCCCACGACCCTAATTATGATTAAGCGGCTTAGAAAATGAATGAATGAATATCATATGGCAGCATAATGACAGCGCAAGTACTTATCCATCAGACTTAGTGTGTGATCATCCAACAATTCATGGGGTATTCCTGATCTGTGTGCCTACTAGTGATTTAAAGTAAAAATATATATATTTCTGGGATTATGTATGCTTGATGTAAAGAAAAGTGTTCAAATTTGATGAAAGCTTTTTCATTATGATTGAATTCCAACGACATACTGTATTTAATGTCCACATTTATAAAATATACCTTTTTTGCCTTAATAAAGCTGTAAAAAGGCTGCATAGCTAACAGTTCTTATGTCACACTTTTTAATGAAAAATATAAATGCTGTCAGGTGGCACAGTGGCATAGTGGTTAGCACGTCTGCCTCACAGCAGGATAGACCTGGGTTTGAGTCTCAGGCTCAGCAAGAGTGTGTCTGTAAGCAGTTGCATGCTCTTACTGTGCTTGCATGGGTTTCCTCCAGGTATGCTGGTTTCTCCCACATTCCAAAGGCATGCACATTATGCTGTTTACACCTCTGCCAGTAAAGTGTGTCAGTTAACAAATTATTCTACCTAACAGTTTTGTAGCAAGTGGTAACCCAATTAAATTTTGGAATTGATACAAACAGGATCAAGGACACAGCAAGGTCAATTGCATAAAATAGTTCTTCTTTAATAGCATTCATTATGTCTGAAGAATATTTCAGGGATATTTGAAGCACACAAGTAATAACAGGAAGGATTAGTTTTGTAGCAAAGAAATGCCTGCTGATTTATTTTACAGAAGTTGCTTTATTTATCAAAGCATTTATTACCAGAAGTAAAAAAAAAAGTTCTAATAGATACACAGCATTTACACAGCATAGAATGACCCTGCAAATTGAGGTGAAACATTTTGTAGGAGAGGTCCTAAAAACCCACCCAGTACAGTTAAATTTAGCTGACTTTGATAATGTATAATTTAAATATTGGCTATTTTTTCATACACATCAATGTTACATTTTTCAACACAAATAATGCTTTAAAAGCATTTACTTCTTATAATTTTACCTTCATACACTATAAGCAACATTTTAAAAAAAATTTGCGCAAGAGCAGAAAAGAGAGTAAATATAAATGACATTTCATTTGTACTCTTGGTGTAATGCTGTATATATTAAGCCTCATTAACATGTTTTTGACAGTGCAAAAAATAGTCAGCAAAATCCTTTATAATTGACCTACTTACTAGCTCCTGCGATGGACTACCGTCCCATCCAGGAGAAGCTGAAAGCTTGAGTTGAATCACTTCATTACACAGAATCCATGATAAGTCCCAACTGTGATCAGACTCAGGTGTAAAAATCCCCAAAGACTTGCCTTACTTACTAGCTAACTTACTGGCTAAATCATCACAGATCTTTTGGAATCACAAAGGTTTATTGCCATATTGGTCAACATAGTTCACTTGTTTAATGCATGCTGCCTAATAGCTCAACACTCTCAAGATATGTTCTTGTTTTGTACCTCCATTTTTATGTTATGAACATATAGAACTATACTTTACATTTTTTTAAAACTTGTGGGAAATATTCCCTCAGAAGTATACTGTTGTTCTCTAAGAGACCAGAAGTGCCCTTTATGACTAACAGAAATGGTACAAAATGATGTAAAACAAAAGAATACTATTTTAAATCTACGTCTCGAAGGTTGCAAGAGCATAATGGCCAAAAATGAATAGCCTCTTAGTTACTTAGTTATTAGTTAGTAGTTAAATTGGATAAGGCACAAAAATAGTCCAGCACTGAAAGGTACACATTTGTCTCTCAAAAATGTACCCCCCAGCAAGAATTTGTACTCTTTTAGTTACACACTGGTACCTTCATTTTTGAGAGTGTACCCAGTGACATAAAGCACTTTCACTGAAACAATTACCACAAGACTCAATAATTTTATGTGTCATATGCATGATTGTACAAAAACAGCAACAGTGAAATGAAAGGTTGATGTTAAGTGACCTTAAAAGTTCAGAATTAAGGATAGGATTGTGAACACTCATAACTTTAAAAGGATTAATAAACTGTCACAGTGTCTCTCAGCCTTTACAGAAAATAATAACCATGCTAATATGTACCATGCTTAAGTATGAGCCAAAACAGTATTATTTAACCAGAGTAATATGTTACAATACCAGTAAAAAGCAATAATGTAAATAATTATGAATTATTATTTACCGTAGTGTGCAGTGAAGACTATACAACACCACTTTTGACTAAAAGGCTCCTATTATAAAGATGTAAAAGATACCTCTCAATAATGTTTTGATAAAAATGTATTGAACAAAAATGTATTGTACTGAACTGTTAAACGACGGAACCGGCAAGTTACCCCAGGAGTAAGCCCGCCGTTGGCCACTGGTACCTTAGTTAACAGGTGAAATCACCTGCTGGGGTGCCATAAAATCCAGGACTTATGGAATGCGATCGTTTACAGGGTGCAGAAAGCATTTGGTCAGGATGGGGGGGGGGGTTAGTTGGGCCTGATAAGAACATCCACAGAAAGGAACTGAGAATTATACCAACAAATGCTCAAATTCCGACTCCCCGAGTACAGCAGATAGGGTTCAAACAGGTGATCTACCCAAGGAATTGGCCATCAATAATCTATGTTCTGCTGAAGAAAGTGGGGAGGAATAAGAACTCATGCTGTTCTTATTACCATGCCTATATAAATATAAATAATAATTTATATATAAATAGGCATGGTAGGCTGGAGATCGCTATCGGTTGCCGACGTAGGGCCGATGTTGGCAAAACATTCGACGGCATTCGATCATCTCAAGAATTCAGCAGAAAAATACTTTTGCGACGGCCCAATGTTGCCCACAATGGGAACAGGCCCAAAATTATATTTACGTCAGACCTACATAGGGCCAAATTAATGTCATACACTTGTACTAAATGTGTATGACATTTTAATGTTTTTTTTTTCTTTTTTTTTATACACGCATACAAATTATCCGAGATTTCACTTGTGCTGAAGTCCATCTCCAAGCCCCGTTTGTTTCAGCAATCAGGGTGTGTAGTGCGCACGGTTCACTTGACAAATCAAGTACATGCAGGTCAAGCACTCTCACCAATGCTTGCTCTCAGTCTCACTGTCATTCGGATTACCTCACCTATTTCCGTGACGAGAAATAAGACTCAGACATCACATTTTAGCATATGTAGACAACGGCTTGTGCTGTAGTGTGGTGCGGTTACAGCACTACAGTCATCACAATGCATCAAATGAAAGAGAGCAAAAGTAGATCCCACTGAAATATGTTTATAATGATTTATATAACTTAATACTGCATCACAAATACATTAGGAAAAGTTAATTGCTATTAAAATATGGTGTATGTACCTCAATCTTTTTTAATTTCATCACCCAAACAACATGTGTAGTCTTGTGTTAGTGACGCTATTTTTACCATGTAGTCACATTATAAAAAAAGTAGTTCCCAAATATGGCGTACATAATGTCCGAGTCAATGTTCTACTGGATATGGGTGAGGAGTTCCAAGTGTCTCACTGTCTGCAGTCGAGTGGAAAAGAGACGTAAACCTATATTTAGATAGATCTATAAGAATTATTGGATTATCAGAGAACCCCGTGATTCCAGTATCAATGGTAAGTGCCCAGATTATTTTGCACTCAAACATATTATATACAAACGTAGATAGGCCCTATTTCTATGAAATTTCAAAGTCATTTTGAACACATGGCTGGCCTTAACAGTGTGAGTAACATGTGTGGCAAACTTAACGTTCTGTGTTAAACGTTACATAATAATAATTGCATACTTTTTGTGTGACTGCAGGAGCAATTATGTAAAACCCAGCAGCCACAGCAACAGAGGCCGAGGTTGAAAAACACATGCGTGAATGGCTGCATCTTGCCAAAGACCGAAATGGTAGGAGGAGGGAAAGGCAGCGAGAGCAGCAAACTGATTGATAAACATTTGTAGAATATCGACTTAATTTAGCACCCTTAAATTCTAGCGGTTGTGCAAAATGGGTGATATGCACAGTAAAGTAAAGTAAAAGTACTTAAGTGATATTAATTATACATTGTTTACTTGAGAGGTTCAGGTGTTCAAGTGAATGGAAGTGCATTGTTCACATTGGATGTATGAGAAATAAATCGTTCATTATATTAAAATTACATGCTGCCTTATTTTGTCGACAGAAAAATTCAGGCTTTATCTAAAGGAGCAAATTTATGTTTTTGATATATACCAGTTGTTCTCTCTGTTCCATTGTCTGGATCTTGGCTACAGTGGAAATATTATGTTTTCAAGTACGTATAGGTCTAATGGTGGAATCAAGTGCAGTTGCAGTATTTGTCCCAAAAAAGATATGACTGTCCTTGTATGCTGCAATGAAAGTTATGAAAGAGTAAATGATAGCCCAGGTTTTCCCTAAATTTGAAGCAGATCGAGTGGCTAAATTTTAAGAGAGGATTAACACTGGGTGTAGAGAGGGTGCCCGTAGGGTGGAAAGCGCCTGCTGATGTTTGCCCTACATAATCAGCCCTATGTAGGGCCTATGAGCAAAATTACGGAGGATTTACGTAGGCACCCTGTGTAGGGCCTACATTTCCTTACGTAGGCCGCTGACGTAGGGCCTACGTGTTGCCTATGTAATTGTTCTTTCTGGGACCTCTGTGCGAGTAAGCTCACTCAGGACAGAACCGGTGGATTAGGCATTCATCGTGTCAGTTTGGCATCAGATGGCAAGGTGGTGGCGAGCAGAGGTAGAGCTGTTATCCACAGAGAACCCCTATTTGGAGCTGTAAAAAGCGGTAAGCATTTATTAGTTGTGGGCGGCACCGCACAGTGTGAATAAGAGTGAAGTCATTTTGGAGGCATTGATTATGTTACTGCTCTCCATTCTCAGCCGTGAGCAGGAGTGGGGGGGGTGCGAGTTGCATTTCACAGATTTATGCGCCTTGGTAGCTGTAAACCAACCTGGTAAGCAGTGGTTCACTAACAACACTACATTGACCAAGTTATCTTTCTGGGCGCTAATACGGGAATTTATAGTAAGAGTTTTAGCTACTAGTCCACCAAGACATAGAATGTATTAAGGTACTGTGTGTCAAGGTTAAATGTTTATTTATTATAAAGGGCATTCATTGAGTCTGAATGGCAGGCCTCAAATGGTCATTTTAAGCACTAATTTGTTAAACTTGAAACTAAAAAAAAAAAAAAGAACTATGATGTGTGCAATGGCCTATGATTGTATATTCTATATTGAAGGGCCAGTAGGTAGTGTGTCTCAGCCTAATGCAGCAGGCCCTAGCCTTGATTTATTGTAAACCACCCATGTTTGCTTCACTGGTTGATCAGTTGCTGTGCTCATACCTCAAGTTGCTGTACTCGCATTCCTCATTGAATGTGTCGTGTCACTGGTAAAAGTTTATAGTGTGCTGCACTGGCTGGTGGCCTAGCTGTGTTTCTTTCCCTGGTCCAGACGGAGTAACAGGAAGGTGATACGATGCTGGCGGTGGTGTCACGTTGTGACGCGGAAATTACACATTTTCTGTCTTTCCAGCAGAAATGTGGTGGAAAAATCAAACATAGAACACAGCGAGTAGCTGTAAAAGGCTGCGGTGCTGACAGTTCTCTGTGGCAACTTGTGGAACACACAACGACAATCACACGTTACTCTGCATTGTGTTCTACTGAAGCATTACCACGAGCTTCCGCGGGTCAAGTTCCATCCGTGCGAAAGGGGCATTAACCCTGATCATCACCAAATGTTTTGAGAGACTCATCTTGACTTACATTAAGACTGCCATCCCTGTTAACCTTGATCCTCATCAGTTTACATATAGGGCAAACAGGTCAACGGAGGATTCCATCATTACAGCCCTCTACACAGTCCTCACACACTTGGACAGCAGTAACACCCATATGAGGATGCTGTTCAGAGACTTCAGCTCTGCTTTTACTACAGTTCTACCACATAAACTGGCCTGAGCAGCTCAGTGCACCTGGATACTGGACTTTCTTAACAGAGCTCAGAATGTCAGGAAAGCAACACCATTGTCAAATTCGCCGATGACAACATTGTCATACAACACCGTCATTTGTTTTTGCATGTTCTGCCTAGGTTTCCTCCAGATACTTCACCACCATTCTGGTCCAAAGGCGTGCACATTCGGCTAAATGGCTGTTCCAAATTGCCCCTACAACTTTAACCCAACCCTAAAAATTTGGCCCTGCAACTGGTGGACCAGTGAGCTGTTCAGCGTGTACCCTGCCTTTGCCCAGAGTCAGCAGAAATTGGCTCCAGCCTCCATGTAGAGATTAAACAGTTTGACAAATGAATTAACAGATGAATTAATTTGGTTCATTGAATTTTGAGAAGTGTCTTTTGTGATGCCATATTACCTGTCTTACTCAACATTAATATTTCTGGTCTTGGTATACTGGTAAAAATGTTTCTCACTATCTTACTTTCAACAGCTGATTTCATAGATTGAGGGGCAGTTCACATTAAGAAAATTATGGGCCAACTGAATTTTTGGATTAATTATACTTGGTAGAATGGAAACTGAATTTCTGTAAGTAACTTTGACCCTCGAAAATTGGGGACAAACCGATAACTACAAAAATTTTATTTTAATTAAAACCTAAATAATTTATTTCTACCTGTATAACTAAGCCAATCTCCTTTTAAGAGGGGAGCAGAGTAAAGATCTGATGACAAAATGTAGCATGTACACGGATGGTAGGGTAAGTGTGAATTAACAGAAATTACCCATCATGTTTCCTCATAAGATTCTAAAGAGAAAATAGACCCACATGGGACTGCAAGAATAGTATATATACACTAATTTATTTTGGAGTGTCCAGAAGCAAAACATCTGAAAACGAATTAAACGACCAGGTACATCTACGTAATCAATGTTCCACAAAGTAATACTTGTTCAGTATATGATAGATTGTTTGGTTGCCACTGCACAGTTTAGAGTACATCTTTATTTATTTTTTTACTTTATTTTATTTTACTGAGAATATAATTTTTCATCTATTTTTATTTGAGTTTAATGTTTATCTAGAAAGTCTCAAGATTTGGACAATGTAAAAGGATGGTTTGTTTTTTGTTGTTTTGTTAACTTAGCCAACTGAATTATCTTGGAAATGTGTAAAGAGCATGACATTGTTTGAGGTAAATAATTTTATAAATATACTTTTGGGGGAAACAGAATTATTGTTATAACAGTGGCACTGACAAATATACTGAAATTTGGAATGCAATGTTTTTTAATAATGGTGATTCTATGAAGAAACTATGCAGTGTGGTATTTCTATTACCAAGATAAAACACACATTCATTGAACTGTTGACAGGTTGTTAAAAGGTTAACAGGAATTTAATAGAAGGGTGTTAAATTTTATTCATAAAACATCTACAATTTTTTATCCACACTGGGCTGCTTTAACTTTATACATAATCTAGCAGACAATGTTGTATGCTGTACAAAATAATTCATTTACAATTTTTAAACTTACTGGTTTTCATGAATTGGGAGAATGGGGACACATTCTTTCCATTCCCTATCTTATTATGTTTTTATTGTCTTTTACTTCAAACCTTACACTGATATATTTAATTATATCACAGAGGGCTCTTCACTCCCCTATGTGCATATTAATTGGTCTTATGGCACTTGTGGACCTTTCTTTGCCAATATTTTGCATACCAAATATGCTGCTAAATTTCTTATTTAACTGGAAAGAAATTTCACTTATTGGCTGCTTGGTGCAAATGTTTTGTATTCATTGTGGTGGTACATTTCAATCTACTATACTGCTTTGGATGGCTCTGGATCGTTTCTTTGCTATATGTAAACCTCTTTATTACCACAAATATATGGGAATGACCAATTTTCTGAAGTTTATTATTTTCCCAGTTATAAGAAATATGTTCTTAATTACTATACTAGTTGTATGGGCTGGAAAACTGACTTTTTGTACAACAAATGAAATAGATCATTGTTTTTGTGAACACATGGCAGTGGTTCAGTTGGCATGTGGGGATATTTCCATTAATAATGCATTAGGTCTTTTGACAGTTTTCTTTACAATAACTGCTGATTTTGTTTTTATTACAATATCATATATAGTAATACTTTCTTCTGTCCTGAGATCTGGTAAAACCTCCTTAAAGGCTATTAACACCTGCATTACTCATATAATTGTCATGACAGTGAGCCTGACCTTTGCGTTAATGGCCTTTCTGTCATACAGAATAAGAAACAACTTCTCTCCTTCCAGCCGAGTCTTCCTCAGTACAATGTATATGCTTTTTCCAAGTTGTTTTAATCCAATTATTTATGGTGTAAGAACCAAAGAAATAAGAGAACAGTTTCTAAAAATCATGAAGAATGTCAAGGTCTTTCCAAAGTAATCAAATAATGACACGGCATCACATAGTATACATCCCCTTACAGCAATCAAGTCACATTATATTTTTGCCTTTATATAATTGCACACAAATTTTAATGAGTTAACTGAAATAAATGTTTCAATAAGTAAATAAATTAGGTAAGAAGCTTACAACTAACTGAGAGTTGCATTCAACTGCAGTGATGTGTAAAGTGATTGTAACACTTTTTGATAGGAGTGAAGAGAAACTTGTGTTGCAGCTGTATGTAACTGGGGCTTTGCATATGTAGCCTGTCCACCAGCTAAGGCTCTCCCAGTCTTACTTACTGGTTAGGGCAAGTTCTGATGTGTATTCGCACCTGGGGATCCACTGCCTCTGTGTGTGGCCCCCATGTGAAGAGGGTCACAGTGTCCAGTGAAAAGCTGACATATTGTACTTCTACGACGGCCAGCATGACTGATGTGACAAAATACAGTGAAACCTCGAAAGACGAGCCGCTCTGTATACATATAAAAATATGCTTCGAGATATGAATTCATGCTTCTCTACTGGAGTGTAACTAAACGTTTTTCTGTTCATGTTCTCGTGGGTGTGTCTCGGGTTTCATCCCAGCAGTTCAGACGGATTCGGAACTGGTCTTTTTCTGTGCGCTGTTCTTTCAACGTGTGTGTGTGTGTGTGTGTGTGTGTGTGAGAGACTTTTTCATGCCTCGTCCAGTGAAAAGGACAGTGGCGAGGTGCCGGAGGAAACCATCCCCACGAGTGACTTTAAAGACATGCTGTAAGAGGGAAGCAGTGTCGACTGTCATAGAAATAAACATGGGCGTAAGTTCCAGAGTTACGTCAAAAATTAAATCGCTAAAATACTCTGGACAAAGATCTCGCCCTGGCGGTGTATGTGTGTGTATTCATCGAGCGGCCTCCACCCGAGCAGGAAAATGAAGCTTACCTGGAAGTGCAATACCACCGGGATCCGCTAGGGGCAGGCTTACATAAGACTTCCAAATAAAATACTGAGTCAAGTCGTTTTGGTTCTTCTTATCTATTTTGTGCTGTTTTAAGATTAACAAATAAAACCTACTATACACAGAGTATGAACATTTGTTTATTAGATTCACAAGTAGTATTAATATACTTATTATTGGATTTATTCAATTTATCATATATAAGAAATTAAATTTTGTATAAATTTACTCACACACACACACACACACACAA
>JAQMYF010000013.1:14331879-14343447 GCA_030014195.1 Neosilurus mollespiculum | reverse complement strand
TGATTCCCTTAATTATTATTTACAGACCCCCAGGGCCGTACTCCAAATTCCTGTGTGAATTTGCAGACTTCATTTCAGACCTGGTTGTTTCTTTAGATGAAGCTTTAATTGTTGGTGACTTTAATATTCATTTTGATAAACCAGAGGATTCTTTAAGAACAGCATTTCTGTTTATTCTAAATTCAGTAGGGGTGAATCAGAATTTGACCAATACGTCTGTTTGTTTTTTGATCCCTGCTTTCTCCACACTGTAGACTTTCTGTAAACTTCTTGAGGTTTATCTTGGTTCATTGACGGTTGTGGTTCATTTTTCTGAATTTCAATCCGGCCTTATGGTTCTTGCTTATGATGTTTGTACTGATGATTCTTGCTACTTGCTGTTTGTGTCTTGTGGTACAGCCTCCATTTTATTGCTCCTAAAGTGTTTTGTTTTCAATAGTGAAAAAATTGTTTTATGGCTGTGCCTAATGCTTGTTTGGATCTTTTCATAGCTTAAAAATGACTTGCTTTTCTCCCATAGAGAGCTCTCTGGTCTTCATTTGGTCTCCACAGACAAAACCTAGGGCTCAAACCAGGAGAAGACATTCATTCATTTATTCATTTTCTGAACCGCGGAGGACTCTTTTGCTGCCATTTAACTGGCTGACTGAATGATGGCTGTGAAGGTGAGGAAAAGAAAATAAAAAACTAAATTTTACATCCTTACAATTAATTAAAGGGCATTTAATAATATTAATAAATAATATTTAAATGCACAAAACTCAAATATCATATTGCTGCATCCCCTCAGGAAAAAAAATCTATTTGTAAAAAAATTCCTGGACCGTGGAGTATAGGGAATACCAAAACTCAAAGAGGCAACATGGTTTTCAAGGTCCAGTTGACTTAGTGAGGTTGGTAGGCAGACATCATTTTTGCCTGTTTCATGTATTGCAGGGGGCTTGGAAGGTAGAGGAGACAAATTCAGAGCCTCTGTCAAAGAGGATGAAGTCTGGGACTCCCCACCATGTGACCACCTCCTGGGTGAGGATGCAAGAGATGTTTTCAGCCATCATTTTTCTTAATGGAAAGAGCTCTACTAACTTCAAGTAATAGTACACAAAGACCAGTGGATAGAGGTTTTGTTTGAAGCTTTCTGGGGAATGGAGCCATGAAGTCCTATTCCACCATTTCCCAGGTGTGGCTCACCTCTGTTTACTCTAATTTAACTGTTGGTTTCTGGGTTTATACCACTGGCAGACTTAAGAGTTGGTCACAAACTCTTTTGCATTCCAGCTAAGCTGGAGCCAGTAAACCAGGCTTTGCATTCTCCTTTAGGTCTTGTATCTTTTAAAATGTCTGGCTGGGGGGGTATTAGTGGAAGTAAGAAAGAAATTTGGGACCAATGATTTTGAGGTAAATAGATTTGGTACACTACATTGAAAAGGTAGCCTTTCAAGTACATTTTTCACTCCTCCATGGCCCAAACCACAGCCAGACATTCCAATTCTGTAGCAGAGTAGTTTCTTTCTGCATATTGAGACTGCAGCTGACATAAGCATGTATTTTTTCCTTTCCTGTTTTGGTCTATTGTATTACAATGGCATAAATCCCCTCTGGCACTGGGGCATCCCAGGATAGGTGTGTTTACTAAATATTTTTTTAAGAGCTTCAAAAGCACTTCGACACTCAGCTGACCAACAGAATTTAACATTTTTCTCTTTACAAGGCATTCAGAGGATAAGAAATATGTGAAAAGTTCAGCTCAAGCCTGTGATACCACCCAGCCATGCCAAAAAATCCATCCAAGGATTTCTTATTGGTTGGCACTAGGACGTTTCAGACAGCCTAAGTCTTCTCTGGATCCATCTTGACTCCATCTGTAAATAACACCTGTCCAAGGAATTTCAGTGAGGTATATAAGAATTACATAGCTTTTCTTAACATTTACAATGAGACCTGTCTGCCTGAACATGTTCATGACTGAATGAACATCCCAGAAATGTTGCTGCCAAGAGTTTGAAAAGATGATTGTCATCTGGGTACACAAAGCAGATATACCCTTTTAGTTTTCCTAAGACCATGTCCATAAGTCTTTTGAAGGTAGGTGGGGCATTTTTTAAACCAAACGCCATGACCTTATAGTGGTAGAGGCAATATTGACAGATGAAATCTGTCTTGGCTTGGGAATCATGATGTGTCTCAACCTGCTTGTATTCTCTGTTGAGATCCAGGGCTGAGAACACTTTGGCTACAGAAGGAGACTCAAGTATGTCCTGAACAGTTGCGGTGGAATATGCATCAGTGTGTATATTTGTGTTGATTTTTCTGTAATTTATATAGTACCTTCACTTTCCACTCTTCCAGGGAACAATGACTACTGGCAAACTATGAGCAAACTTTAAGTAGAAACATCATGTGGTAAAGGGCTTATGGTTTTTGGTGTGTTTAAAGTTTGTTTTTGAGATTCCATTATAAGTGGATTTCAATACGGTCATGTGACCAGGCGTTGCCCCTGGTTACAACAGCACGTTCCCATACTAGAGGTCACACAAACAGTTTACCATGCCAAAGGATTTAGGCTGATGAAATAGCTCTCTCTAATTACTTTCATAGTCTTCCCCTCACACAGCAGAGATACCTTCAGAAATTAGCTTTGTGTTATGAAATTGACCCTTAAAAATGTGCATCACAAATGAGGGCAGACTGAACACTAAGCAGTCTGAAATGTTCTTGAAAAAATATTACTACATAAAACCGCTGCTTATTATATGCTGTTACAAAAGAAGCACATGCTAACAGTTGGGACTTCACTTAACATGGTCTAAACGTGTTGTTTCTAGTCAGCTGAACTAGATAACAACACACACCTCTCAATCTGTGCTTTCAATATAATTCTTTCCATTAAGTAGCTTTCTCATTATTATGAACAAAACAAGAAACAAAATATTACTTTAAAATGCGGATCTTTACATCCAAATCAGCTTTGGAGATGTTAAACCATTTAGCTCTCCTTTTTCTGCAAAGTTCCTCAGCATGCTCGCCCTGGCTTTTAATAATTGCTGGGACATGGAAAAAACTCTTGTCTCTTTCCCCCTCCGTGCAGTTGGTACAACCATTTACAGCACATTTACTCTACATTCTACATTCACAGCCTCCACGGGGCAACCAGTATGGCACTGGCGCAGTGTTTTCCAATAGGTTTCTGGGTTATAACGCGTATTGCAGAAGATCTATAGCTTTATCGGTTAACACAGTACTTTCTATTTGAGATCCTGGATTATTATTGGGCCAAGGAGGACACAGCTGTCTGTCTTTCATTGCTCCAGCTACTTTCCTTCTGGTGTCTGATGACATATTGGATTTAGTGCCAGATATGTTGACTATAGAGGCACTGGGCCAGCTGAAAGCGGCCATCTAAGTGGCTGACTGAGCGATGGGTATTGAGGTGGGGAAAAACAAATTAACAACCTATTTTCCATTCTTAAAATTAATTAAAGGGGAGTAAATAACATAAGTAATCTAATACATACAACTTACATATTATTCAGGCAAAAGTAATGGCTTTTATGTGGGTGATCGCTACAATGTCCATGCATGAGCCTTGAGCTCCAGTGACACTCCTGTCAGTTGCTGATTGCCCTTCCTTGGACCACATTTGGTAGGCACTTATCAATGACTGCATTCCAGGAGACCTGCCATGTTCGACTTGATATTCCCAATTGTTAGGTACTGAAATGGGGCCCATGTCACAGTCATTTAGATTCTTATGCTTGCTAATTTTTCCTGCTTCCAACATATCAACTTCAAGAACTGACTGTTCACTTTCTTCCTAATAAATCCCACTCCTTGGCAAGTGCCACCATAATGAGATAATCAATCTTATTAACTTCACCTTGTGGTGGTCATTCTGTTTTTAATTACTTTCAATTTTAATTTGTTTGAATTTAAAAGACTGTAATGGAATTAGGCTGTAAGTGTTTTGAACTCCATTAATCAAAGATAGGTAATACTATTAAAAGGACATCATGAATCATTTAAATTTATTATTTTTTTTAATCATTCCTAAGAGAATGGAAATTGTGAAATGTGGCACACTTTCAGAAATATTTAATACCTTAACCCTCTATTAACCAGCGTAGCATATCTGCTACGTGAAGTCATAGGGTTAACATTTTTTTTTTCTATTTTCTTTTTAAATATTGTCCCAAAATCAACATTTTTGCAGAGGGAAATAATTTTAACACAATTAGAAAGGGACTTGGTTAACAGAGGGTTAATTTTATTCCAAAGCCAAATAATTGTTTACTGCCTTCATAAATCTGGTCATTTACGTTTGTGAAGGAATTGGAGTACACATGTAATGATAAAACACAATATATGTGTGGATTAAAGGACAAACATGCTGGGCTTATCTGTCATATGTCATCATAAGATTCTAAAGAAAGCGTCAAACCACATAAGACCACAGGAATAGTGTACAGAGACCAAAACAGACCTTTTTCTTTATTTGGTGTTTCTAAGCAACACAGTACACGTCATAAGCAAAATTCTATGAGTCAGTGCTACAAACAAGGATATATAGCAGATTGTTTTCCTTTTTGTTTTGATTTTTTATTTAATTTTTTTGTCACACTCTATGTACATTATATGCCTGTATTTGTAGTTGATGTATTTTTTTTCTCTAAAAATTGATTTAGGAAATTGTTACCTAGCAATACTAACTTTGATACATGTACAAATTAAAAGTAGTTTATTTATTTACTTTTACATGTAAAATATAATAAGTATAAGATTACCATTCAAGCTTAACATATTAGCAGTTTTGACTAGCTACTGCAATGAAATTATTTGTCACCAACGATCATTTTTTCTTCTTTTAATCATTGTGGTACTTGAAGGCAGTTTACAGCTTGCAAGGTAGTTCTGATAGGAAATATAGTGGACAATTTATAGAAAAGTAGGAATTGACGAATTTATTTGGATCTTGGTAAAATATAAACCAGATTGTAAATATTTTTATATGTGCTCATTAATTCTTAGAAATCTTGAAATGGTATTAACTCCTGTACAAAATCTTTCATTCACAGCTTTTACGCTTACTGGTTTTCATGAGTTGGGAGAATGGCGGCCCATTCTTTCCATTCCCTATCTTATTATGTTTTTATTGTCTTTTACTTCAAACCTTACACTCATATATTTAATTATATCACAGAGGGCTCTTCACTCTCCTATGTGTATACTAATTGGTCTTATGGCACTTGTGGACCTTTCTTTGCCAATATTTTACGTGCCAAATATGCTGCTAAATTTCTTATTTAACTGGAAAGAAATTTCACTTATGGGCTGTTTGGTGCAAATGTTTTGTATTCATTGTGTTGGTACATTTCAATCTACTATACTGCTTTGGATGGCTCTGGATCGTTTTTTTGCTATATGTAAACCTCTTTATTACCAAAAATACATGGGAATGACCAATTTTCTCAAGTTTATTATTTTTCCAGTTATCAGAAATGTGTTCATAATTACTACAATGGTTGTTTGGGCTGGAAAACTAACTTTTTGTATAAAAAATGAAATAGATCATTGTTTTTGTGAACACATGGCATTGGTTCAGCTGGCATGTGGAGACATTTCTATTAATAATGCAATAGGTCTTTTGGCTGTTTTTCTCATAATGACTACTGATTTTGTTTTTATTACAATATCATATATAGTAATACTTTATTCTGTCTTGAGATCTGGCAAAACCTGCTTAAAAGCTGTTAACACCTGCATTACTCATATAATTGTTATGACAGTGAGCCTGACCTTTGCTTTAATTGCCTTTCTGTCATATAGAATAAGTAACAACTTCTCTCCTTCCAGCCGAGTCTTCCTCAGTACAATGTACTTGCTTTTCCCAAGTTGTTTTAATCCAATTATTTATGGTGTAAGAACCAAAGAAATAAGAGAACAGTTTTTGAAATTCATGAACAATGTCAAGGTCTTTCCAAAGTATCAGTAATAAAATAATGTACATTACATCACATAATAAACATTCATTTTCAACAACAAGTTACATTACAATAAAACATTATATTTTTGTTTGTATAATATTGCATTATAATTTTAACCAATTAATTGAAACAAAAAAATAAATAAGGAAATTAAGATGCTTAGAATCACTAAGAAATTTTATTGTGTGGTTCAGATATTTAAGCTGTAAGACTTTTGTGTAAAAAAAGAGAGAAAAAGTCAGACAGAGATAGAAATAGAGAAAAGATTTTGGAGAGCATTTTGAGAGATGGAACAGAGTGAAAGGCAAGCTGAATTTGATGTTTAAATGTAAAGTTGTGGGGTTCCTACTTCACATGTGTGTATATAGTGCAGTGGTGGCTCGGTGGATAAGGCTCTGGATTACTGATCCGAAGGTTGGTGGTTCAAGCCCCAGTGTCACCAAGCTGCTGCTGTTGGGTCCTTGAGCAAGGCCCTTAACCCTCGATTGCTCAGTTGTATAAAAAATGATGAATGTAAGTCACTCTGGATAAGGGTGTCTGCCAAATGCCGTAAATGTAAATGCAAATATAGTGTCTTTTCACATGCTTGTTTGCAGTCCAGAGTAATAAGGTTGTTATACAAAAATATTGACTTTATTTTGAATGCGTGATCTTTTTATCCAAAGCTATTTCTGAGTTAAGAAATCGACCAGCATGCAACACATACTTGCACTTGCAACATGTACATGTATGACAATATAACACTACAGCACCCAATATAAAACTACAGGTTTGGGCCACTGCAACAATGAATGTGTGAGTTATAGCTATTTTCTCTAATTTGGCCACATTTCAAAATATATTAAAATTTGCTGTTCTGCCATGCATCCCATAAATTTTAACAAAAACTCACAATATTTATCACAAAACATCACTAAGGTCTAATGTGTTTACTGAGTAGTTTTGCAGTGGATCACAACATAATTCTTGGAACTTGAAATAAAATGTGAATTTGTAGCTGTTTTCTGTTGGCAGTAGCAGTGATTTCATCAAGATTAAGGGTAGGTGAAGGACGATGTGAAGTAGTGGATGGAAAGGAAAAGCAGCATAGGCACTATATTTAGGCCGGGGGTCCCAGGGCAAAACCTTGGTAGGGGTGCAAGGGTTCAAAACTCCCTTGAAGCTGAAGCATATATCATGCCATGAAATGTATTTCTGGGCATCTTTAAAATTCAGTCTGAAAACCCCTTGTGTAAAGACTAAATATAAGAAACCATACAAGTAAAATAAAACTGCAAACTTTATTTATGTCACCCTCGTCAGGTCCGTGGTTTACAGTTAAGTGTAAGTCAGTACAGTTAGGCATCATGCATAATTATTGGGCTTTTCTTTACCAATTAGTTGCCTTTTAGTATAAAAATATGCAGTCGCATTCCACTGCTGCCCCAACATCTAGAAATTGCATTTTCTGTCCATGTATTTAAGTTTTTTTCTTGGCACACTTCATATAAAACTTTTCCAACTTTTGGATGTAGTTATGTTTGTCTTTCTGGTTCACTTTATTCCATGTTTACCGGCGCCATTAAATGAACAAGTTTAACGTCTAAATAAAGAAACTCTTAAAGAAAAAGTAAAGAAACTCTTAAAGGGTAAAAGGGGAAGCCTGTCAGCCAACTGACACCTTCAGAAGCCAGCATCGAAACAGGACTCGATCTGCCAACATATATACAACAACATAATGATGGCGGAGAGATGGAAACCGTGAGACGGAAAATATTGTCAATAGAAGAAACTTACCCAGAAGTACCCAGAGCTAGTTTTTGAGTAGATGGAATTCCGCTGGCCACCGGCTCTTAAAAAAACCTATGCAGTAGGGCCTGATATTACCATTACTGATTTTTTTATATAAATGTCTTCAGAATCCAACTATCATAATGCCTGAGAAGTCTAGGCCATATTGAAAAATTTGCAACAGAGTACTGACCACATCTTTTTTGTTGGTGACTTTGGCAAAATTTGACAACCACACGGTATGACAAAAACTCAAAGTTTTAATTATTTCCGGTCTCTGACTTGCATCATATGAGCTGGCACAATTTCATTTTTATGGGACAAATACTCTAGGAAGAGTTTGTTCAAACAGAGGGTGTGGAAATCACCAAAAGCAACCATTGCAACTTTGACCCAAACGTCTGACTTCCTGCTTACTTTGAGACATGGGTGCAAGGGTCTGGGTTTTTTTTTTGTGATTCTAGGTGGTGTGTCTGCTACATTTTATGTTGTCCAAACTCGAAGCCTAAACAGATATACATTTTCGGCAGGCCCTATGCGTTTGATGCGTTTGACAATTTTCATGAGTTTTTGAAAATGGGGAAAAGGTGAAAAGATAAAGATTTCTTAGGATTTCTTAGATATTTAATAGGATCCTTACACCTCAAAAGCAATCTCAATAGGGGTCCCCACACCCTTGGTGTGTAGGCCCTTATAATAAGCAACAATATGATCCCAATAGGGATTTGTCTTTCCGTATACTGTATTTGGCTCCACTTCAAGTATACACTATGTAACCTCTTAATGGAAAACAATGGTCAAGCCCTTTTTAATCATTTTTTGTTTAGGTAACTGTTAGATGGAATTTGAAAACAAACAAATAAACAAACAACAAAAAAAAAATCCCAGAAGAATGCATGCAGCTGAGGTTTGTAAAATGTTTCTGTAGCCTCAGGAATCCCATAACATCGATGCTGATGAAAAAGCATATTACTGTCAAATAACCTAATTTCATGGTTAAACATTAACGTAAACCATGGTTACTGTAGGATGACACCAGCCATACAAAAGATATTTTAATTAAATCATGTCATCCTCAAACATTTTGTTTAATCATCGTCCACAAGTCTTACTCTGGAAGACTGTCCTCCTCTGCCTAAAGTTGAGTTTTTGAGATCATAAATCCAGGACTTGAGGTTCAGGCAAGGCAAACAAAAACAATTGCTGCCACCAGAACTCACACAAGAACTCAGGAAACATGCAGCTCTCCATGAAACATGCCAAGAGACAGTATAGAAAGCCACACAGTAAGCAAAAATGCCTACCATGCTGCAGAAAGGCCAACTCCAAACAGCAAGGGATTTCTTCCAGATAGAGTGATGGGTAAGACATCTTCCCTAATATTTTGATAACTGTGCCTTTTTGTTAAACATATTTTATGCAAAATTTCATCATGCCCTCTTGCTGGTCTGAGGCATAATCTAAACTTAAGCCTAATATTATGTTTTCATTAATATTGTTCATTCTGGAAAATTAATTTCCACAATCCAACCATTTTTTTTTTACCTTGTTTAGTGTTCATGTTTTTGCTTGTTTGCTTGGTAGTGTAGTAATAAATGTGTCAAGTTATGAGTTTGTCCTACTTACAAAACTGAGATCCTGATAACATTCCTTTACTATTCCCTGTGACATGTACCCAGCACAAACTGCTCTGACAGTGCATCTCTTGTCTCATTTGCCATTATGGCATATATTTTAGACTTCATCATCTCAGACACAATGATATCACTAACTTCGTGAGCACACCAGTCAATCATCTTATTCTGAGTTGTTGGTGAGATATAGGTAGCATTTGATAGAGGATTGTTTTTGCATGAAAGGATAAAAAGGGAGTCCTGTCTTCCTAACATAGTGACCTGTGATGCCTCCCTGATGGAAGGAGGTCAAAGAGGTGATATGCTGGATATGATGGATCGTTAATGATCCTGAGAAATCAAAAGAGACAGCAGGAGGAGTAGATGGAGAAAATGTCTGGGAGCTGTGTCCCTGCTGTCTTGATGACTTTATGCAGAGAGTGCTGCTCTGCCTTGGTGCAGCTGCTAAACCACACTGACAGGCTGTTAGTCAGCACACTTTCTATGGTGCAGTGGTTGAAGCTGACAAGAAGTTTCCAGGGCAATTTGGCTCTCCCAAGTTTCCTCAGGAAATAGAGGCGTTGTCGGGCCTTCCCGAGAAGAGCCTTGGTGTTGGGTGCCCAGCTCAGGTCCTCTGTCACTCTCAGGCCTAAGAATTTAACACTGGCCTCTCTCTCCACTGCCTCACCATATATACAGAGTGGTGTGTGTGTGCAGTGATGGCCTGACCTGAGAAAATCCACAATCACTTCCTTAGTCTTACTGATGTTCAGTGTTAGGTTATGGTCGACACACCATACTGCTAGTAGTTGCATCTCTCTCTCCTATATGCAGTCTCGTCATTATTTATGATGAGGCAGAGAACTGTCATGTCGCCTGCAAATGTAACAATGGAGTTTGAGGGTAAGGAGGGAGAGCAGTCATGTGTGAAAAGAGTGTATTGAAGAGGACTGAGCACACACTCTTGTGGAACTCCTGTGCTTATGGACAGAGTGAAGGAGACATATTTGCCCAGTCTTATAGATTGAGTACGTGTGGTAAATAAGTCCAAAACCCAGTTACAGAGTGGGGAACTGAAACCAAGGTTTTGTAGTTTGACGAGTTTGTTTGGGAGGATTCTATTGAAGGTAGAGCTATAGTAAATGAAAAGCATCCTTGCATACGTGTTCCTTTGTTCAAGGTGCTCTAACCCTCTTGTTGCAAAACAAGAGACGTGGTGTCTTCTGTTGATCAATTTTCTATGTAGGTGAATTGATGCGGGTTGAATGAGGCTGGTATGATCCTCCTCATGTGTCCCCGCATCAGTCGCTCCAGGCATTTAGCAGGCAGTCCAGTGAGGCCAGATGCTTTCCTAGGGTCAATTCTCCAAAGGCAGCAGCGAATCTGGTCTTGGAGGGTGTTCTGCAAAAGGTTAAAAAACACAGTGGGGAAAGAACTGAGAAGCATGTCCTGTTTAAGGGGTCCAGGATGGTGGTAGGTGACAACAATGAGGAGGTTGATTTTAGAGGAAACTGTTACTGCATGAAATTCAAAGGAGGAGATGCCTAGATGAGACAGAGAGAGTGGTGTGAAGCACCAATTCTGGGACAGGAGCAGACCTGTTTCACCACCTCACCCAGTTACTTGTTGAGTATGAGAGAAAGCATAAGCAGAGGAAGGAGCTGTTGGTGTAGCGGAGCTGTGTGGGGAAAACACTGTAAGAATATATAGGTAGTTCTGAGTGGTCAATCAGAATCAGAATACTTTATTGATCCTGGAGGAAATTGTGTGCACACAGTTGCTCCATACCAAGAAAAGAATAAGATAAAGATAAAAGTCTCAATATAAGAAAAATTACAAATATCTAATTATACAAATATATGTATGGAAATCTACATACAATATAGTAAATTATACATAAGTAGTTAATAACTACTTATGTCTAATTTACTCTATTGGTAAATAATATTAACTCATGTATTCATATAAATGACTGTAGTACAGAGTAATGTACGACTGTTTATAGTGTATAATTGTTAATATTTTTTACCAATAGAGTAAGTTATACATAAGTAGTTAATTACTAATTTCACGCATCAGATTTGTTCTGTTACTGGCAGACAGTGTATCTGAATGTTAGATCTCCTAGACATATCTAGGCTTCTCGTCGATCAGTCCTGAAGTGTCACCCAGAGCTCTGGGGCGAGACGTGAGAAAAACACTGACAC
>JAQMYF010000013.1:14305652-14331779 GCA_030014195.1 Neosilurus mollespiculum | reverse complement strand
CTAGAACTAGTGCAAAACATGTTCTGCGCTTCTGTAAGATAACAGGAGCGAATATGTGTCTATGCCACGTAGACAGAAAAATAATGAAGACATTCTTACACTGAATAATATAATATAATATAATATAATATAATATAATATAATATAATATAATATAATAAATAATATAATTTCATAAATAAAGATATAATCCAACACTGAACTACTATTTTAATAACTAAAACTTGTGTATGTGATGATGGAGCATTTCTTACAGCATACCTTGCCTGTAGAACTAACTACCAGTTATTAGTAGCTCCAAGCTGGGTTTACTGTGTACATCCTTAGTGTTTGCATACAGCAGGTCTAAAATACTCTTCTTTCTGGTGGGACAGTCCATGTACTGCACAAATTTTCACAGTATAATGTCCATGGTGTCTCTAATGCACTTGGATGCTGAGTCTGTCAACAGGCTATGGTAGCATGAACAGTTTCACATGCAGCTGTGGGGTTGGCATAAGGAGGAACATAAACAGCTACTAGGATGACATGGGAAAATTCCCTAGGCAAATAATATGGTGTGAGACCAACAGCACACAGTTCAATGTCTGGTCCACAACCCCGCTCTTTGATGGTTATTTTGGCGGGGTTATTGACAAGAATGGCAAGCCCTCCTCAATTCCGCTTACCACTCGTCTTTGTCAGCCCAGACAGTAGGAAAGTCCACGATGGATGCATTGTCATCAGGAATATCCTGGTGAGCCAGGTCTCCATGAAGCACATGAAACTACACTCCCGATACTCTCTCTGACTTTGGGCTAGCGCTGTTAGCTCGTCCATCTTATTTGCCAGTGACCCCACATTCTCCATTATACTAGACAGGAGACACCCACCGCCTCCACCCTTCTCCTATTCTGCCCTCAACCTCTGCATCCACAATGTGTTTTCCTCCAGAAATCAGCTGGTAAATCTGTAGGACTGGCCGCTAATTTTTGATTTTGGAGTAAACAAAGCATGCTGCATGTAGCTGTGACTATATATATATATATATATATATATGTATATATATATATGTATAGATGTGACTATATATATATGTCTAAACTGCATAAAGTGTGAATGTGTGCATTCTGCTCAATTCTTTGTCATGTCATGAAAGATGTGTTTATGGACTAACCATAGACATGACATTTTTTGAAGAACCTCCCTATACAGTAGTGTGCAGTAAAGATTTTACACCACCACTTTTGTCTTAATGGGCTCCTAATAAAAAGAAGTAAAAAAATTACTTCTCTATAATTTTTTGGTGAAAATGTATTGAACAATACTATTGATTCATTGCCTACAATAGCATTGCTTAATACATTTCAGCAAAAAATTATAGAAAAGTAATATTTACTTCTTTTTATTAGGAGATCTTTTAGACAAAAATGGTGGTGTATAATCGTCTCTGCACACGACTGTATATTCTCACAGCAATCTTTATTTCAGTGGGGTTGACGTAGACAGACATGGAACAACCTTTGGAAAGATGTGTTATGTCTACAGGGCTCTATTTAAAGAAGTCAAGGGAACTTGTCTGGCTTCCAAAACAATAACATTTTCAATGGATAGAAATATTTCAAAAGAAATCTTTGTTAGCAGTTTAGCCTCAGTTTGTTGCCTCTCAACATCCACAATGTTTTTGTGTGTCTAGGCAGTCTTCAAATTGACTGCTAAGTTAATTTGTGTCTAGTTAAGGTAGTTACCTCCTTGGGTATTAATATAATTAATATCAATTTTTTTTTAACCTTTTCTCCTGTTATTTTAAATATTGCAACATGAGATATATGCTTTATCCCATGGTATCTTACTACTAACAACAACAACAACAATAATAATAATAATCATTATTATTATTATTATTATTGTTATTAATATTATTATTATTAGTAGTAGTAGTAGTAGTAGTACTACTAGTAGTAGTAGCAGTAGTAGTAATAGTATTTGTGTTATTATTATTATTCCTTCCTACATTGATTCTTTCATTCATTTTCTGAACCGCTTAATCCTAATTAGGGTTATGGAGAGGCTGGTGTTATCATTAATATTATTATTATTATTGTATTATTAATATTGTACATTTTTATTAATATTATATAATAATATTAATATTTAATTTAATATCATGAATTTATTATAAATATTGTTGTTATTAATATTATTATTATTATTATTATTATTAGTGGTAGTAGTAGTAGTAGTAGTAGTAGTGTGTAGTACTACCTCATTAATGACTAGTATGCCCACAGATAAGTGTTGGTTGGTTGTTGAAGTGATCACAATTTTAAATATTCAATAAACTACAGTAAACTGTGTTAATGTAATAAACATTATTTAAAAAACAGTAGCCATTTCCCCATATGTGTGCTGTTGTATACGGATAAGAGCAGGTATCCTCTCCTCCAAACATAATCAGCTGTTTTATGATGTGTTTGAAAAAATACACTTTACATGAATCTTTCCCCTTTGCATTTGGTAGTTTTATGAATGAGGAAAGAGCTTGCTAGTGGACAAGGAATATACACATGCAAGGGCATGATCACATAAGGCCGCAAAACAAATTCTCATCACTACTCTCCAGAAGTGTTACAGTCAGCCTACATATCATAGAAATTGAATGAAAGTCTACTTTCTGATTTAGTTATAAACATTTAATTTCTTTACATTTACAGCATTTGGCAGACGCTCTTATCCAGAGCGACTTACAATTATCATTTTTCATACAACTGAGCAATTAAGGGTTAAGGGCCTTGCTCAAGGGCCCAACAGTGGTGATAGTGGGGATTGAACCGTTGACCTTCGGATCAGTAACCCATCACCTTAACCACTAGGCCACCACTTTATTAACTAATAATTGTTAGTATTTTATTTAACTCAAAAAACTATTTTTATAATGTAGTATTACATATTGGTTGTTGTAAAGGGATGTGCACATGTACATTATTTGATTACTATTATTTGACAATCACCTTGACATTGTTCATGAATTTCAGAAACTGTTCTCTTATTTCTTTGGTTCTTATACCATAAATAATTGGATTAAAACAGCTTGGGAAAAGCAAGTACATTGTACTAAGGAAGACTCGGCTGGAGGAAGAGAAATTGTTTCTTATTCTGTATGACAGAAAAGCCATTAAAGCAAAAGTCATACTCACTGTCATAACAATTATATGAGTAATGCAGGTGTTAACAGCTTTTAAACAGGTTTTGCCAGATCTTAGGACAGAAGTAAGAATTGCTATGTATGATATTGTAATAAAAATAAAATCAACATTCATTGTAAGAAAAACAGCCAGAAGACCTAATGCATTATTTTTAGAAATGTCTCCACATGCCAGCTGAACCAGTGCCATGTGTTCACAAAAACAATGATCTATTTCATTTGTTGAACAAAAATTCAGTTTTCCAGCCAAGAAAACTACTGTGGTAGCTAAGACCACATTTCTGATTACTGGAAAAATAATGAATTTTGCAAAATTGGTCATTCCCATGTATTTGTGGTAATAAAGAGGTTTACATATAGCAAAGAAACGATCCAGAGCCATCCAAAGCAGTATAGTAGATTGAAATGTACCAACAGTATGAATACAAAACATTTGCACCAAACATCCATTAAGTGAAATTCTTTTCCAGTTAAACAAGAAATTTAGCAGCATATTGGGCACATAAAATATTGGCAAAGAGAGGTCCACAAGTGCCATAAGGCCAATGAGCATACACATAGGAGAGTGAAGAGCCTTTTGAGATATAATTAAATATATGAGTGTAAGGTTTGAAGTCAAAGACAATAAAAACATAATAAGATAGGGAATGGAAAGAATAGGCCGCCATTCTCCCAACTCATGAAACCCAGTCAGTGTAAAAGATGTAAATGAGAAATTTTGTACAAGAGTGAACACCATCTCAACACAGTAAATGTCTGAGAATTTACCAGTCACCACTTATGAGCAATCTGGCTTGGATAAAAGTTCAAACTAATTTTTAAGAATTATTTTTACCAAAAATTAAATAAATTTGTTAAATAAATCTTTACAGTTTCATGAATTGCGTATTATATTTCTTTTCATAAATACCTTGAATGCAGCACACTTTTTCAAGTATCACCAGCATCATGAAAAAGTGTATTCCATGTAATGTATAATTTAATTGCAATCTAAAGCCAGACTGCTAATATATTAAGCTAGTATGACAGTTTAATGCATATAAAAAAAATTGCATTTAAAAATGACAAGTCAATATGATATTTTTTTTGTAAGTTGTCCATGTACCATGTAAATATTTTTGCAAAAATATTTACAAATTTATAAATGCAAAGTTTACGGAAGACTGTTTTGGAACAAAACAATCTGGAAAGTATTAATTTCTCCAACATGATTTCCAGTATGTGAGTTGTCTTTTATATACATCTAATGACGTTTGTCTTGGTCTCTATACACCATTACTGTGGTCCCATGTGCTTATAAGCTTTCTTCACAATCTTTTAAGGAAATATGATGGATGAGCTCTGTTGATCCACACATGTCCCCTGATCCATGTATATATTGTATTTTTTTCACTGCATCTGAGCTACATTTCCTTTACAAAAAGATATTACTGTATTCATGTATAAAAATAAAAATAATTTATCTTTGGCACAAATATTGTAGGAACGCATTGTGACGTAGTGGTTAGCACGTTAACCACACAGCAAAAAGTTCATGGGTTTGAGTACCGGCCTTGGCAAGGGCATTTCTGTGGGTAGTTTGCATGTTCTCCCTATGCTCATGTCAAAGTGGGACAATGCATTTAAATTTTTTTTTAATAATATATCTATTTTATTTGTGTGTTTGATTTTAGTGTGAAATCTTGTTCTAAATTTTGGTTGCTGTGATTTTTTTATGCATGATTTTACCATGATTATTGCACATCAGGTTATTTTATTACCAAACTGTTTACTCAATCTACTTGCATCATTGACAGGATGAGCCTGGTTCAAAAAATGAAAGGAAAGAGATTTTTTTTAACAGTTATCAGAGCCTTGCACCAAGATCTCAATGGAGGGATTAAGAGTGAAAGGATTGATGATGTTTTTGATGTCTGCCACCAGTACACAATCCAGTACAAGAACCTTGCAGGATGACAACATGCCCAGCAGTGGAAAAAAATTTCAGTTCTTACAACAAGGTCAGTCTCATCAAATTTCTACTGAAAGAGTGGAAACCCACTAAACAGAGTGATGCTGCATGGCAAGGTGATATATTACCTGTGTGGGGACATTGTACAAGTTGACAGAAGATAAGTGTCAGGAAGTAGCAGAGCTGCACTCTGTTCATGAAGAAGCAGGCGCACATCTGCACTAGCATGCTCTGCATGCAGCAAGTGTTGACTTAAAGACCATGCATAAACCTGGAAAAGGACAATGATGTCAGAGTGCTTTGGCTTCCACACAGACATCACTTTTCCTGTCTACAAGAGTTGTTGGACACAGAACCGCATAATATATGTTGACATCAGCAAACTGGAAAGCTCACTTGGAGATGGCATCTGTCACTGCCTAATTAGCTAACATTCAGGCTGTGATGCTGTCAGTGCATTCACTGATTGAGGGAAGAATAATGCACTAAAGATGGTGAGAAAGGACACTTCCTGGCAAAAATGTTTGGTCAACTGGGACAATCATGTGATGTGAGTGATTATCTGTTCCAGAAGCTTAGGCAGTCAACTGCCACATGTACTGCTGATATTAATAGCTGCACTAGTAAGGCAAATTAACTGTGCTACTGTACCAAGAGAGGAGGTTGAATCCAGACAGCTGCCAAGATGTAGAAGGACTGTCTCTCCGTGCATGTTCAACGATCCAACTATCAGACAGCAATCTGGAAGTGTTGTCTTCAGGCTAACCCTGTGGTGTCAAGCTCTACTAAGTATGGATGGGCACATGAGAATGGCAACCTGGTCATTCACTGAATGTATTTCATCTGTACCAGATGTGATCTTGGAAATGTTATCATGGAAGTGTGTGGTCATCCAAACTACAAAGCTGTACCTGCTTGTCAAATGCACTGACATGCACAGATTGTACACATTACAGACCTGCAGTAACCAAAATAATTAAATGAATAAAAATGCAGGATAGCACAGAACCTGACTTTGAACTTGGGGAGTCAGATGATGAAATAGATGCGCAGTTTGATCAGTAAGACAATGTTGTGAATGTGATAATAGTAGAACTGTGCTTGTTTTGTAAATAGCTTCAATAAGTCATGATTATGGACTTAGTTGAACTGTTAAAAACATTTATTTGAGTACACAGTAAGCATAATAATCTAATAACTTTGTTGGCATACATTACTAACGTAATCCATTATCTTACCAAAAATGTATTACTCTGTATGTATAGTACATATGTGCAAAGATAATTTTTAAGGGGTCACTGGCTTTGGTTTTGGTAGTTTCTTAGTAATGGCAATATTTCATTATGTAGGGCAATTGGTATGTGTATAGAAATGATGCTTTCTATCATTAAGCTACCTTTCAGAAAGACACATAATATCAGAACATTTTTCATACACACTGAGGATTACAAAAATCAATACTAACCTAACCAATATGTGAATATTACAGTGGTGTGAAAAAATGTTTGCCCCCCTTCCTGATTTCTTATTTTTTGCATGTTTGTCACATTTAAATGTTTCAGATCATCAAACAAATTTAAATGTTAGTCAAAGACAACACAAGTAAACACAAAATGAAGGTATTTATTATTAAGCTAGAAAAAAATCCAAACCTACATGGCCCTGTGTGAAAAAGTGATAGCCCTCTAAACCTAATAACTGGTTGGGCCACCCTTAGCAGCAACAACTGCAATCAAGCATTTCCGATAACTTGCAATGAGTCTTTTACAGCGCTGTGGACGAATTTTGGCCCACTCATCTTTGCAGAATTGTTGTAATTCAGTCACACTGGAGGGTTTTCGAGCATGAACCGCCCTTTTTAAGGTCATGCCACAGCATCTCAATAGGATTCAGGTCAGAACCCAAGTTCCTTTCAGCTTTTGGTCACGAGCAGATGGCCGGACATTCTCCTTCAGGATTTTTTGGTAGACAGCACAATTCATGGTTACATTTATCACAGCAAGTCTTCCAGGTCCTGAAGCAGCAAAACAGCCCCAGACCATCACACTACCACCACCATATTTTTCTGTTGGTATGATGTTCTTTTTCTGAAACATGGTGTTACTTTTATGCCAGATGTAATGGGACACACACCTTCCAAAAAGTTCAACTTTTGTCTCGTCAGTCCGCAGAGTATTTCCCCAAAAGTCTTGGGAATAATCAAGATGTTTTCTGGCAAAATTGAGATGAGCCTTAATGTTCTTTTTGCTCAGCAGTGGTTTTCATCTTGGAACTCTGCCATACAGACCATTTTTGCCCAGCTTCTTTCTTGTGGTGGAGTCATGAACACTGACCTTAATTGAGGCAAGTGAGGCCTGCAGTTCTTTGGATGTTGTTGTGGGGTCTTTTGTGACCTCTTGGATGAGTCATTCCTGCGCTCTTGGGGTAATTTTGGTCGGCCGGCCCTTTTGAGCTTTTGAGGATCTTTTAAGCTTTTGAGGATCAACTTCACTTTGTCAGGTAGGTCCTTTTTAAGTGATTTCTTGATTGAGAACAGGTATGGCAGTAATTAGGCAAGGGTGTGGCTAGAGAAATTGAACTCAGGTCATGAACTCAGGTCAGGTCATGTACGTTTGGATTTTTTTCTCCCTTAATATTAAAAACCTTCATTTAAAAACTGCATTTTGTGTTTACTTATGTTGTCTTTGACTAACATTTAAATTTGTGTGATGATCTGAAACTTTTAAGTGAACAAACATGCAAAAAATAAGAAATCAGGAATGGGGCAAACACTTTTTCACTCCACTGTATGTTTTTTTGCACATGGACTAAGTAAACTGAGATATATGAAGAGTTTGAGTTCAAAAACAGATAGGTGCCACTGTTTTAATTATGAAAACAATACCTCTTAAGAAGCTTTACAAAAAAAAAATCCAGCTTTTTCCAGTAGCTTAAAAGTTGGTTTCAAAAACTTTTTTTCTGTAGCTTTAAAATAAAGACACTGAAAAAGTTGATTTTCTCACAATTAAAACAATGGCACTTATCTGTTTTTGAACTCAAACTCCTCATATGGCAATCATTCAGAATTGTGTAGTTGCCATTCAAATGTATGTCCAGATTTATACTTTCAGATCTAATTTTAATAAAATGTTTGGGAAGAACATTGTAATTTGATGTCACTGTAATATATGCGGTACTGGATTGCAGAAAGTAAGGGACTGTTTTGTTTTTTAATCAGGATTTTACCAAATAAAGTAATAAAAATATGTGGGTTTGCAGCTGTCCAAGACAGCCAATAAGTACAACGGACTCGTGTTCACAAAAAGACAAATAATGCATACTGAATATGCAATTAATGAGAACCCAAAAGGAGAAAAAGAAGTAATTTTGGGGTTTTAGCATCAAAACCCTTCTGTCTCTAGCTATAATACTAGTTAATGCTATTGTATCATTCACCATGACTGTTTTACTCAAACCAGGTGTACAAATATGACAATATAAAATATTAGCTAAATAAAAATAAAAAAATTATTCAGTTTGTTTAGGTAACTTGCACAAAAAGGCTTAGTTAGCAACTATCAATGCTTAATTGCCAGTAAATTATTCTCTCGGGTTGTCCGCAGACAGACATTCCGCCCCAATTCATCCGTTCTATCATACACCTGGTTAGCTCCTCTAGGCTTTCTGTGCCAGCATCCTGCATTAGGACATCACCCATGGTTGAACTGGGGTGCCCTCGCTTCCATCTCTCAAGCATAGGGGTCAACAGCACTACTTTCCTTGCTGGCAGCTCAGGATGTCAGTAGCAGTGGCCAGCTAGCCCCATCCTTCGGTATGCCCCTCCCACATCCACCGACCTTCCACCGACCTTCTTGATTTCCTGGAGTTTCTTTCTGCCACCTGGTTTTAACCCGTACCTCCTGGACTCCAATCTGCCCCTGACCTTCACTTTATCCAGCCTCGAGGTGTTACCCATAACCAGTCTGTCCAGTCTCAACCTGAAACTCATGACCAATCCACCCAGGTTCACTTTTGGCACTGTTGACACTGCCCTAGTCCTCAACGTCCAAGTTAGTCCAAGTTACTTCCCAGGGGATGCAGACCAAGGGTCACCTCTACGATGATGATCTCTTCTTTGGTGTCCCTTTACCCTCTACTTCTGCCTCAGTGCCTGACCTTAACTATCACACTTCTCCTGAGGTTTCTCCTTCAGACTCTTCCTTTATTCCCCTACGTTGTTCCGAGCATTCTTCTCCAAATTATCCTATTGGCTATTGGTCAAACTCTCCCACTGATCACTCACCCATAGACTCTCCCACTGACTGTTCCCTCACTTCTCCTGTGGAACCTCAGCATCCTTTTTCCTTCACTGACCCTCCAGTTTCAATAATTCACTTAGACAGGCTGACTGATCTGTAACTTCATATGCCTCTAATAAATTTCTCTTTATCTCCTTTCAGGCTCAGTGTGGTTATTTCATTAGTACACTAATATCAATGGCCATGCATGATTATTATAAAGGTTAGAAATGATTATTATAGATTTGCATTTCATCAAAGCTACTTAAACTGTATCCAAACATCCTAATGGAAAAACACTACTTTTAGGCAAAGTATTGCTAACTTAAGGCTAAGTATAAATTTGAACACTAAATTAAGCAAATATAAAATTTCTCCTGACACATTTTATTAACAGTTTTGAGCCCTGTTCAGTTGAAATGAATTGACCTTCTGACATCACAGCATGCACCAAGTACCTCCACTATTTAGATTTCTGCCTATTCCAATACACAGTGTGATAAAACCAGCTTTACAATCTGGGAACAATCCTTGGAAGCAAAACTATGGACTTGGTTAGTTAAAAACACAAGAGCAAACCGGGCCCCTATGAAATGATCGTTGTTATATTCTGAACACTTCACTGAAGACTGCTGCAAAACTTTGGACCTTCTACCGGGGAACCCGCCTAGGCTGAAGTGCATTTGTTACAGTTAAGCCAAGTGCAGTGAGAAGGAGGGTAAAGAAAAAGCCAGTGCCACCCCAAGTCCCTGATCTAGCGACTTGGATGTTCTCGCAACAACAGCCATTTCTTTACTATACACTGAACAAGATAGTGGGGAGGAGAAAGAAAATGCTCAGATGACTTGATCAGTTTACAGGAAGAGGGAGCGCTCTTGAGTAAGCAATCTTAGAATTAATAAAAAAAAAAAATATTATTTATAAGGGGAATAACTGTTGCCTTATTGAAACTCAAAAAACCTCTCATCAAGAGACATAGTCAAAATTTTAAATTTCTGAAAGAAAACATTTGCATATTGAATAGCCAAATGTTATTTATATTCACAAAAAAATTACAAAATATTTGGACTTAATAACAAGACCATATGTATTTCCCCATAAACTAGCCTATCCTGCCTCGGCCTATAGCAGCATATGTTAGCATGAGCAAATCGGCCTACTACGCTTATACTTTAGTAGCTAAAGCGTAAGAAGTTGCCATCTATATATTACCAGTTTAATAGCCTGTTGATTTTTTCTCTTTTTTTATGAAGCCTACATATGGGCCAATAACAGAAGAACATCTGCAATGTACAAGTGCATGTAGGCCTTTCAGTTTGTAAGTAAAAATGCTGTGTTTTATCCTTTTTTTAGTTATGCAGTAGTATGCATTATTTATAAGCACAGCATTGAATAACAGTGTATGTGTGTTACTGAAAGGAAAGAAGCAAATTGCACACTGATGTACTGAGTAATCTTCAGAAATTAATATACCAGTGGATGTTGCCTAACTGGCTGACTTTGCCTGGAGTCGTTCTCATAAGCTGACATTCCCTCCATGTCACTACTGCTAGATAACAGTTCAAACTGGTATGGTTCAACACTCCCTGATCAACTTTGTTGATTCCTAAAGTGTCCTAATCTAAGGAATCAGATGCTAGGCTGTCAAACTGACACTTTTACAGCATTAAGTAATTATAGAGAATTAAAGGGATATATGTGAGATGCTCCAGAGTGATCTGCCAGCAGTCAGTGATAGCTATACAGGACCTGCTGAATCACACTGTGCTCAAAAATTCTACCTTTGACTCAAAACCTTTTTTTCCTGTAATTAGTGTTATAGCTTGGAAGAAAGATCACAGATTAAAAAAGCAAAAATAAAACAATGAAAATAAAAGTGTCTGGGTATCTCCTTTACACAGTTACACTTAGGGTCATGGTAGTATATAATAATCTATTATTAGCACACGGAATTTACCAATATGAGCAATGGTAAAAAGTGTTTTGGCATTGGGAATAATGGTGATTGTTGATCCGGTGTTGGAACTAGTGGTGTACATTCATTAGGTTTCAGTAATGATGGTTTCAGTGATTGGATGTTGGAAATCATGGCAGTGTATATATGGACTGTAAACATGTACACTATACATGTACTTAATATATTTTATTATACAAAAAATTTAAAAGTTGGTTCTCTCTGGTTAACAGTTTGTGTAATTAATGTTCTTTTTGTTTTGGGGGGATGCTGTTTCGCAGAAGCGATATAGGCGATTTTTGCAGAAGCTCTGCAAAGCATCTTTTCTCATTTTAATATAATTCAGATAATTCCCTATTAAATATTAATTTTTAACCTCAAATGAATTTTGCCTTCATGACTTGAAGTCTTTGGGCTTGTATTGACCGATTTTACAGGCTAGTCATGAAGTCTTTGGCTTTCAAACCATCCTCCAACAGATGGACTTGTGGTGCTAATGCTAACTCTCAAGAGGAGCCATCTCAAGAGGAGTTAACCTCCTCTGTAACCAGCCTACAGAAAATTGCAGAGGAGCATGAAAGCCGTCTGAAGGAGTTAGAGGCTTCTGCTACCACAACCAGTGATTCTGTGCCAGTGCTTGAAGATGCAGTGTCCAAGCTTACGAGCCAGGTCATGGATTTACAGTCAGAATGCAAGGATTTGGAGAACAGATCCCGGAACTTAACACAAGACTGGAAGGCATTCCAGAAGATAAGTAAGGTGAGTTTCTGATTGAATTTGTTTCCCGTGTATTGCAAGAGGAGCTCAAACAGGAGGAGAAGTCCCTGCTTAACAGGGCACACGGAACATTGCAACCCAAACCAAAGTCTAATCAGCTCCCGAGACCCTTCGTTATAAGAGTTCACTGCTTTCAAGTTTGCCATCACATTCTCCATCAATCGAAGTCTCTCTCCTTTAACGGTCGACGCATCCACATCTTCCTGACCTGACTACAGCCGAGGCAAAGAGGAGAGTGGCCTTTGGGGCCATGAGGAACCGCCTGTGTGATATCGAAGAGGTTTATTCCGGTTTTGTCTGCCTGCAAGGTTCCACATCACTTTGCCTGGGGAAACGTAGCATGTATTCAGTGATCCTCAGCTAGCAATGGACTATGTATTTTCAAAGCTTCCTACTGGTGATCTATGTGATAATGAACCTGAAATAGCGTCAGAGGACTGATCTAATTTGACAGTAACAAGTGATCATATCCTTTTTTGGCTAGTCTTCTAGCCTGATTTTGATTTGCAGTCACTTTGTTCTATTGTACCCTTAACATCCCCAGTTTAAAGACTGATTTTGAAGGAACTTTAGAGCAAATTGTGTTCAGTTTGTAATTATCTGTTTAATTTATATAACTTTTGTCTCAGCTTGTTGTTCTTTATTCAACTTGTTTTTGATTACGTGTTTAACTGATCGATCTAGCATTTACTTATGTTATAGGACCACACCAAGTTCGGGGAGGTGTAGTACGGAGGGGCTATATGTGTTTGTGTTTTTGTATATGTCTAGGCCAAAGTTTCACTGCAGTAGTAGTTTTATCTAGATACAATAATGTTGAACATTTATGTAGATCCGGACTATGACTAACAACCTGGCTCGAGGTGTAGCATGTAGGCCTGTCACATTTGTTAGCTGGAATCTTAGAGGTTTGGGAAAGTCCACAAAACTGAACAAAGTTCTTCGTCATGTAGAGATTATAGGCACTGAAAGTGATTTCATCCAAGAGACACACTTGAATATCTCTGATCATTCTAAAGTACATAGAAGATGGGCTTCTCAATCATTCCATTTCATCATAACCGCAATGGGCGCTATGTCATTATAACAGTGTCATTATACAGTACTCCACTTATATATGCAAATGTATATGTTCCCAATCATGATGATGAGCAGTTTCTTGTTTTTCTCCTTGCTGCCAAAAATTGACTCCCATTTTGTCATTGTAATTTAAACGGTTGTCTTCAATCTTTTGACATATCAGCCCATAAAAAGTATATGTCAAAATCTGCTATTTTTATCTTAATAACTATGAATATTTATCTTAATAACTATGGTCTGGTAGACGTATGGCGGTGCCTGAACCCCAGTGTTGATGGTTATTTTTTTTTTTCCCCTGTCCACCACACACACACATGTATTGATTATTTTCTTGTAGACAATAAACTATTTCCACTTATTCAGAGCTGTAGCCATCACGTCAGACTTATCTCGTTCTGATTGTTCACCCCTCTTAATGGATATTAGGTTCAATCACAACTCATCTCGCCCACCTTGGAGGCTTAATATATCCTTTCTGTCTGATTCTAACTTTGTTGAATTTATATCATATATAAATATGATATCTTTATTGACACCACTGTAACAGGCGATATAAGCCATAGTTCAATATGGGAAGCATTTAAAGCCTACATGAGAGGACAACTAATATCTTAGGCATTGTATGATAATCAGCTAAGATCTTTTACTCTTACCAGTCTCATCATATTCAAGATCTGAAAAATCTATATATTCAATCCCCTTCTCCTGTCTTATATAAAGAAAAGCTGCTCCTCAAAACAGTTTGATAACCTCAGCACAATTAATGCTGAAGAATTGATGTCAAAATCTAAACACACCTATTATAAATATGGTGACAAACCTAGCCATCTTTTGGCACACCAACTTAGATAATCAGCCGTGTCAAGAGTTATTCCATAAATCAGAACAAGTCTTAGAAGGGACCCTCAAGAAATAAATAGTGCTTTTCAAAATGTTTTACTTTACACTTCTGAACAATGAACAACCTTTGATCCATTCATGCATTCATTCATTCAATCATCTTCTTCCGCTTCTTCCAGGGTTGGGTTGGGGGGCAGCAGCCTAAGCAGTGAGGTCCAGACATCCCTCTCCCCAGCCACTTCCTCCAGCGGTTCCGGGGGGACGCCAAGGCGTTCACAGACCAGCCGAGAGACGTAGTCCCTCCAGCATGTTCTGGGACTGCCCCGGGGTCTCTTCCCAGTTGGACATGCCCGAAACACCACACCAGGGAGGCGTTCGGGAGGCATTCTAATCAGATGTCTACCTTTAATGACATGCATAATTTTTTGGTGATCTTCCCACACCACAGTTATCGGAGGACATAGCTAGAAATCTCGACAGACCAATTACCTCACGGAGGTTAGAGAGGCCATCGTGGCTATGCAGATTGGTAAGAGTCCTGGGCCAGATGGTTTCCCAGTTGAGTTGTTTGAAAGATTTTCTGGAAAGCTCACCCCCTCGCTTCTTAACATGTTCACTGAATCTCTTTCCTCTGGTATTCTTCCCAAAACATTATGCTCTGCCCAAATCTCTCTGTTTTTGAAAAAGAATAAGGACCCCCACTGTGGTTCCTACCACCCTATTTCACTGCTGGATGTAGATGTCAAAATTTTATCCAAAGTCCTTGCCCTCCATCTTGAGAAAATCATTCCTGATGTCATATCAGCTGATCAGAAATAGATTAAATGTAAGGCACCTGTTTAATATTATATATCACCCATCCAATTCACCAGTTTCAGAAATAGTGCTATCATTAGATGCTGAAAAGGTCTTTGATAGGGTTGAATGGAGTTATCTGTTTTACACCCTTGAAAAGTCTGGTTTTGGTCAAGAGTTTATTTCTTGGATTAAGTTGCTATACAGCTCTCCAGTCTCTTCAGTCCGTAGTTATAATACTTTTTCCAAATACTTTCAGATAGGCTGTGGCACTAGACGAGGGTGTCCACTATTACCCTTGCTCTTTGCCTTGGCTATTGAGCCATTATCATTAGCTCTGAAACACTCCTCACTGGTGCATGGCATTGTAGGGGAAGGCTGGGAACAAAAAGTCTTATTATATGCAGACAACTTACTCTTATACAGATCCTGGTAACTCTATCCCTCGTGTGTTTAATATTTTAGATTCATTTCATAATCTCTCTGGCAACAAGCGCAATTTGCAGAAAAGCAAAGTGTTTCCGCCCTGCGATGGCCTGGCGAGCTGTCCAGGGTGTACTCTGCCCTTACCCAAAGTTGGCTGAGATGGGTGCCAGCCTCCCCGCTACCTTAATTAGGATTAAGCGGTATAGAAAATGAATGAAATTGTTTATAGTCAACAAGGCCGCTGGTCAGTATCCACTTAGTTTGTTGCCTTTTAAAGTTTTAAATAAATTCACATACCTTGGTGTCAATGTTGTGGAAAAATTCTCTATCCACTTTTTTGCTAACTTCTTACCTCTCTTAACACAGATTGTACTCAGCCTTAATCACCTTCCACTTTCTGTTTGCAGGCAGTATAAATTAAATTCAAATGAACATCCTTCTCAAATAAACTTATATGTTTCAATGCATCCCATATTCATTCCAAAATTATTCTTAAACATGCTTAATTCTATTATTTCATCATTTTTGTGGAACGACAAAGCTCCCCGCCTGGCAAGAACTATATTGCAGCATCCAAAACATCTCTAAACTAGGTGCTAGGTATAGTCTAACGCAATGCAAAATCCTACACCGATTCCACTGGACAAAACTAAAACTTTCAAGATACTTCCCTGATGTTGATTCTACCTGCAGTCGATGTGTCACGCACCCTGGCAGTCATTCTGATATGTTCTGGTCATGTAGCAAACTGAAAGGCTTTTGGTCTTTGATCTTTAAGGCCATCTCAGAATATATTGGCACATGTATCAGACCCTGCCCATTTATTTTGAAGTCTTAAGTTATTCAAAATACAGTCTGATTGCATTATTATTATTATTATTATTATTATTATGATTATTATTATTTTACTTTTATTACTAGATGTTTGATTTTACTTAAGTAGAAAAGATAATCAAAAAACAAAAACAACAACACTATGACAAATAAATTATATTGTCTCTTTCGGTACACTGTAATGTTTAATTCACGCTAAATGATGTGTTTGTGCAACTTTTTGCCATTGTGCTCTCTCTGGTTTTATGCTCAGCTTTATTTTACTTGGTTAAATTGTGTGTTTATATTTAGATGGCATCAGGGATCACTGTGATTTACTTTAAAGGTTCTAGAAATACTGAATCAAAGGCTGGCTTTGATTGTAGCTCATTATATGTAGAAATAGATTTTATGAAATTCTGAATCAAAGTCATGAATTTATAATGCCATTATAAGTATTTGTTTTAGCTTTGATTAAGAGCTCATTATATGTAGGAATTGGTTGCATGCAGTCTAATGATCTAAACCCCGAATCTGTGACGAATAAGTGTGTGTTCGAGATAAACAGGCTATGATCACTGGCTAAAACCTTTGAGAATAAAGCAAAGGCTCATGAGAACACAACAGATATAGAAACAGAGGCTTGTGTCAAGGTTTTACAAGTAATGGAAAGACAAAGAGGATAATAGTCAGATGTATCATGCATGAGGTTTTGCTATTTCTATTCCTCAAAAGAAATGCTTCTGATTATCATTCCACAATAGAAAGTATGTGTGTTTGTGTAGAGCATAGTTTTTTGTGATATATAGCACTACAGAACCGTAACATTGTTGTTTCTTTTCCAGACAGAATTGTACATTCCATTTATTTATAATTGATATTATAAAAATATTTAATAACATATAAATAACTTGAATTTAATGAATATTTCAGTTTTCCTGTGTGTTACAAGCAATCTATAAGTATGTATGTATAGAATAGACTTGTATCAACCTTGACATGTAACAGATATGTGCTTGGAGTGATGCTGGTTAATATCGTGTTTTAAGACCGATCATGTACATTTTTTTCTTTTAGACTGAACAGCATGCAGGATTTCCCACCACAAAATATTTCATACAAAAGTTTTAAGCTGAATAGCTTTCTGACCTTGGGAGAATGGAGACCCATATTATCGATACCCTATTTCCTCCTGTTTTTACTGTCTGCTTTATCAAACTCTATTATAATATATTTAATTGGATCTCAGAAGACACTGCACTCTCCTATGTATGTATTAATAGGTGTTATAAGTGCTCTGGGTTTGCTTTGGCCAATATGTTTTGTCCCAAGTTTGTTGCTCAACTTTTTATTTGACTGGAATGAAATTTCCCTAGTGAGCTGTTTAATACAAATGTTTAGCATTCAGATTATTGGTGCATTTCAGTCCACTGTACTGGTGTGGATGGCTCTAGATCGTTTCTTTGCTATATGTAGACCACTTTATTATCACAAACACATGGAATTACACAACTTTTTAAAATTTATTGTTGTTCCTGTTATTAGAAATCTATTACTGAATATCATAATGATCTCTTTGGTTGGGAAATTAAATTTCTGTTCAACAAATGAGATGGATCACTGCTTTTGTGAACATATGGGGTTAGTGCAGTTGGCATGTGGAAATACTTCGATAAACAACCTAATTGGCCTTGTATCTGCTTTTCTTATACCAACATTAGATTTTCTTTTTATTACTGTATCATATATAATAATATTTGCTTCTGTCATGAAATCAGGAAAAGCTCCCTTAAAGGCTTTCGAAACTTGCATTACACATATCATTGTCATGACAGTAAATTTAACCTTTACCTTAATTGCTTTTATGGCATATAGAATAAGAAATAATTTTTCATCAAATGTTCGTGTTTTTCTGAGTACTATATATATCCTATCACCATGTTGTTTTAATCCAATTATTTATGGAGTAAGAATGACTGAAATAAAAAAACAATTTCTGAAATTTTTTAATAATATGAAGACTTGCCACATTAATATACTGAGTTAGTCCTTTGTAACATTTAAAATTTAAAATTCATTTGAATTTAAAATTCATTTAATTTAAATAAAATTTAGCTATTGTATCAAATACGTTGTCAGAAATAATTAAATGCACAAAATGTATTAAAACAGAATGCTGTTTCTTTACTCACTCACTCACTCACTCACTGAACCACTTAAACCTGCTAGGGTTGCAGGGAGACTGGAGTCTATCTCAGCCAACACTAATGCGGGGTACACCTTGAATAGCTTGCCAGACCATTGCAGGGCCAACGACACACAACCATTCACACTTACACCTAGAGGGGCAATTTAGAACAGCCAGTTACTTCTGTGCATGTCTTTAGACTGTGGAGAACACAAAGGGAACCCACACAACCATGGGGACAACATGAAAACTCCACACAGGAATGTGTGCGATTCGAACCCAGGAAATACCTTCTGGTAATACCTGAATTGGCCTTGCGTCTGTTGTCATTTTCATTTCATTACAGCATCATATGATATCATATACTTCTTTCATAAAATTAGAAAAGGCCCACTTGGAGGTTATCATCACTTGTATTATCAATATTCTTGTTAGGACAGTAAATTATATTATTTACACTAATTGCTTTCATGTCATATAAAATAAGAAATCAATCTCCCAATATTTGTCTTTTTGTATACCATTTATAAACTGTTCCTAATTTGTTTCAAACGATTTCTTTGTGAAGTACGAACAACTGAAGAAAAAGTTACTATTTCTTTTAAACCATACAAAATTTTTACCACGGTAATACAGTAAACCTGACAAGTTGTTGGTTTGTTGTGCAGGTATGTTTTGCTGCACAGATAATTAAAGTAACCTTTATCATCCCACATGCACAGAATGAATTCTGAGCACCAAAACTGAATTGTATATCATTAGCAATAGTAAATTTAAAATGACAGTATCACTCCCTCACTTCCTCATTTTCTAAAACGCTTAATTCTTTCAGGGTTGTGGGGAGGCTGGAGCCTATCTCAGCCAACACTGGGCGAAGGCGAGATGCACACTGAATCCATTGCAGGGCCAACACACACACACACAATTCACACTTACATTTATGGCATTTGGAAGGCAATTTGGCATTTGGAAAGACAATTTGAAACCGCGAATTAACCTAATGTACATGTATTTGGACTGGGAGAAGCCGGAGTACCTGGGGGAAACCCACGCAAGAACGGTAAGAACATGCAAACTCTACACAAAAACGCTAAAGCCCAGGACTCAAACCCAGGACTTTCTTCTACTTCTTCTTGCTGCGAGGTGGACGTGTTATCCACTGCACCACCCTGCTTCCTGCTAATATCATAATATCATTAATGACATAATAGCCTATTTTGCAATTATTAATATTTTCTATGAATTTTTTAATCCATGGCCATACTTAATCCAAATACAGTGAATGATTTGGGGGAAAAGAGACAGGATGGACAGTTGTTAGTTTCTGTAGAAGCCCAGGGAAGCACAGTTCTGTCCACCTTTGTTTTCATACAATCAGTATGAGAAACTCTTATACCATTGATATTCTATATTAACTTATTAAAGTTGATACTGAAATGTATTTAAATTCAATTCAGTATTATTTGTGTAGGACTTTTAAGAACGTACATTGTCATAGACGATGTTTACAGAAATTATATATTTCCTTATATATAAGTATATATAACGTATATATAATTATATATCGGATATAATATTTAAAGTTTTTTTTCCAGTGAGCAAGACAGAGGTGATGCTAGATAGAAATGTACCTTTATAGGATGGTAATAGTTTTGGTGATGTAATCCAGATTCAGGCAGATTTTTAAAAAATGTTTTGCTTCAGACAAAGTAATGTTTTACTATTGAGTATTGACATTTTATTGATAAAATTAATTTTGATAGTTTAAAAGCTCCACTGTGTCATTTATGTGTGCATTACAGAATATAATAATGAGATTTTTTTTACATTTTAATACCAAAACTCACAAAATTTTGGCAACAGTCTAAAAAAATCTCTTTCCATTTACAGTCATTTCTGTATCATGTTGGGTTATGATACAATATAAATTATATATATGAAACAGGCTCAGTGGATTTAAATTGTCTTTAGACCCATGGTAAAACCACAAGTGTTTGTGATGTTTCTTGGCACACAGCTTTTCATCAGACACTGAGATTTGACTTAACCTGATTTAATCCTACTGAAAGTCTTTGGAATGTGCTGGAGAAGACTTTATAAAGTTCACTGCTATTAGCCTTTCCATCCAGAGTTTCCATCCAGAAAATCCAGAACAACATGGCATTTCCATCCAGAGTTGGCTTCATTTCTCACTTGTCTTGAACTGATGAGTGAAAAATTGAACCACTCCATAAAGTCTTCTTCAGCACATCCAAAAGATTTTCAATAGGGTTAAGGTCAGGACTCTGGGGTGCCAATACATATGTGAAAATGATTCCTCATGCTCCCTGAACCACTCTTTCACTATTTGAGACTTCATTTTATACCTGTGCCATCAGGGAAGAAAAAGTCCGTTGATGTGATAACCTGCTCATTCAGTACATTCAGGTCATCAACTGACTTCATTTTATTGCCACATTAATGTTGCTATTGCAGCTGGAGCACCAATGCCCTGCAGATTACATGCTGTAGTCAAGGCTAAATGCTCTCCATGAAAATATTAGAGTGTGGGACTTTTTTGGCCGGACTGTGTATTGTTTGATTAGTGTACTGATTAAATATTGTTTGATTTTTTTTCTTTTCATTTTATTTAGGTGCTTGCTATGTGCTCAGCCTGCTCCTCCTCTTCCAGCTGAGTGTTATGATGCTAATTACAAGACAAGCTAGAAAATGGTGTTGCAATTTAATTTATTGTTTAGCCCTGAAAAGGGGCAGTTTTAAGGCGAAACATGTTGGCTTTATTTATTTTTTTCATTATGACTTTTTTTCATTATGACCTAAGCATTTACTAGTACAGCTTGTTTATATTTTATATTAGAGGAGAGCCTTGGGGTATTGGGTTAAAATACAGTCACATATTTCCATTTATATCTTCTGTTTCGGTATATATCCCCTGTGCTGAACAGACCACAAGACTTCAAAACCCGCTTTTAGTGTCGTTCGGTGATATCATAACGGTGATATATAAGTATGTAAATAGAAATATGTGACTGTATTTTAACTGTGCTGAATGAAGTCACATATTTCCATTCATATACATACTGTAGCTTGTGGCCACGCATTTTTTTAACCAATGTCACCAGAGGGGCTTTGTGGATTAGATTGTAAGACTACATATCTTATTTACATTCTTACATGTTCCCTATGTGGTGGTGCCTTTTATGTGGGACCTACAAAACGACTTTTTAGCTGAATTTAGATTATGCAGAAAGAACTGGTAACTGTGAGTGTACTGTGGTTCAAAATTTTAAGGAAAGGTTAAATTATTGTGACACTTCATACAAAAGCTCAACACTAATGCTAACAATAGCTAACTTGCTCAATGCGGCGAAAGTTTTGCATCTAGGTGCCAAGTCTAGCATGCAAAACTATATCATGCGATCTTGGCATTGGATCAACCTTTTCTAAAAAGGATCCACAACAAGGGGAAGCAGAACAATCATACAAGGAGGCTCAAGCTTTCCCTTCTCATCTCAGTCGACTCTGGGATAACTCGCCAGGCCATCGCAGGACAGAAACATGCTGACAGCTATACTGACAGCTCTTTATGAAAGTCAGCAATGGTTCTTTTACATGCCTTTTACCACAGACAGTGTAGCTGCACTGGGCAGACAGCAGTGACAACCAGTTGACAGTGGGTCTTAAACCCCTGACCTTGGGATCAGTAATCCAGCTCCCTACCACCGGGCCACCACTGCCCCTACCTTCCCTGCGAGTGACAAACGATTTGGCAGAAAGAGCAGTGGCTCTCATGCAGTCTTCCAGTGAATTTCTGACCCACAATGAAGAACAGAAACAGGTGTTTTTTCAAGTGGTTAAACACCACCGAAGTAAATTACCAAAAGCAGTAAAGGGAAATGACTAATAAACTCTTTTTGCGCTATCATGTAATTTTTTACAAATAAAAGCCTAATTTTCATCATTATGTTGCATATGGTATATGTATTTGTGCTTTAATTAAGTTCTGGATCACCGCTTCCTGACTGACAGGCGGCAACAGGTTAATCAGGGAAGCATCACATTCAGCACCCTGTACATCAGCACTGGTGCCTCAGAGCGGTGTGTCCTCTCCCCACAGCTGTTCTCCCTCTACATCAATGACTGTACCTCAGGGTATAGAGTGTTACAGAGCACTGTACGCCAAGACCTCCCGGCAAAGAGGCAGTTTTTTCACCAGTCTGTCACTCTGCTGAACTGTAAAACATCACAGAGGGGCAGGAAACCATTGTGGAAATAACCCACTGTATACGTACGTTCTGCCTCACTACCCTACCTCATGAACACATGATACTGGTTTGCACTCAGTGTTGGTGATAAATTCTGCACTATATTATTCTGCACTATACTGTTCAGATGCTTTTGTACTATTGTCATTTTGCATTTGCTCTTTTTTCCACATATTTCCTCACTTATATTCAAACTTCATAAATAAAGCTGATTCTGATTCTGTTTATAAATCAAATTGAAACTGTTTAAAGGTGATCCAAACAAAATAATATACTATGCCTCTTTCTTTAGCTGAGCAGTGTATAATGTTATCAAAGTAGATAGAGGCATAGGCATTAAAAAGTTTTGTTGCATATGTGGACAATCATGTACAAGGGTCTGTATCCTACCAACTTATAAACTGATTTGAATCAACTATGACTTATTATAACCCTCTGATGGTACCAAAGATTATGTGCTAACAGCAGTATTTGAAAGAAATTTATTCGAATCTTTACAGCTTCTTTATTATGAACATACCTGTTTTGCCTGGACAAAAGTCTTGTTGCAAAGACATAGTTCCACTTTCAAAACTATATTTATAACATAAAAATTAATGGCCTTGTTAACTAAATATATAATATTGTAGCAAATATAACTTAATATAGAAAATTTGAGAGCATCACCCAAGATCAACAGTGCCCCTGCAAACATGGCCATGATCATGACAGACACCCAGGTACTTGTCATGATGAATAATTATCATATTAAAAAAATCAAACACACTCCAGATGTTCAAATTACAAATAATTACAATTTGGAAGAGCAACTAAAAACTAGGGAGCGCAAAACACAAAGCTTTATATAAATCTTCAGAGGTATCACAACTTAGTCTCCACAGGATACACAGATACACATAACCAAAGATCTAACTGTTATTCTTATCAGTACTTGGAACCCTGGGCCACATGCAGGCAAAGAATGAAGCATGACAGCAATAAGACTGATAAGTTTTAGGAGGAAAAGAGTAACAAAATGAGCCACAGATGAAATCTCTAGTTCGCATAACTAAACGCGAAAAGGCAGGAAAACAAGGTTGGTGTGATTGCGACAACAGCGAGATTTGGCGGACACTGAATGAGTCCAGTGCATCACGAATCATGGAGATTTTAAGCTATTTGCCTGACAATACCAGTCCTGAAAATACTTTTCAGAGGCAGAAAATAAAATTCAGAGGCAGAGGGAGCAAACCAAACTGGATCAACAGGCCAGAAAGTCACTTGTTTTGGAGGAGAGGGTAATTGATTTCTGAAAATCGAAATATTCATGCTATACATTAGAACAGTACTAGCAGACATGAATTAACTAACCTACTAGAGCTACCATTCCGGCTGATTCATGTTTTTATATCGAACACCTCGTTTTCATTCCGGGTGTGGATTCCATTTTTATGTTCTTCTCTGAATAATACTTCTGGCATCAACACTCACATATTTTCTCCATGCAGTTCTACACGTCTGCACCACGCCAGATTGCAACATCCACAATTTGCATTATTGCTACCTGCTGATATATCTCCAGTTAGTTTGGGTTAGGGTGTGGATCTCAGTAGGGTAGGAAGGCTACATCCTTTTTAAACACTTCTATTTACCTTTATGTAAACATGCATCATTTCACATTAAATATGTTATGTTTAGCGAGGGGAAAAAGCATTCTGAGTTCCTATTCTAGCCTCACTGCCTAATGTACAACAAGTTAAAGGAAAGTTAAAAGAAAAAGTCCACTGCACAAGTTTCTAAATAAATAAACATATTTGTGGTAACATATATTACCACAAACGAATCCAAAAATGTATATAACCTAATCAGTCTTCATTAGTGTCATGATCCCGAATATCTCACCACTAGGGGAGCTATTGTGTGCTTCTGTTTTCCTGTTTTTTTCCATGTGCTTCTCCAGGCTACGGGCGTGGTCTTGCTGCTTCCAATTATCTCCACACACCTGTTGCTTATCAAGAACCCTAAAAAGAAGGGCTGGTTCGCTGACATTGTCGCTACCTGTGATTCTGACTACACCAGCTCTGGATTCTTGTGGATTACCTGTTCTGCCTGCTCAGCATTAGCAAAGTATCCAGCCTTCCAGTAGTATTGAACCTCCTTCTGCTTTTCTTTGTATTTTTGTTTGGTTTGGCGCTTTAATAAAAGACCTCAGTTTTTTTTACCCCAACTTTGCCTCTGTTGTCCTGCATTTGGGTCCTACTCAGCTTGTCCCACAAGTGTCAATTAGCTTACTTTGACACAAGCAAATAGCTTGGCTTACTAAAAACAAGATGCCAGTGGGCCTTTTTGGGGTGACTTCCAAATCTCAGTTGTCTCTCTAAGTTATTACTCTATAGGGTACATGGTAATAGTGTCATCTGCAGACCTAGTGCACTACAGCCCTAGTGCACTTGGTGCTTCTATTTAAATAACAGGACTCGTAAATGTGTTATTATCACAAATGTATATCACGTAAACACAAAACAAAGTGTAAAGTAAATAAAAATATCATAAAAATGCCTACCTGACTTTTTTCAAACTTTCTCAATGCTGCGGTGCATCAAAGCGGCCATGGTTTGTGGCCAAAATGTGTCAGAAAAGCATCTTTCTGTAAGTTGTATATTTCTTCATAAGTCAAAATGGTTGGAACACATCCGAAAGTCATTTTTGTCCTTTATAATCCCGTCTAGAAACCTGTCAATATCTCCCACATCCGTCCCCGTGTCATAGCCCACTGCTGGCACAGTTCTTTATCATGACGCAGGAATACATGCAGTTTCACCTCAAACAGCAAATGATCAGCAGTTCTGTTGTGTTTCCCCATGTGGTTGACACAGTCAATGCCAGCACAATGTGTTGTAATTACAAGTCGATCACAATTAAGTTGCTGCACGAGAAAACAATCACAAAGAACACAATGGAAAAATGACTGCGAGCAGAAGCAAAGGGTCACACTATGTTATATTCTCATTCTGAGTGTTCATTCTGGGAGTGTCTGCTAGACAGGAATGGTGCTGGCCATTTCTTTGATATCAAGCTCTGTTATTAATTACTGTGGCCATTACTTCTAAGTCATGTTTAACTGTGTATTAAATAAGTACTAATTATGGTAAGAGTAATTTAATCTAGTACTATAGCTCCTCTTTAACACTGAGGTTTCTGTTTCACTGAGGTTTGCCTTTCACTATCTGATGTGATTTGTTAATGTTCATTTGTGTCATCTGTCTTGTCTATTATCCATTTAACAATATGTATTGTGTTCCTGCTCTAAGGTCTATATTCATGATTGACTATGACTGATTGTCATTTTACCCGCCTTTTATATATTTACAATAATTTTGTGAATTTTATGATGTTTGTACTCTGAGAGGGTCTCATGTACTCATGTTTTCTGGCCTTGGACTAATGCCATGAAAGACATGTTTCATGATCACCTGCTCTCAGTCTGTGGTCATGTTTTGATTTCGCGATTGTCACACCCATTCTTTCACACACACACACACACACACACACACACACACACACACACACACACACACACACACACACACACACACAC
>JAQMYF010000013.1:14263504-14280810 GCA_030014195.1 Neosilurus mollespiculum | reverse complement strand
GTCACTACCCAAAGCTCGTGACCATAGGTGAGGGTAGAAACGTAAATTGACTGGTAAATTGAGAGCTTTGCCTTCTGCCTCAGCTCACGCTTCACCACGACGGACCGTTCTGTGAATGGCCGGCTAGATCGCGGTGAGTACTGTGAGAAACGCTGGCTCTCTATGATGGCACAAGATAATCTGGCAACGGGACGGGGGAACGCGGGCCTTTTATCCTGGGGCTGTGATGGGGAACAGGTGGGGATAATCAGGGCGGAGCAGGCAATCACCACCCGCGCCGGAGGAAGTCAGGTGACCTGAAAGAGAAAAGAGCCGGAACAGATCATGAGACAGGCATGACTCTAACACTTCTGATGGGATCTCACAGTAAGTCTGCCCACTTGCAGCAAAATGAATGGTCTATACTTTTTGTTGTAGGTTTATTTAAACAGAGACACAGAATATAGAAAAAACCTTTTAAAAACACACTATATAAAGGTTATAAAAATTATTTGCTTTTGATTGAGTAAAAAAGGTATGTGGTTGTATGCTATAGCATTAGATTTTTAATATTATCTGACAGTTTATAACAAATTATCCACCTCATGAGAACAAATTCGTAAAAGAATTCTGCAAAAAAAATGCATGAAAATCTAATTGAGCCTTGTACTTTGAAAATGTTGCTACCTACTATAATAATAAGAATGAATAATGCAACAGTGCAATAGTGAGTGATTACTCGGCCCACAATGAACTTGAAATTTAGGGCTCTGGCCCTCAGTGAAAATGAGTTTGACACAAATAACATTTAATCTGATTGTATGCACATTGGCACAGTGGTTAGCAGGTCTGCCTCACTACAAGAAGGACTGGGTTCAATTCCTGGGCTCAGGCGTTTCTGTGTGGAGTTTGTATGTTCTCTCCGTGCTTGTGTTTGCTTCATCCCACAGTCCAAAAAAATGCACAGTAGGCTAATTGGCTGTTCCAAATTGCCCCTAGGTGTAAGTGTGAGTGTAAATGGTTGTGTGTGTTGCCCTGCGATGGCCTGACGAGTTGTCCAGGGTGTACTCCACCCTCGCCCAAAGTCGGATGAGATGGGTGCCAGCCTCCCCGCGGCCCTAATTAGGCTTAAGCGGTTCAGAAAATGAATATATGAATGCCCAATTATAAATTGTAATTTATGTCATACACAGATATGAACGATACATTTTTACTATCCTTCTATTTGTTCTATATCCATGTGGTGTCTTTTGACTTGATGATTTAAAGTCAGTATTTTATGTTTTACGTTTTTTTTTCTGTTTTTTTTTTTTACCTCTCCTGAGATGTTTTTTTCTTAGCAACTCCACAATTTATGTTATGAACAACAATTTTAACAATTTTGAAAATTTTATTAGAGAAGAAGTATGGACCATGTAACACTCCTTTAGATTTTGTTGGGTCCAATTTATACTTTTATGGGATAGGTGCAGTTTTGACAAGTTCATAAATAAGGACTACACTACTTCCACAACAATTACAGTACAACATTTATATAAAACCTATCACAATCCAAAGTTTGGTCAAGATACAAGCAGCATTCTTGATCCAATAACCAGATTGTTGAAACATATAGGGCTTGCTAAGGAAAGAATTGTGGAAAATAATATTTAGAAGAAATGTTAAATATGAGGGAGGTTTGTGCTCTCTAAGTGCTTCTGGTTGTTAATGCTTTTCTAAAAATTAGGAAAATAAAACATTTTGCTATTCAAATCAGTATTTTGCTTGTATTTCTAATGGGCTATTTACATCACAGCTACTTCCCCATGGCTTTATTAAGCTAAGCATTTGTTTCCTTTCTCTGACCACTGAGATTTCATATCATTATTAAGTTGCTAGTGATACAAAAATTGGACTCTTGAGAACAATGAGACAAAACACTAATTATGGGCTGCTAAATGTGAGGCAAGTTCAGACATTATTATGCATTTTTACCTGCATAGTAAGAAGTAAAAGTCTAAAATCTTACATTGGTAATATTTCATTTTTAATGAGTAGATAAAACATTGATATTATTTACACAATAAAGCTACATTATTACTTGTTTTACATTTTTTAAGAAATGTCAGTGTATTTTGCAGAGTTTTATTCATGTTAATTAATTTACAGTATATTATTCAAATAAATATTGGGGAAAATATGCACGTTTAAACTTGGTTTACTTCACTGCATAACCAGTGGGACTTAATTATGTGATCTCTAATTGCAAAATGGTAAAGTCTGGACCAACACCAAGGGATGTTGTACACTGTTCTCTTGGGACAAATGGCCTGAATTGCATTGATAGGTTTCAGGGTGGACTATTTTGTATTGTGGAACAAAACATGTTTATCTGTGCTGTATGAGGCCACATGGGCATATTAGAGAGCTTGGACTTGCAGTAAATAAGCCTGCAATAGTACACCTATTTAAAGATAATGTGATCAAGGCAGGACTCTTAAACAGGTGGCCAGAGGGTCAAACACAGCCATTTACAATGTTTCAAATGGCATGTCAGGCTATTGCTAATTAAAAAACTGCAATCATAATTGATAAAAGTGTTGATTTTCCCAACATATTTAAAGAAGCAAACATTTACCCTCTTTAATAAAGTGCCTATACATAAAGGTGATGACAGACTGTAGTAATTTTCATAATAACATATTTATTTAGTTTTTAGTGTTTAGCACGTCAGCCTCACAGCAAGAAGGTCCAGAGTCCCAGACTCAGGCATTTCTGTGTTGAGTTTGAATGACACCGCAACCCCGCACCTCCCAACCAGACACCCACAGACTCTAGGCATGCTCAGAGACATGTTGCCTTTCTGATCGGCTGTTCCAGCCTGGTAGTGACGCAAATTCGTTGGATTGGCTGGGCTGCATCACTGACCCATGTAGCGTAACACATTATCGGCCAGTGCTGAGCTGCACAAACAACATGCACATAAAGCACGAAAAACATTTATTTTTGTTCCTAAACCACCTAATGACAGGACAGCCATTTTGGATTTACCCATCACGTACATCGTTGGCAGCATTCTTGTCCTCAGAGTCAGTAAAATGTTTCACTGTTTTCACAAGAGACCTCAACCCCACCCTATTCACTGACGTCACTTCTGGGGAAAAACTGCAAACTCCCATAGTTCAGCACACAGAATAGCCTATCCAAGCAAAAACATGCTGACTTGGCCAAATGGTAGAGAACTAAGTTTGGGACCAAAAGGTTGAAAAAATGTGTGGCGGTGAGGGAGTGAGAAGCACCTTCCCTTCCTCCACCTTCATAGCTAAAGTGCCCTTGAGCAAGACACCTAACACCCAACTACCCTCGGAGTGCTGCAGAATGTGGCAGCCCACTGCTCTGAGTGTGTGCTTACTGTTTACATTGGTGTGTGCTCACTTTGTTGGGTTAAATGCAGAAGCGAAATTTCCCTTGTGGGATTAATATAGTATATAAAAAAATCTAAATAAAAATTATATACCCCTCCTTGAATCGCCACCTTATCGTGGTGGAGGGGTTTGCGTGTCCTAATGATCCTGGGAGCCATGATGTCAGGGGCATTATGCCCCTGGTAGGGTCACCCAAGGCAAACAGGTCCTAGGTGAAGGTCCAGACTAAACGCAGTTCACAAGACCTCTATGAGCAAAATTATTTCAAGGACACAGTTTCCCTTGCCCGGATGCGGGTTACCGGGGTCTCCCCTGGAGCCAGGCCTGGGGGAGGGGCTCGAAGGCGAGCGCCTGGTGGTCGGGCATCTGCTCGTGAAGCTTGGCTGGGACTAGCCCGAAGAGGGGACATGGGTCCGCCCTCCCAGGGACCCACCACCCATGAGAGGGGCAATAGGGGTCGGGTGCAATGTGAGCAGCCGAAGGTGTGGGTTCTGCCGGACCGATCCTCAGCTACTGACTCTGGCTTTTGGGACATGGAATGTCACCTCTCTGGCAGAGAAGGAGCCTGAGCTGGTGCGTGAGATTGAGGGATACCGACTAGATATGGTTGGGCTCACCTCAACACATAGCCATCATGAACACCATGTTCGAACATAAGGGTGTCCATAAGTGCACATGGCACCAGGACACGCTAGGCCGCAGTTTGATGATTGACTTTGTAGTCATGTCATCAGACTTGCAGCCGCATGTTCTGGACACTCGGGTGAAGAGAGGAGCTGAGCTGTCAACCAATTACCACCTGGTGGTGAGCTGGCATAGACAGCGGGGGAGGCTGCCCTCCAGACCTGGGAGACCCAAAGTGTGTAGTTAGGGTCTCCTGGGAACATTTGGCAGAGTCTCCTGTCAGAAGGGCCTTCGACTCCCACCTCCGGCAGAACTACCACCACATCCCAATGGAGGCCAGGGACATAGAGTTCAAATGGGCTGTGTTCTGTGTCTCCATTATTGAGGCAGCAGCCCAGAGCTGTGGCCAGAAAGTCATCGGTGCCTGTCATGGGGCAACCCCCAAACCAGGTGGTGGACACCTGCAGTGAGGGAGGCTGTCAAGGTGAAGAAGGATGTCTATCAGATCCTTTTGGCCTGTGGGACTCCCGAGGCAGCGGACAGGTACCAACAGGCCAAATGTGCTACAGCAAGGCTTGTCGCCGATGCAAGATCTCGGGTGTGGGAGGAGTTCGGTGAGGGCCTGGAAAAAGCCTCAAAAAGGTTCTGGACCACCAACACGCCCTCTGTGGAAAAGGAAGAGCCTGGGGGCTCAGAGGGGGGGGTCTGCCTATCACTGGGGCTGAGGTCACTGAGGTAGTTAAAAAGCTCCTTGGTGGCCGGGCTCCAGGGGTGGATGAGATCCGCCGTGAATACCTCAGGGCTCTGGATGTAGTTGAGCTGTCTTGCATTGCATACAACATTGCGTGGTCATCAGGGGCCGTATCTCTGGATTGGCAAACCGGGGTGGTAGTTCCCCTTTTTAAGAAAGGGGACCGGAGGGTGTGTTCCAACTGTCGTGGCCTACCCAGGAAAGTCTATTCAGGAGTACTGGAGAGGAGGATCCGGCCGATCGTTGAACTTCGGATTCAGGAGGAACAATGTGGTTTTCTTCCCGGCTGCAGCACTCTTGACCAGCTCTACACACTCTATGGGATCCTGGAGGGGGCATGGGAGTTTGCCCTACCAGTCCACATGTGCTTTGTGGACTTGGGGAAGGCTTTCGACTGTGTCCTTTGGGCTCTCTTGTGGGGTGTGCTCCGGGAATATGGAATACCTATTGCTACAGGCCGTTCAGTCTCTGTATTGTCGGAGCCGGAGCTTAGTCCGCATTGGTAACAACATGTCGAATTCGTTCCCAGTGGGGGTTGGACTCTGCCAAGGCTGCCCTTTGTCACCGGTACTGTTAATAGTTTTTATGGATAGAATTTCTAGGCACAGTCAAGGTGTTGAAGAGTTCTGGTTTGGTGGCCATAGGATCTCATCTCTGCTTTATGCAGATGACGTTGTCCTTTTGGCTTCATCGAGCCAGGACCTTCAGCTCTCGCTGGAGTGATTTGCAGCTGAGTGTGAAGTAACTGGGATGAGAATCAGCATCTCCAAGTCCAAGGCCATGCTTCTCAGTTGGAAAAGGGTGGAATGCGGTCTTGTTCACGAATGAGGAAAAGATGGAGTGGGAGATTGACAGGCAGATTGGTGCAGCCTCTGCTGTAAAGCGGAGCTTGTACCGGTCCGTTGTGGTGAAGAGGGAGCTGAGCCTGAAGGCAAAGCTCTCAATTTACCAGTAGATTTACGTTCCTACTCTCACCTATGGTCACGAGCTTTGGGTAGTGACCCAAAGAACGAGATCACAAATACAAGAGTCTGAAATGAGCTTCCTTCACAGGGTGGCAGATCTTTCCCTTAGAGATTATATAATAGAGATTAAAGATTATATAATCAAAGCAAATAAGTGTATTTGATAGAGCCATTTCTAGGGACTCCAGGGGCTCTAGAGGGAAATGGGGGCCCTCTTTGACCCATTAAAGCGCAACCCCAACCCACCCCCCAATACAAATACCTATATAACAGTAAACTGACCTTTTTTTTAAACATGGTTTATATTTTCAAAAACACTTCATACAGCTAAAACACAAAATAAAATAATACCAAAAAAAAAATAAAAATCAACCATCAAAACACACCAGTGATTCAGTTTGTCATACAACATATGGGTAAGGCTCATGAAATCCACCACATCAGTTTCAGAATTTTAAAAATGATATTTTGTTAATTGTAATTCAATACTTTTTATGTAGAAATTAGAAATGTTGAGGATCCATGTACCAAAAAAAAAAAAAAAAAAAGTGTTATTCAAGAGTTTTCTGTGGTGGCTTGATTAAAGGCATGTCAGAAGTGATTTTTGGCCCTGTTATTCACTAACTGAATTAGTGAACTAAAGTTCCAGACCCTTATTTTGGAATGCTTTCTTTGACATCATAACATTTTCAATTTAGATTGAATCTAACATCATTGTATGATGCCACTATTTAAAGATGATATGGATTATAGCATGTCAATAGTGTAAATGGCACAATATCTTGGACATTTTATCAGCCCTGCCATAATAACATAGGCTGCAGCAAGGTTAGGAAATTTGGAATGCACTTATAGGTAAACATGTTTAGTATACATGGAAACTTTAAGAAATTATGTTTTGTAATTGGTCTAAATGCACAAATGTGCAAATGCGATTGGTCTAAATGCACAAAAACAAGTCTAAACCTGTGTAAAATGCCTGTGGACATTAAAAAAGCTGAAAATATGAAGTCATTTCGGTGGGTTGGGGGGAAGAAATATTGGTGGACCCATAAAAGTGAACATGCCTGAGTAGCCCTGGTCATGCTCTTTTAAAAGAAACTATATTAATTAATATTTTCCCATTATTAGCTGGTCAATATTGCTGTGTGTTTTATGACTACACAGAAAGGATAAAAACACACTTGGGTCCATGGTCATCTTGTGCGCACACTGCACCGACACTTATGTATATACTTATAAAATACATCACTACATGTATATTTAATATTTTTTATATTTTATTTTACATTTTATTTTATATTTTTATATTTATTTATATGACCTTTAACTATTGGTTTGTCCTTCTAATGGTTATTGTTATTTTTCTTTTTTCTTCTTGATATTGATAGTTTTTTATTCCTCTTCAAATATAGGACAGTCTTAACAAGCATTTCACTACATATTGCACTGTGTATGATTTTGTATGTGACAAATAAATTTGAATTTGATTTGATTTGATCTGATGTTTCCGAAATGGTGTTACCCTTGTCTATGTATTTATATACGTTTAGCTTTTCCCAGTGATGCACAAAAGTCATAACTCTGTACATGCTGCACAGTAATAATGATAAAATAAGGTATTTATTATGATAAGCTAATATAATCAAATTCAAGCTAAGCTAGGGATAATATAAGCTATTAATTACTGAACTAGCTAGATACTGCTCACAGAACTACAAAGGCCAACACACACAACCATTCACACTCACACCAAGGGACAGTCTAGAACTGCCAATTAGGCTAATGTGCATGTTTTTAGACTGTAGGAAGAAACTTGTGAAAACACGCAAACTCCACCCATAGACACCCTCACCAATCCCGGAACTTGAGCCCAGAACATTTTTGCTGTGAGGCGGATGTACAAACCACTACACCACCATGTCACCTCAAATAAAATGATTTAATAAATTGATCACACAAAATATTTGACTCTGACTCAATGTGTTAGAGCCTTAGCCCATTTCGGGGAATGGGGGTGGGGGGTGTCTTGCATATAGTACAATTTTTTAAGTTGTACAGTTCAGTTGATTGTTGTGGTTGTCAGGTTTGTAAATTAAGTCTTAAACATTACCCTGACAATAACAAGGTTTTTGAAAGTGTTGAATGCCAAAAGCCCTTCTAAAAGACTATTTCACAGAATGCTGTGCCTGAATTCTAGCAAGCATTCTTACAATTGGCATTGTGTGGTCAAGCTCACAGTTAAACTGCTTATCAATGGTGATCCATTGCATCAGCATATATGGCTCCAAAACGGTATTCAAGGAAAAGTATCAGATGAAAACTGTGAAATATGGTGGCACATTACTTTATTTACACCAGATTTAGAGGTGCTGTATGTCTGGCCATTCATACTCTTGAATCAAGAATCAGGCATCATAAGTTCTGTAAAGTACCAGACTATTGCAACCAATAACCTGGTAGCCTTTACCTAGAGGTTCTGACTTGGTCATAAGTAATGCTTTCTTTAGATATTATGTTTCTTTGGTTAAATAAAATTATCAATAAGCCATATTAATCAATATCTTATCTTAATAATATTTTTTTAATTTTGTTTTTTAAAAAGTTCTTAAAAATTATAACATGTTTTTAAACCTTTTAAATTCTTTGATATCAAACCTTTAATAGCATAACCTATTCCTGTTATGCTGCAGGAGGTAAGTTCCAAACATTATGTTTAATAGTGTGAATAGCATAGAAATAAAAAAAGTGGTTTGACCCGAAATCTGAGGACAAGAAAAAAATCAGCATACATAGAGGTAACATGAGATGCAGGCAGCTGCTGTCCTCCACACCTTCTCTGGTGTGTAAAGCAACTTATCATACTGTATAAAAAACATATATACTGTTTAAAAATATATACTGTATCCAAACACACCCAGCGCATATTCCTGATCTCTTAATACAGCAGGAAATTGTAAGAACAAAAGCCTTGGTGAAAAAAAAAAAAAAAAAAACCTTTAAGAGATGGCTCTGGGAGTTGTAGGTAAAGTGGACATTAATTGAGTGGTACTGTTTATGGCTGAGGTATTATTTGCATGATACATTGCAACATAATAAAAATAATTATATAAAAGTTTTAATTAAAAAAAAAATTCACTCACCCACTCACTCATTTGCCGAGCCACTTCATCCTACTTTTAGGGTCACGGGGAGGCTGTCTCAGGCAACACTCAACCCTGTTAAACTGGCATCTTCCTCTACAACGATGAGTAATGTTATTGGGTACACAATTACACTTGTGTATTTTGGACATGCAGTGTTAATTATTTGCTCATATATTCAGTTGATCAAGAAATGTAAACATTCACAAAAAGGCAAGTACAAATTCATGCAAACTTGTATTCCCCACCTACTAGTATTGTTCATACATGTTAGTATAACCTTGATATTTGATGTTCTTTATAGTCGATATGGTTCAGCTTCCTTTCCACATGGTTTGAGAATTTCTTTTGATTTCCTGCTTATTCCCCGAATTTTAAATCCTATTATCTGTGAACTAAAACTGACTAAAATACATAATAGGTTGATGGGAATTCTGTTTAGCATTTACTGCTGCCAAGGCGTTCCCAGACCAGCTGAGAGACATAGTCCCTCCAGCGTATTCTGGGTCAACCATGGGGTCTCTTCCCAGTTGGACATGCCCAAAACCACACCAGGTAGGTATTCGGGAGGCATTCAAATCAGATGCCCATGCAACCTCAACTAGCTCCTCTAAATGCGGAGGAGCAGCGGTTCTAGTCCAAGCTCCTCCCTGATGGCTGAGCTTCTCGCCCTATCTCTAAGGGAGAGCCCTGCCACCCTGCAAAGGAAGTTCATTTCAGCCGCCTGTATCCACGATCTTGTTCTTTCAATCACTACCCAAAGCTCTTGAACACAGGTGAGGGTTGGAACGTAGATCGACTGGTAAATTGAGAGCTTTGCCTTTCGGCTCAGCTACCTCTTCACAACAATGGACCAGTACAAGCCCAGCTGCTTCACACTCAGCTGGAGGACTTGATGAAGCCAAAAGGACAACGTCATCTGCAAAAAGCAGAGACGAGATCCTATGTCCACCAAACCAGAACCCCTCAACGCCCCAGCTGCGCTTAGAAATTCTGTCCATAAAAATTTGAACAGAACCGGTGACAAAGAACAGCCTTGGCGGACTCCAACCCTTACCAGAAACGAATTCAACCTGTTGTTACCAATGCGGACCAAGCTTTGGCTCCGGTGGTACAAAGACATAATGCAGAGACCTAATGGCTTGGAGCAACCGGTCCGGTACACCATACTCCCGGAGCACACCCCATAAGATGGCCCGAGGGACACAGCTGAAAGCCTTCTCTAAATCCACAAAGCACATGTGGACAGATTGGGCAAACTCCCATGCCCCCTCCAGTATCCTGTAGAGTATGTAGAGCTGGTCGAGAGTGCTGCAGCCAGGACGAAAACCACTTTGTTCCTCCTGAATCCGAGGTTCAACTATCAATCAGATCCTCCTCTTCAGTATTCCTGCATAGACTTTCCTGGGTAGGCTGAGGAGTGTGATTCCATAGTTGGAACACACCCTCTGATCCCCTTTTTAAAAAGGGGAACTACCACCCCGGTTTGCCAATCCAGAGGTACGGCCCCCGATGACCACCCAATGTTGCAGAGATGTGTCAACCAAGACAGTCCTACAACATCCAGAGCCCTGAGGTATTCAGGGCGGATCTCATCCACCCCCGGAGCCTGGCCACCGCAGAGCATTTTGACTACCTTGGTGACCTCAGACCCGACAATGGGCGGACCCCCACCCAAACACCCAGGGTCTTGCTCCTGATTGAGCAATATATGTAGTGCTTGTTTTTCATGCTTATCTAATCTTAAAGGTGCCTATTGAATTACCAGGCATGGTAAATAAACAATAAATACAGTGTTATCTGTTGGAAATAAAATGGAATCAGACACAATGTTTTGCTGAAACCATTTTCTTACCCTGTACACAAGTGCCAATGACCCCTGCAACATCCACTGTAATATTAGACCTGGTTCAGTGCTCATGGCTCAAAGGTGCATAATGGCAGGTTGCGGCAAATCATCACAGGATGGTGTTAGTTTTTTCAGTTTTCCATCCGACCGAAAAAGAAACGCATGATGAATGGGTTAGGTAAGTTAAATGACCACAGGCACACTGGACAGCACCAATCGTTTACTCTGTCATTTATAGTGACTATTTTATTGTTTAACACTGTTTAGTGTTACCAGCACTGACACAGGTCAACAAAAACACCGCAACGTTCAGAAGTTGTCAACAAGCTTGAACAGAAAAGGGTAAGTAATCAAATCAATTTAATTTCAATCAACAATGCCCAAAGACAAACTACTATTCATTGGAGCTCTTTAAATAAAGCAAACTGCTTAAAGTGTGCAATATGCACTCTTATAGTTTAAACCTAAATCTTAATCAGTCAAAAAGTCTACAGATCTCGGCCCTATCGCAGCATTAAATTTGTGTTCTCCACTTGCCATGTATTTGTTTACACACGGCCATTCCTCCGAATATGTCATTAGGCATGGCTTCCTGGTTTCTGACTTCTTCTATTGGAGCAGAAATTACAAGAATTCTGAGTTTTAAAAAGCATCGTTATATAAATATAAATGCCTTTTTAATCATCCTATGGTGAATTTTTTTATTATTTTTTTTACATAGAATATGTATACAGTACAAAAATACTAGTAAAAATCCTGACACGTGGACTTTAAAACAAGTCTTAAGGGAACTTCACATAATTAGTGGTGATGCAGCACTGAACACTGCTCATAAAAAAGATCCATCCTCCATATTGGAAGACAAAGGCACAAGATGGTATGGCAATTTAAAATTTTTTTTCATTTTTAAAAGATTTATGTATACTTGGTCTGACACATCTAACAATTAAAATATTTACTGGAGACTTTAAAAGAGCTCATCTCAGCAGCTGTAAAACTTTCAATTCTAATGGCACATTTTAGTTGTCACAATAAAATGCTGTGTTCATGTAACTTAGCAATATTAAATGATCCCACAAAACTTGGTTGTTTAATTGAGAAACACACATACAAATTAGGTGTAGCAAAATGGTATAAATAAATCTAATGTAAGTTTCCCCATTTACACTAGTTTTGTGGGACCAGTTGACATAAGCAAGTTAAGTTAATACAACATTTAATTTCTGTTAAGTGCATTTTCTGAAAAATTGACCTTCTTATAAATAATGTAGGTTGATGAAGTCTTGAGTCTTGATGTCATTTGTAGATTGTTATATAGAAAGATTCATTTAATGCACACTTCATTGTGCAAGTGTGTGCCTGACTATCTGAGAAGACCAATGACAAAAAGTAATGGTATAAAACCAGTACTGCAGCAGTAAAGTAACATTTAAGACGAATAATCTATTTATTTGTTTATATTTTTTTTACAGATGGAGAATGTGTCCAATATTTTAGTGTTCACACTCTCTGGATTAAATATGACAGCGAAGGAGAGATATGCATTCTTTTTCTTGATGGCACTGCTTTATCAGTTTATCTTGTTGTTTAACATTATTATAATTGCTTGTGTTGCCTCAAACAAGCAACTTCATGAGCCTATGTACATATTTCTGTGCAATTTGTGTATAAATACACTATATGGCACATCTGGCTTCTACCCTAAATTCATGTATGACTTATTTGCCCCATTTCATGTAATTTCATATGCAGGATGTCTTTCTCAAGTTTTTGTTATTTATTCATCTGCTTTATGTGATTATTCAACTTTAACAGTAATGGCCTATGACAGGTATGTGGCAATATGTAAACCATTAGAGTATCATTCAGAAATGACTAATCAAAAAATTGTAAAATGCATAATCTTTTGTTGGCTTGCCCCATTCTTTTCCATGGCTGTTTTAATCTTATTAACATCAAGATTACCCTTATGTGGTTCAAACATTGAAAAGCTATATTGTGAAATCTGGGCAGTTGCTAAATTGGCCTGTTCCTCTACAACAGTAAATAATGTAATTGGATACATAGTTATATTAACATATTTTGGACATGCAGTACTGATTACATTCTCTTATATTTATTTGATTAAAAATTGCAGGAAGTCAAAAGAGAGCAAATATAAATTCATGCAGACTTGTGTGCCTCACTTAGTGGCACTGGTGAACTTTACCATTGCATTATTGTTTGATGTCTTTTACAGTCGATATGGTTCAAATTCATTTCCTCAAGCTTTACGAAATTTTATGGCACTGAATGTACTCTGTATACCTCCCATTTTAAATCCCCTTATTTATGGAATAAAACTTACTAAAATACGGGAGCAAGTAATGAGACTGTTCCCCAGACACAGCCTTTCAAAGTGAAAGTAGTTTCTGTGTGGTTTCCCTTGTTATTGTATCACCACTAAAGCTGAATTTGAATATTTATTCATAGACAGTTTATCTGAATTTATTTGAGGCAAAAGGCCAGTACATCAAGTAGCTGTGTTTTACATTGATAAACTACCCAGTAATGTATACCTTGGTCAATTCTATGAAATGGAACACAATAATTTTCTTTCTCACTGTTATGTGTGAAAAGTATTACATATGATTTGACCCTGAGCTGCTTAGGAGTATGCTTGTATTTCTTTATTAATCATATTTAGTACTTTTGTAAATAAGTGTTTTCCAAAACATAAATAAATTGTATGCTGGAAATCTCACTAACTGAATTGATATAATTGAGTAATAGTTTCACAAAAGGTGTGTTCTTGAACATTATTAATGCTGTTTACACTCATACTGACAGAAAACATCTATTTTATTGCCATTGGATGTTTCTTCAGCACTCCATTTAGAAATGCCGGCAAAGTTGATATTTTAAAAGACCTTATTGTTGTCAAAAGTTGCACGATTCCACCACCATTCTGCTGATCTCTTTCTCAAGTACAAAAACTGCTATTCTGCCACCAGCGTAAGATGTAATCTAGTCCCACATTTTTAAGTTCACACAAATAGATCACACTACTCTATATATACTGAGCTTGCAGCATGCATTTAAGACATATACTCACTTTTAGTTGCTGTATTGCTGTAAGCACACAATACTGTAACATGAATATTCAGTCATGTCACCATGGCTGGAATTCTTAAGTCATGGTAATTACACCCATTGAGTGGCAGAAAGGCAGTGTTAGTGTTACATATACATATAAAAATACATAGAAACTGGGAGAAAGCTGTTGTGTTATTGACTGTACAAATAGATTAACCAAATAACATTGTAGTATTTTACAGATTGTCAAAACCTGAAGAAAAGAGAAACAAGAGAGACAACTGAAATCCAGGCACTGAAATATAGATTTGTGGTTGCTAGCTGAAAGCATATCAAGAATAAACTTTTTTTTTTTCATATTAATTGTGTTTCAGGCATTTGGGACCTCTTTTGCTGAAATACACGTGTGTTTCTTTGAAAACACTGTTGTTAATTTAATATAGCTTTCATTTTCTTTTCTGGGTTTCGTTATAGATTTAGAGTTTATTATAAGTTGCATATCAGTTAAAGAAACACTCAGTCTTTGCACTGCCATTTTTTCATACACAAATTACACTGAATAAAAACTGCTAAACTTTTAGTGGATGATATTAAGATATATTTCACAGATTTCTAATAAATTGATATTGAAGGTACTGTACTAGGCGAAGTAAGTGAGGGTAGTTTTTCATATATAAATATATAATATTATAATATAAATATCAATAATATAGAAAATAGCAACATGGATGTCACCTTTATACAGCATGTCCCTGCAACATTATAATGATTATAGTGATGTTTGTTCGCAATGTTGCATCTACCTTAACAATGCCCATTCACTAGAGTTTTTTCTTCTATTATTAGTTCTTTTTGTTGAAATAAAAAGGTTTTCTGGTGAAAGCACCCCAGCTTAGTATCTTTTATTCAACTGTTTTACAACATGCTTTGGTTCTGTGTATGATTACAATAACAAGAACAGGACCATGTGACCAGAGGAATGAGAATGGGTATGTATGACAGAATTAGCAGTGCAAGATGTGTAATCCTACTAGGATCGTGAGGAGGCTGGTGCCTATCTCAGCCGATACTGGGCGAAGGAAAGGTACACCCTGAACAGCTCGCCAGACCATTGCAGGGCAACACACATAACTATTCACACTTGCATCTATGGTCAATTTGAAACAGTCAGTTAGACTAAAGTGCATGTCTTTGGACTATGAGAGGAAACCAGAGTACCTGGAGGAACTGCACACAAGCGCAGGGTGAACATGCAAACTTCACACAGAAACGCCCGAGCCTGGGAATCAAACCAGGACCTTCTTGCTGTGGTGATTAATAAAGTATATCAAAAAAAAAAAAAAAAAGACTTATTCATACAAAGTCCAAAATGAAATAATAAAAAAACATAGGCATATGATTTAATTATTTATTCATTTGCCATCGCTGGGAGACTGGAGCCCATCTCAGCTTACTGGTCGAAGGAGGGGTATTTCGACAAGTATATTGAGGTAAAAGTATGGCTTACAAACAAAAACAGTGAAAATAACAATTCTTCAGAAAAATTGAAAAATTGTATTTTTTTTTTACTTTTGAATATCATGAATGAACTTCAAACCATATGGAATGGTTTAGCAAGTGAAGAAATTCAAAAATATGTGAACACTACGCCTAAACGGTTAAATGCTGTAGTCAAAGTAAAGGGTGGCCACACTAAATATTGCATTTTTTCTCAAAAAGAGATTGTTATTTTTGTTGTTATTATTATATATTGTTGTTTGTTTACTTATTCTCAGCAATATGATCCAATATTACATGAAATAAATACTTGAATAGTACATGGTTTTTAATTTGTCTTCATTTTGTTAAATGTATAATCATCATTGCATCCCCATAATTTCTTCAAGTTCATTCATAATATGCAAAAGTCAAAAAAAAAAAAATTGAGACACATTAAAATTTAAAAAAAAAATTTTTTTCAGTGTTTTTGTTTAATAATAATAATAAACTTTATTTATATAGTAACTTCCATGCAAAAGAATGCAGCTCAAAGTGCTTTACTAGAATAAAATCAAAACTAATTACAAAGTAGAAAGACCAACAGTTTAAAACCATATAATTAAAAATACAAAAAACCATGTAGGTAAAACCATACAGAATTAAAGTTAAAGCAATGATAAGATTGAGAGATAAAAAGCCTCTCTGATATTTTTTGGGAGTCTGTTCCATAATTTAGGTGCGTACTGGAAAAAGGCAGCATCTCCAATTTGTTTCTGTGAGGCCCTGGGAATTTTTAGAAGCCCAGTCTCTGTAGATTGTAAGTGCCATGAAGGGACAAAAAAGAACAGGGGATCTGATAGATAAGAGGGTGCTATACCGTTAAGAGCTTTATGACCACGCAGAAGGACTTTAAAATTTATTCTAAAAGCTATGGAGAGCCAATGCAGTGCTGCTAAAATGGGTGGTTATGTGCCCTCGCTTCTGTGTTTTTGTTAAGAGTCTAGCAGCAGGGTTCTGTAGAAGTTGTAGTTTCTGTAAAAGTTGTAATCCAATGCTGACATAAAATTGCCTCGCTGTGATATAAGTTTGGAACCAGTTAAGAGCTTATTTGGAGAGACCAACCCAATTTTCAAGACGATTGAATAGAATCTTGTGGTCAATTGTATCAAATGCTGCACTAGGATCTAAAACAATTAAAATTGAAACCAGGTTTGCATCAGCACTCAGTCTAAGATCATTCACTACTTTAGTTAGAGCAGTCTCAGTGTTGTGCTCTGATCTAAAACCAGAATGAAACTTCTTTAAAATATGATTTTCATTAAGAAATGTTATGAGCTGATTATAAACAACGTTTTCCAGCACCTTGCTAATGAAGGGTAGGTTGGAGGCCTGTACTTTTTAAGAATGCAGGGATTCAAGTTTGATTTCTTCAACAGGGATTTTGCAAGAGCAGTTTTGAAGGCAGCAGGGAAAATTCCAGTCTCCAAGAGCAGTGGTGGCTTAGTGGTTAAGGTGATGGGTTACTGATGGGAAGGTAAGCAGTTCAATCCCCACTATCACCACTGTTGGGCCCTTGAGCAAGGCCCTCAATTGCTCACTTGTATAAAAATGATAATTGTAGGTCGCTCTGGATAAGAGCGTCTGCCGAATGCTGGAAATGTAAATATAGGATAGGCACAGAAAGCAGACATAGGATATGGAGCAATCACACAACATATAAAGCCACACCCCTGCAAAAACCTCCTAGATAAAAGTCTGTGTCACACTTTGCATACAGCAGAATTTAACTGCGTAGTGGCTGTGGCATAGAGTCAAAGAGAATTTCACATGTATAAATATTTGTATCATCTGTGTATGAAAGTTTACAGTATTCTTTTACAGATTCTAGAACACAGGAGGGCAGTGACAATAATTCACAATGGAGAATATTTCAACTGTTTTAATGTTTACCCTCGCTAGATTAGATATAACCACGAAAAACAGATATATATTTTTTTCTTTGACAGCACTGGCTTACAATTTTATTTTACTGTGCAA
>JAQMYF010000013.1:14227373-14237384 GCA_030014195.1 Neosilurus mollespiculum | reverse complement strand
GCAGCCTCTGCTGTAAAGCGGAGCTTGTACTGGTCCGTCGTGGTGAAGAGGGAGCTGAGCCAGAAGGCAAAGCTCTCGATTTACCAGTCAATTTACATTTCTACCCTCACCTATGGTCACGAGCTTTGGGTAGTGACCGAAAGAACGAGATCGCGAATACAAGGGGCTGAAATGAGGTTCCTTCGCAGGGTGGCAGGTCTCTCCCTTAGAGATAGGGTGAGAAGTTCTGTCATCTGGGAAGAACTCGGAGTAGAACCGCTTCTCCTTCGTGTTGAGAGGAGCCAGTTGAGGTGGCTCGGGCATCTGATCAGAATGCCTCCCGAACACCTCCCTGGTGTGGTGTTTCGGGCAGGTCCAACCGGGAAGAGACCCCGCGGCCAACCCAGAATACGCTGGAGGGACTATGTCTCTTAGCTGGTCTGGGAACGCCTTGGCATTTCCCCAGAAGAGCTAGAGGAAGTGGCTGGAGAGAGGGACGTCTGGACCTCACTGCTTAGGCTGCTGCCCCCGCGACCCGACCCCGGAACAAGCGGAAGAAGATGAATGAATGAATGAATGAATTTCACATACTGAATGAGTTCTCTAATGTCATTAACAAAATTCACCCTCTAAAAGTCCAAGTACACTATATGTCCGAAATCAGTGCACATCATCACACCCATGTGCGCATTACCCAAACTGTTGCCACAAAATTAGAAGCATATGTTTGTAGAGTGTCAAATCCTACAATTTTTTTTTACATTTACATTTTTACATTTCTAACAAACTGAAACACCACAGGAGCACAATATAGGCAACATGGCGTGTTTAATATTTCACAGTAGAATATGCTATAACAAGCAGCAGACAATACAGTTTTATCCTGGTCTGTAATGCCATGCTGTTGAGTTAGAGAGTCATACAGACAAACCAGAGTGTTAAAAAACCTTGTTGGGTGCTTAAGAACCATGTTTTTAGGTAGTTTCCATATTTGTTTTTATTTATTATTTTGGCAAGGTTGTAATGATGTATTTCTCTGTTGGTTTCTTAAGAGCTTTTAATGAAGCCATCATTTTGATGTTTTTTATTATTTCTGCATCGCGGGATTTACACAGGAATCTCCCCCCAAAGTTCTACAGCAAACTGAAGTGATAAACACTCAAATTGAAAGAATAATGATTAGGTGTAAGGGTTTTTGTGCAACAGCTTTAAACTTACAGTGTACGCTATTTCTACAGTTTTTCAGGGAACTTTTGGTCCTTTACTCTGGAACACTATTTAATAAGAGTAGGGTCCTCTGACTCATTGGGGCCCTGGATTTATGCCAGTAGGCCTGTTTAGTAATCCAGACTTTCAACAAATATAATTAAGACTTTGATTCACAAGATTCTGATTTAATCTTTTTCAAATTACTTAATGTTATAAATGATATTTACAAACAACTGAATAAAAAACATTAGCATGTATGTCACAAGAACAACGCAATACAATTATTCCTCTATCTCAGAATTTAAAAAAAATAATTATAGTGGATCGTGCTTGAATAAAAAAGACGGACTTCACATCTTTTACTCCTGCTTGGAGTGTGCAAGGATCATCTGATATGCCTCTGTAATGGTTAAAAAAAGAAAAAGAAAATAAACATTTTTGTTTAGTTTCCTTTTCTTCGTGTTTCCACACAGCACTAAAACTCTTAAAAAGAGTTAAAGCGACAATATTTAACAGCTTTGCTCAGACATGCATGGACAGCCAGTGCATCCATCATTATTTAGGCCTTTCTGTTTTTATTCCTTGTTTCGCGGATCTGCTGATGTTAATATTTGTGATTTTTAAATAAAAATAAAATTGAAAAAATTTCTTTTTTATTCCTACCCGTTTTAACCTGCCAAATGCGCAAGGAATTAAAAAAAAAATAAACATTAAATTCTCACTTAGTGTGCTTTTTGCTCATGTTCCCAAGCAGTGCACACTAAAACAAACATTCGTCTAAAGCTTGGTGAATGTTCTTCTCGTTCTGCCTCAGGGACTACTCAGCAACATCCATCTTGTTTTCCGTGAATAACTTAACAATTCTCCAGCAATTACATACAATGTTGAAAGTTTGTTGTCTGCAAGCAAGGTTTCTGCAGGCATTTTATAAAATTTCCCCCGCAGTGGTTTTATCCTGTTATTTGATCATACACTGCTTTGATATGGCCACATTCAGCACCCACTTCTGGTCACAGACCCTGGTTGTGAGGTCATTTCATGAACCCCAAATTTTAGGGTGTATTTCTTAGACTGTTTAAATCAAGATATCCAAAATTCAAAGTGCATGCATAAGCAAGTGTTAATTTTTAGTTTGGTATACAGATTTCTATAGTATATATTTAAATATTTTAACCATGACAGAAGCAGGTTGTATGAGCTCTGCACTTTGAATCAAGCAACAAAAACAAAAGCAAAAAAACAAACAAACAAACAAAAAAAAAGCGCTTTGTGGTAAACTGTAAGCTTCATTATGGCTAATTTTTCTATTTTAAAGGGTGTGCTCCTTCTTAGCCATTAGAAATTGTTCTGTTCCTTGTTTCAGCTCATTACTGCACCCAATCACAATAGAACAATTCACCATTATTATTTAACTGGTTTATATACCCACTGGAACTAAAATTATTGATATGAGTCAGAAATGTGACCCAAGATTGAGTATAGATTCAAAAAAGCAATGTAAACAAACTACCACAAACAGCAGACGTGATCTATATAGCTGCAGCAAGCCGCAGCCTGCTAAATTCACTAATTTGACATCACGTACTTGTTGACATACCTTTGCATGAACGGAAAATGCAGCTAGTGTTCCAACTTTAAAAGCTTTAAATGAATGCAGGGGATCACCAGTGACAAAAGCAAAGCAAGATCTTTTTCAAATGCTTTTTAGATCAACTGCGAAAATCATTGCCGGGCATCTTTAATTATGCTAAATTGTTACTTGGCATTAAAACTTTAAAGCCTAATTTCAAAAAAAATATATAAAGCCTAATTTAAATATGAACATGTAAAGCCTAATTTCAAAATGAACATATAGAGCATTATCACTCCAAGAACATAATTAGTTGATTTTCCAAAAATGATTCCAATATTATTAAAGGAAGTTTCATACCATTCAAATATCAAACAAAAAAAACAATATTTACATAGATACTAATAGACTTATCAGTCATTATTTGCGTGTGTAAATCTAAGAATGACTGACCTGTCACACTGCTCTGCAACAGCCAGGCGATCAGCATCAGGGTCTGTGGCGAGCACAATTTTTGCTCCCTCTCTCTCAGCAAGGCGAAGAGACAGCTCCTAGAGGTAGCAAACAACACTGAATTCATTCAAAATGGAACTGTAGCATGTACTATAAATTCTAAATTTGGTGATGAGCCTAAATACTGTTGCTTTATAGACATTAAAAGGACGCTGAACATTTTGAACTTTCTAATTTTGCAATCTATATTTTTTGTATTAAACATAAAATTATAAACATGAGACAAAAGTACAGATTATTGTCATTGTCTGCAGCCAAACTTATATATAGGAGCCCTCTTAGACAAAAGTTGTTGATTTGTTAAAGCTTTTCCACAATGCTATATAATGAAATTCATGCTTCTGAATACACTTTACTCACTGAAAGTAAGTAAGTAAGTATTTAGATATGAACAGACTTGACCATCATCATGTTTATGTTATCTAAGTTTATTGTTCTCACCAAGACCGACTCTCCCTCTTCTGGGTTAGGGCAGCTGACAGTGGAAAAGTCTGGATCTGGAGTCATTTGCTCTGGTACAGGGATTGGAGGTTGAAAGCCAAATGCCAGAAAAGCCTTCTGGACATAGGCATGTCCAACCCCATGAAAGGATGAATGCACAAACTTCAAGGGGGTCTGTGTGTTGAGCTCCCTAGAGGAAAAAAGTTACCCTGGGTTTACACTGGGGCACAATGTCTGCAAAGCTCCATGGTTTATGACCACTCTTGGAGCACAACTGGGGTATAAAAGGAGGCAGCTTGCATCCAAAAGATGAAACTTGAAGGAATCATGTTGCCAACTTCATCAAGATCCCCTACGATGGCACATCAAGGTCTGTTATGCTCTGTTAAAGTCTGTTAAGCTCTACCACACACCACATCCTATCGCAATTGGCGTCAAATCGTAATACATCGTAATAATTGCAGCAAAATCTTTGACAGTAAAAAATTTGTCACAATCAGCGTGATCATCACGATTCCTCCAAGTTCCCTGAAGATCATCACGAATCCACCAAGTTCCCTTAAGATCATCACGGTTCGAACCCATGACCCCCCATGCTCCTCACGATTCTCTCAAATCATGGAAATTGCAAAGATCGTAACACAGGGTTACATCTCTAAATAAATGCAGTGATATGAAGTAGAACTTTCTGATTTAATATACTTTTGTTTGTTCATAATACTGAATTGTTAATGATCTCAAAACAAAGTTGGTATAATAATACAAAATATAACCTGAGTAAACAAAATGTTTAAAATGTAATAAAAAAAAATTAAACTAAATTTGTGACTTGTTAATGCACTTAAGCTTTTACATAACTGCCAATGTACAAAGAAATACACCATAGGAGACTAAACGCTCCCACCGAAGGGATCATTTCATAATATGGTCTGTTTCATGAAGTCAAAATATTATATTTTATAAATTTCAACCAAACAAAACATCAGAAGAAATTCTGGGCAGCCCTGGATTTGACATGGATCAGGCTCAGCATTTTAAGCTGGATCCACTATGGGCACTGTGCCATTTGTGTTCTTTCCACATAATCAGACAGTTTTTTACAGTGTCAAATTCAATATTTCTATGTTTAACTAACACCAGAGACCAGTTCTGACACAGTTATGTGTTAGATTCATGTAATGTCTTTTTGTCTTGTAATTTAACAAAGCAGTGCATGTTTCTACCAGATCGAGTTCAGGTTGTGTCCTGCGCATCCCTTGACAAGAAGTGCACTCATGAGGGCACATGCACCATTATAAAGAAGTGTATAGGAAACACAAGCAATTTGGCATGGAGCTAAAAAGCAAGTCACTTTAGAAAGGGGGGGAACTTGACAATAAAACACCAAAATTCACCCAAAATGCACACTTAATTACTTAGGAGTCCACTCGTTCATTCCACTGGGTGGTCTTTCCTCTAGGTGTCACATACACTCTCTTGTGCTCAGTGATTTGCCCCAATGACGCAACATGACTGGTTGAAAACATGAAGCATGACAAATTTGTGGGTGTGGCGTGAAATTACTATCTTTTGCTTATTTAGTGGATTAAATCAAACTGGTTAAACTTGCACTTTTATGCATTGGGAAGATCAACGTAATCTTTTCTCCAGTGTATGCTAATCTATAAGTGGACTTTTTATTTATGTTTAAAATTCTGTCAGGTAAATAAGAGTTCACATGAATTAACAAATTCGTTTTTAATGCATTCTGAAAAGAAAATCCAAACGTTTTGGGAAATGGTGTTAGTACAACCATTTCAGAAATGGGAAGTTCCCTAAAAGTTCTCAACAAACGGCACACTATATATCAAACAAAATAAATTAAAGAACACATGACAAAGACTGGTATTGAAAGAGATCATTTAAGAAAAGGTTACATACAATCCGATTCTTTGACTCCAGCAAATCACTGTTAAAGTCATTATCTCCAAATGGAGAAAATGTGGAATATTGGTATATCTGCCAAGGAGCACCCAGAACGACATCTATGAAACCACAGGCCCCCACCTAGCTCAGTTAATATCAGTGTTCATGATTCCAACATTACAAAGACACTAAATTAGGTGATTAGTGAAAAACCCTCATATGTGACTATGTTAAATCAACTGTGTATAAAAGAGTGGGACAAAATTTATGCACAGAGATATTAATCTCCTGTTAAGGGAAACACTTACACAGTAATTGCTACTGCTGAAGGTGACACAGGCAAGTGTTAAGTTTAGAGGACAATTACTTTTTCACATGGGTGGTATAGGTTTTTGTCCTTCAGTAATCACAAAATAATTTAAAACTGTGTTTGGTTCCTTTAGGTTACCTTTTGTATTACATAAATTTATTTTGAGATTAGAAACAACTAATTGTTATGAAACAAAAATTATCAAAATTAAAGAAATCACAAATGGGCAAATACTTTTTCACACCACTATAAACACTACATATAAAATCATTTTTTAGACCAGTACCTGTGGAAGCAGAGAGTACTTAGTTCCTCCATGTACTGGCAGCAAACATCTTTCAGCGGATCGGTCCTTAATGAGCTGCTCTTGACCAAGTCTTCATTCCAAGACTCAGCCCAGGGCTCTGCATTTTGTTCTATACAACGTAAGATCTCCTTATCATGTGGAGAAGAAATCTGAGCACCATTCTCCCAGTATACCTGAAAAGAAAATATAATTTTTTAAAATAATGAATACACTGAACTTAGGCAGAAACTTATAACTTGACTGTGGATCAAACAAGGACTAAAAAGTCGTAAGTTGGTCATTGATATCGTCATGCATCACATGCACCTAAGGACTTGCCATCTATTGAGTAAGGACCATTATTTACCTTGTATCCATTATCCTCTTTTCTGTTGTGAGAAGCAGTGATCATTACACCTGCAGCAGTTCCATACTTCTTTACAGCGTAGGGCTGCAAAGTTTAAATTATAAAACATAAGGAGTAAACTACACATATCATGTACAATTCAAAACAAATGGTTAACACTATTACTTACCACAAAAGGGGTAGGCACATATGTTGAAAACAGATAAACAGGAACATCCTTACTAAGCATGACCGCTGCAGTTAATTTTGCAAGACTACAAAGAAAAAAAATTTTGTGTTACTAGAATTTTACATTATAATTGTTTGCATAGTTCAATAATACCAAAGATTAATCCACACTTTAATCAATGTTGCATTATCAGCACATTTCAGATCCATGGAATCTTTGTTTACTGTTTATCTTATGTGCCAAATGTTGTTTGATTACTTTTCAAGTGTAATACTACTGAATGTTTTTTGTGTACGCACACAAACACAATGCTTGACAAGTAAATGCTTACAACAACTGGGAATCAAAATAAACATTAATAGTACATTATACCATAAAATGTTATTTATTTCTCTGCTGCCCAAAGTCCTCTGCAGTGTGAATAAAATTCATTAGAGGCATTACAGTTATGGAGTTTACTTTTATACAAGAGTTGTAATTATGTGTCACACTTTGAGCTCCCCTCACAGACAGTTGTGCACATGCATTGTTGTGCATGAGTTTACAACCTGAATTTTTCAAAAATATGACTGCAAAGTTTTAGTTTTGTTCAAAAACATGCTTGATTTGCTAATCATTTGAACAAGGAGTATATATTTTGTCAAATCAATTTATGTTGCTCAATCACTCTCTTTTTCTATTTCTGGTTTCCTGCCATGATGTTCGTGGAGTATACTTAGCTAGCTTCTTCTGGTCTGAAGACTGTAAAGAGTTATGCTGTTCTCACGATACAATAAAGTTTTATTCAATGCTCATGAGAGGTCGCATGGATGCACTACCAGAGTTCATTGTTCCTAACCGGTCTTCCAGACAGACAGTTTGGGATGAAAGACAAGTCAAAGTACCATGAAAATTACTCTGAAGCTGATATTTTAAGGTAAATCCTACCTATTTTTATTTCTTTAAATAAACTATAAAATAAATATCTCAGCGGTATAATAAGCATTTAATACCTGCATGTAAATGAATTTAATTTCTAAAAATATACTGAACATATATATTAAACACAAAATATTTAAAATTTGAACATACTGACGAGCAATCTACATGATTTATTAAAAAATAAGATACTTGTGAAAATGTACACAAATGTGAACATGAAAAGATTAGGAATATTTGCATAGTTGTCTACCGTTCACTGGTGCAGGCACTGCACCCCTGTGCGCGTGTGTCATATCCAACCACCAAACCTTTGCTCCTCAAATCAGGGAAACATTTAGCCAAGTATGAATACATCCCCTATAATGAAATTGCACAGGTGGTTATAGCATGTAGTTTACTGAATACTCAGATTCAGTCTAACAAAGGAAAAAAACTTTCCAAATTTTAAAAATACAGCAGTAACTTCTTAAATTATTGACTTTAATTAAATTGACAAATAAGAATGACTCTCTTACTTCATCAGAGTATACAGAAATAAAAATAGCATTTCATGTGCATGTGTGTATACAATTTTTTTATCTTTAATTCTACAGAATCCTATTTTAATGTACAGTTGCATCAGAAGTTTACATGCACTCATCATGCTGATAATTTAAAAATAGTCTCTCCACTAAGGTCTCTCCGTTTCCTTTTAGTGATCATGGCTCACTACATCTGGTAGCTTCTCTATGCCAACATAAAATAGTTTGTTTTACAGCATTCACTAGACTGACCAACATACAGTACACTGAAGATCAGCACAGAACTGAGAAGGAGAATCATTGATTTACATTTAGTATAGTCAGTAATGTCCCTCTGATTCATTTTTAAACTGCTTCCAAAATCATCAGTTCACAAAGCTGTGTATATGCACAACACGCTGTGTTCACACAAAATATTTTGAATGAATGATAAAACAATTTGGCTTTTGTATGATATGGAGAACTCTCAGAAGGTGTTATCCACCAAGGCCAAATAGCCCATCGACCAAATAATCTACTCCAAGGATTTCAGCTCATATACAGTGACCTCAATATCACTTTAGAAAAAAAAACATAAATGGCTGTGAATTGGTCGAAGCTAAAATATTTTATGATTAAAAACACACTTTTACTTTTAGGTTGGGACGGGCAATTAAGGCTAGTAATGAGTAACAGTAAAATATTTATTTTGTGAAAATTGCAATTTGAAACATGATGTCAACCGGTGATCTGGATATAATCATGATTTGATATAAAAGCAATATCCAGAAAAGACCTAGCCCTAGAGGCCAGCGAGGTCCAGTTTATCAGCAAATGCATAAGAAAATTAGTCAAATGTTTAAAAACAAATGTTTCTTAAAGACTTTAAATATTTCACTTTCTATGGTGAATAATATCATTAAACAATTCAAAAAATCTGGAAGAATTTCAGTGCATAAAAAAACCTCTTGTGATCTCTGATTCCTCCAACAGCACTGCATCAAGAACCATCATGTCTAGTTGATAAAAGCCCATTACTTCTGGATTACTTTAGCAAACCTTGTTAAGCATTACATCTACAAATGTCACTTTTAAACATTACTGCGCACAAAGAAGCCTTATTTCATCTGTGTCCAGATGTGCCACCAATTCTTGGGCTTGGAGGCATCTGGGATGGACAATCAAACAGTGGAAACATGTATTGGTAAGAGGAATAAGTAATCCAAGTCTTTGTTGGATGCAACACCTGTGGGCTCCAAAGAAAAGATGAAAAAGTACTATCCAGCAAAAGCAAAAAGTCCAAAAGCCAGGGTCTGTTATTGTATGGTGTTGAATCAAACGTAACACAGTCATGATTGTGCTGTTGTACTGTCTGAAGTGCAATACACATCAAATATTACTTATAAATTATTAATTTCAGTTTTGATTTTAACCTAGCATCCCAACTTTTTTCATATTTTGGGTTGTATAAGTGAAGTCAAACCTGTGTTGACTGGATGACAGTGAGATCATTGACACGGGAAAACCCAGCTCCCATAGCTGCTCTTAAGCCAGCTGTTCCAAAAGTCATTCGTGAGCATAGCCTCCTCCTCAGTTCTTCTACACGGGATTCCTGGACCAGGCTTTTAATCTGTGCCTGCGTTGCTACGTTCTAACAGAACCACAAAAAGCACACAGTGAACACTTTCAAACTGGCCTTGAGAGTACTTAGATTTCTACAGTGTGATTGCTGAATCACAAAACTTGTTTCCTTTTTGTTTTGCCTGGTAAGTGTTTCTATTTCTTCAGTCACAAAGAGAGCATGCTTTGTTTATTAAAAGTAAAAGGCTCCTTGAACAGTG
>JAQMYF010000013.1:14199873-14222373 GCA_030014195.1 Neosilurus mollespiculum | reverse complement strand
CTTTTGGCTTGCTCAGGGCAAGAATTAGACCATTCAAATTACCTCACGTGTTTGTTTCTTCTGTGTTTCATTGCATTAGGCACATCAAGCCCTACGCCTGTATTAGGCAATTCAAGCCCTACAAAGTCTGATATAATGGGATGATATTTTTAAAATATGTAAATATTGAAAAGCATATGTTCAGGAGTAATTGTTTTATTATTATAGGAGGGAGGTCCTCAACTTTTAAGCTTCTACAACATGCTGGATGATAAATTTCATATAAATTTGGCTAATTATTTAACACTGCAAAAGTCATCATAGGATACTCACTTTTTATGAAGCTCTAGATGAACAAGATTCAACACTGATCAGCAAAAAATGATCAAGCTCTTATTTCGATGTTTGTTATGGAGTTGTCAATCACCCTCATAACAAAAGCAAGACTTCATGACAACAGAAGCATTAGAACTGCTTATGTGTCATGTTGTTTGTGAAACCTTTATCTGTAGCATTAGTAATATTATGAAGAGTGAAAATAGAGACTGTTCTCCTTTGTATTGTGATTCTGATGTGGGCAATAATCATTTTGAACACTATCCAGGAAATGTGGCCAGCTTATTACAAAGAGACATGCAGGTGTCTAATCCCTATTCCTGTGATTACAAAAGACTGTCATAAGCTGTAAGCTTCATTCAGATGGAGGAAAACATCCCATCTGTGCTCATGCTTGAATGAATATCATGTACACAACAATATGTTGATGTGTCTCATCACACAACGGTTCTCTGAAAATTATATTTGTTGTCTTTTTATGTGTATAGTATATCACCAATCAAGCTAACAGGCAGTCTAGTGGACATGAATAGAACAATGCAATAGGATGTGAGTGAACATAATACCTTTTTTGAGTGTCTATACTTGCTGAAGTAATATTCTCAGTTATAATTATTTCAGATATTAAAAACGATCTGTTGATACAATATTATGTGAAACTACTTATTCATATGTATCTGCTTCGTGTTGCAAGGAGGATCCATAAGTTCATTTGATGATAGACATATCGTTTCAGGTACACAGAGATAAACAACCACAGAGATAAACAGCCAAAGAGATAAACACTGGTTGTCTTTCTTACCATTATGACAAAGTTGGACACAGTAGTGTTGCTGACTGAGGAAGCTGCCATAAGGTATACCAGTCTTTCCGACTGTACCCTTTAATAAAGAAGAAACGTGGGTTTCACCCAGGTACTCTGGTTTCCTCCCACAGTCCAAATTGTTCCAAATTGCCACTGGATGTGAGTGTGTGTGTGTGTTGGCCCTGCTAATATCAGCTAGGATAAAGCACCTTTGAAAATAAGTGAGTGTTCAACTTTAACTTTCAGCCAGATGCCCTTGTATTAGCTTCAAGCACTCATTGCTATCATGCAGAATTTAAATTTAAATGTCCCTGAGGTAGTTAAGCAACCCCAGCTCTTTACATTTGGCCACCATGCATTTCATTTACATTTATTGCATTTGGCAGATGCCCTTATCCAGAGCGACTTACTTTTTTTTAAATTTATTTATTTATTTTTTATACAAATGATCAGTTGAGGATTGTTCAAAGGCCCAACAGTGGCAACTTGGTGGTACTGGGGCTTGAACCACCAATCCTTGGAGTAATCCAGAGCCCTAACCACTGAGCCACAACTGTCCTGCATTACAGAAAATCGTCCCATGTAAACTGTGACAGTGGCCAAACAACTCTTTGATTCATCTGGCTATTGCACCTTATCCCAAGAGGCCTGATCTTTACCTGTATGGCCACTGGTAAACCATACTCTTGCTCTATTGTTTGTTTGTTTGTATTTTTGTCAACAATGGCTAGCTTTTCTGGCACACCACCCATTCAAGTCAAATTTGTCCAATCTATTTCTGTCTGTAGATGTTTGTACTTTCACACGAACAACTGTAAGATCCAGGCATTCTTTCAAATAGAGTTAAAATATCACTTATTCAACACTTTCCATGGTGTTTACGTTTTTCACAGAACTGTATCATATTATACTAATCATTTTTGTTGTAACTACACAATTAGGCAACACAGTGGTGAACACTGTCACCTCACATCAAGAGGGTGCTGGATTCAAACCTCATGGCTGGCTAGGGGTCTTTCTGTGTGGACCTTTCACTGCTGCATGGGTTTCCTCAGTGTGCTCTGGTTTCCTCCCACAGTCCAAACACTGCAGATTGGGTCAACTGGATACTCTAAATTGGGCAAAGGTGTGAATGTGAGTGTGAATGTTTGTCTCTACATTTCCACTGTAATGGGTTGGTGTTCGAGTTGTACCTCATCTTTCACACAGCTGGAATTGGGTCCCGCTTCTATGTTACCCAGGCTATAATGTGAAACCCATATTTGAATTAGGATATGGTGTGCAGAGAATGGATAAACTGAGCAATGTGGCTCAATTAAATTATTTGATTAAGTCCTACTTTGGCTTCCTACTCATGCTTGGGTTGACATGATGAGTTTATTCACATATTGCTCATACTGGATGTTTCTGTAAGATTTATGCATAAGATCAATAGTACAGTGGGTATGGAAAGCATTCAGACACCCTTAAATTTTTCACTCTTTGTTACATTGCAGCCATTTGCTAAAATCATTTAAGTTAATTTTTTTCCTCATTAATGTACACACAGCACCCCAGATTGACAGAAAAACATTTTTGCAAATTCATTAAAAAAGAAAAACTGAAATATCACATGGTCACATGTTTTCAGACCCTTTGCTCAGTATTTAGTAGAAGCACCCTTTTGAGCTAATACAGCCATCAGTCTTCTTGGGAATTTACAGCTGGATTTGGGAATCCTCTGTCATTCCTCCTTGCAGATCCTCTCCAGGTCTGTCAGGTTGGATGGTGAACGTTGGTGGACAGGCATTTTCAGGTCTCTCCAGAGATATTCATTTGGGTTTAAGTCAGGGCTCTTGCTGAGCCATTCAAGAACAGCCACGGAGTTGTTCATAAGCCACTCTTTTGTTATTTTATCTGTGTGCTTAGGGTCATTGTCTTGTTGGAAGGTAAATCTTTGGCCCAGTTTGAGGTGCTGAGTACTCTGGAAAAGGTCTTCTTCCAGGATATCTCTGTACTTAGCCGCATTCATCTTTCCTTCAATTGCAACCAGTCATCCTGTCCCTGCAGCTGAAAAACACCCCCACAGCATGATGCTTTCACCACCATGCTTCACTGTTGGGATTGTACTGGCCATATGATGAACAGTGCCTGGTTTTCTCCACACATACCACTTAGAAAAAGTTCAGTCTTGGTCTCATCAGACCAGAGAATCTTATTTCTCATAGTCTGGGAGTTCTTCATGTGTTTTCTGGCAAACTCTGTGTGAGCTTTCATGTGTCTTGCACTGAGGAGAGGCTTCCGTCGGGCCACTCTGCCATATAGCCGTGATTGGTGGAGGGCTGAAGTGATGGTTGACTTTCTAGAGCTGTCTCCCATCTCCACACTGCATCTCTGGAGCTCAGCCACAGTGATCTTTGGGTTCTTCTTTACCACTCTCACCAAGGCTCCTGTCCCCCATTTGCTCAGTTTGGCCAGATAGCCAGCTCTAGGAAGAGTCCTGGTCGTCCCAAACTTCTTCCATTTTAGGATTATGGCGGCCACTGCACTCTGAGTAACCATAAGTGGAGCAGAAACCCTTTTGCAACCCTGGTCAGATCTGTGCCTTGCCACAATTCTGTCTCTGAGCTCTTTGGGCAGTTTCTTCGACCTCATGATTCTCATTTGCTCTGACATGCACTCTGAGCGGTAAGGTCTTACATAGACAGGTGTGTGCCTTTCCTAATCAAGTCTAGTCAATTTAATTAAACACAGCTGGACTCCAGTGAAGGTGTAGAACCATCTCAAGGAAGATCAGAAGAAGTGGACAGCACCTGAGTTAAATATACAAGTGTCATAACAAAGGGTCTGAATACTTATGGCCATGTAATATTTCAGTTTTTCTTTTTTAATGAATTTGCAAAAATGTCTACAATTCTGTGTTTTTCTGTTAATATGGGATGCTGTGTGTACATTAATGAGGAAAAAATGAACTTAAGTGATTTTAGCTAATGGGTGCAATGTAACAAAGAATGAATAATTTAAGGGGGTCCGAATACTTTCCGTACCCACTGTATATTTTACAACAAAGAAGGTGTCCATTTATCATGGGGCACATTTGTATGTTGTTATTTAATTAAACCTTATTATAACATGATACTAATCACTGAAAATCATGTAAAAAAAAAAAATCCATTATTACCTCTTACACTTTACAACTTTAATGCTCTCCAACCATGTTTATGTGTAGGAGGGGTATCTGGTCACAAGGGACTGCATGTGCCTCTTTTGCTTTTGCTGTGGAATGTGAATTGTTTTTGCTGACAAAGCGTCTCGTCCACCCCAGCAGCAACATTGCATGTTTACATTTAAAAGTTTAAGCTGTTTTAATACAAAGATAATGAATAACAAGAAACAAAATTAAGGAATATTCATACTTCAGGTAATCATGTGTATGGGGTGGGTTTATGTAGGAGGCATAAAATCTAAACAGAAACATAAGTAAACATGTGGTGACAAATTACATTGTGTAATTTATATAATACAGTAGATTGAATACACATTAAGGCTAATTACTGAAAATGAATTATGCATCAGTATATAATGTTTAATTCCTATTTTCTTTACTTATAAGACTTATTGTATATTTGTGCATTGAATGTTATCTCTAACCACTTGTTGAATTGTCTTAAATGTTTATTTCAATTTAATTTCTGAATAAAGTGTAAGAGTGAAATTCCTACTAAGCCTCTCCCACCCACCCCTCCCATCAATGTGTGTAACAGTGTATAAATGGAGCATGGTGTAGGCAGCTATGAAGCCTGAATTTATAAACTATAGCTTAACAACATGAAATTCTTGGGATTGATCATCTTTACTATACTGCTGCTGACAGCTACCAAAGGTACAGCATGACATATTTTCTGTAACGGTAAATCAGATGCTGCTTATTAATAATTTTATGTTTAAATGAATAGATTTCTTTATTACTACATTAACTGAGTGATGGTTCTGTTTTTCAGCCAATGATATAGATGTGCATGGCTACAGATGTGGCTATCGGGGGCTTTGCAGAAAGCACTGCTATGCCCAAGAATACATGGTGGGTTTCCATGGTTGCCCTCATGGATACAGGTACTACACATATAATAGGTATTTGCATATAGGCAGACAGTAAAAGGCAGTGTTTACTAACCTATATATTAACCACACTGTTTTAACTGCATTTATGTCTGTTCATTTCCAGGTGCTGTGCTTTGAGATTTTAATAACTAATGACCAAATCCATTTTTGAACCAGCATTTACTCCTACTCTGTACATCACGTTTGTTTGCAATATATAGCATAGATTACATATTTACATACATGCACGCTATATGTTTCTCTGCATATATACTAGCACAGAAACATTTACAGATGAAAACAGAATTATAGACAGCAAACTGTAGCTCAAAAATACTAAAACCAATCAGTCTTGAAAGAGTTGTGATTGTACTGATGATAAAATAGAACAAATTTCACTTTGTTGTAACTGGATTGAAGCAGAGTTCAGCTCATTGCATTTTCACAACACAAACACTCACACAATAAATAAAAAAATAAAATGCGACTAACTTTGTTCTTGAGTTCACATTTTCTTCTCATCTACCTCAAAATTCCATTCTCTTTCTCTACATTTTTAATTTTTCCCCGTTCATTGTTTCTTCCTTTTCATTTCCCTCCCAAGTATTTGTGAAGCATTTTCAGCAGCAGGTTTTTGCTAAGTTTTTCTAAGTTTGTTCCTTTGTATAAAATGTCTTGTTTTAATGATTACTTCTTAGCTACAAACTTACCCCTATTTTTGGATATCGTAAAAATGGCATACACTAGGCACACTCAGTAATTCCATGGCATATCCATGATCTGATTTTTATTAATAAAAAGTGCTTTTAAAACTCCGTAGGATAAATGAAAACGGTCCTAACCAGCTTTATAAACTAAGTAATATTATAAGTAAGATCAACATAGTAATAATGAGTATTCAAATTAGCTATCAATATTTTTTAAAAATCGTAACAAATAGATCCAGATTATTAATCTGTATAATAACTAGGCCTCCATGTGAATGCCCATCCCGTTTAATCTTGGAACCTGAGCAGGGTTGGGCCTGGTTTGTACTTGGATGGGAAACCGCCTGGGACTACCACGTGCTGTACAAGGGGGCGCTGAGAGAAAGTAAAGGCAATCCACTCTTGTGCATTATGCCTAGCCAACCATGAGCACCTAGTGCTTACTGGCAGCTGAAACCTGGAACAGGCATGGCACATGGAGAAGACATTAACTAGTAAACAGGCATTTTATCTGTCACATAATGACCATAGACATTTTGTGTTTATTTTAATAACATACTCATGTTGTGCTTTAGTGTTCAAAACTTTGTTTAAAGGTGCGTTTTGTATAAGCTTGCAGGACCAATCTTGTAATTTAATTCTCTCCAAGTCAATCAAGAGCGTAATAATTAATATTAATTATAAAAGAGGCACAGTGGCGTAGTGGTTAGCAAGTTCACCTCACAGCAAGAAGGCCTGGGTTCGATTTCCGGGCTAAGGCATTTCTGTTTGGAGTTTCCATGTTACCCCTCTGCTCACATGGTTTCCTTCAGGTACTCTGTTTTCCTCCCACAGTCCAAAAACATGCACGGTAGGCTAATTGGCTGTTTCAAATCACTTCTAGGTGTGAGTGTGAATGGTTGTGTGTGTTGGCCTTGTGATGGCCAGACGAGCTGTCCAGGGTGTACCCCGCCCTCACCCAGAGTTGGCTGGGATGGGTGCCAGCCTCCCTGCCACCCTAATTAGGAATAAGCCTCTTAGAAAATGAATGAATGACATTACAATGAGGGAAGAAAACTCTGACATGACAATTCACAGATATGCTACATGTGAGACCATATAGCCGAGTTAAAGAAACAGTTAAACAGTATCCTTTATCTTTTTTCTATTCATAGCACATGCTTCCTAACATTAATCAAGTAATCAAGCTTTTTTAAAGTATAAAACTGACTGTAAGTACAGGGGTCTCCTGTATACAAACTGTATTCCAATAATTTGAAAATCATTTTCCCTTCTCCATTTTTCTTTTTATGAAGCACAAACACACTACATTTAAAATTCCATCCATCTATCCATTTTCTGGACCGCTTATCCATCAGGGTCACAGGGAAAACTGGAGCCAATTGCAACCAACATTAGGCAAGAAGCAGGTGTATGCAGAGACACAACCATACACACCAATGGACAATTTAGAGTAGAATCTTCCAACATGTGAAAAAAAAAAATGTCATGAACGACATAACCTAAATGAAAATATAAAATCACAGTAAAATATATTAAAAAAATGACAACTTTATTTAAATTGTATGGGTTTTTTTTTGACAAACAATGGCACAATAATAGCTAACCCATGGAACTGAATGAAAAAGAGCATCTGTAATTCAAATAAAACTGCATCCAGGTGTACAATACTAACCATTATAAAATAAATATGTCTAAAACATTTTTATGATTTATAATTAATTAACAAAGCCATTAACTGTGTGTAATCATTTTTACTCTCATACTTTCTTCCGGTTCCCTCTTATGACAAGGTATGGAGAGAATAATAAAATACAATTATTTCATATAGCACTTGACTGCCTCTCTATCACAACAAGTCCGGTAGCTTACACATACATTTTGTTTTTGAGTAGTTTATTACAATGTTTTTGTTGACCTTTTTGAAGCAATGAGAAGATTTCACAATAATTCTAACTGTCTGAATAAACAATCCTTTAAACTTTCAAGAAAGGAAAAAAGACCCAAGAAATTGCCTCCATTTATTTTAATGAGTCTTCAGCACGCAGACACAAAATAGTAAATGGGGAAAAAAAACAAAACAAAACACAAAAAACCCACATCAGTCTGTAATGCAATACACTGGACATCAGCACCATCTTTAATAAATGCTGCTTATGAAAGCTATTTATAAGCTGCATCTATTAATGAAAGTAATTTTTGAAACAATAATTTGTTCCCCATAAAGAGGATCAAGCCTTCATTACAAGGAATCAGTGAAAAACATTTTTCACTGATTCCAAATTTTAAATTTACCCTCACATAAAATGATGTTCTGTAATATGTATAACTGACCATTAAATATTGTGACGCCAATTGAAAAGTTATACCATGAAAATCTTTAGTTAAATTTCTTTACTTGAAGGCTAATATCTCCCAAATCAGTGTGTGTTGGGCCTATGCTGATACACTGAGGTTCTACTCATCTTTATTTAGTTTTCTTTTCCATGGCCAATGTGTCATGAAGCTTTGACACACACTTTTCATACTGGTCCATCACCAATGTTCCGTTTTCATCAAAGAACGTACCAACTGACTTGGTGAACTCAGTCGCCCGAGACTGCTTGGTTTTTCCATCTGTAAAGGATGCTTTCAGTGTGTACTTATCATCAAACCTACGAAACATAATTTTACCAATTAGAACATAGTTTGAAGTAAATATGCAAAATCTGTGAAGATGTGGGAGTTAGGGGTTTATAAAACCTTTTTAGGCTTGACGAAAGTTGCCAGATGTGATCCGGGTCCATGCCAGTTGGGTCTTTTTGGACAGCAACAAGGAAGATGTTTTTTTCCTTGTAGGAAGTATACAAGGTTAGGATGCCCATCATTATGAAATATGTGTGAGGTCATTAAGGAAACAACAATTAAGGTACTGAATCTAGACAAAATTATAAGCATATTTTCATTTAAACAATCCAGAAATAAACTGCAATCATTTAAAATTTGGAGAACCTTTAGTGGAAAAATATATGTAAAGCATTATATCTACAAGTTAAGCTTCAATGGCATTGCAATTTAAAAGGTGATATACAGTGTAAATGCATATCCTGCTTCTAAAGAAAAGGATATGAAACAACACAACATGCTAGGACTGGTTTGGACTCTGGAAATGGGTGCAGGTAGTCCCAAATTAAGGCTACAATGGCAAAAAGGCAGGAGATGGTGCAAATGAAAAGACGTCCATCAACAAGGTTGAAGTTCTCAGCATACCCATACTTTTCAATGAGTACCTAACAATAGGAAAGAGGATGAAAATAAGCCAAGCATAAATAACACATAATCCTAATGAAACATAACTGCACAAACATGTTTCACCTGCCTTCTTAGCTGCATCGTCAAGAGAATTCTTCACAGCTGCACCATCCCATTTGTCAATCTTGACTGGTTTTTCATCAATCCTCCACTGAAAACATGCAGATATTCACAGAATGCATTATTTAAAAAAAAAAAAAAAAAAAGATTTTCACCTCCATTTATAAATTCATTCATGTATGCGCATTTCAAATACATGCATACTTGGTTTTCCATAAGTAACAAACATGCACCCTTGAGTTATGTACAACTGTTGATATAAAATGCATCGAATAATGTGCAGAGCAAGAAACTCAAGTATAAGATAAACAGAAATTCAAGCTCTCAAATTTTAACTAAGTTTTGCATCACATGACCAAACAGTTAAACCGCTATCTTGTTATTGGGGAAGCCCTCCTTGTACCTTATGACAGATTGTCGCATGAAACCTTGTTGTGAACTTAAACTATAGTTTAAATGGGTACCCAGAGTTCATATGGAATTTATATGTCAGGTTTACCAAACTGTGCTGAGATTTAAAAGGTTGTTTCCCCCCCGAGAAGTGAATATGTTTCCCTTTTCAGGTTTCCGTTTTGAGCTGTTAGCTGTTAGCTGTTAGCAAGCTCACTGCTAGTGCACATCTCTCTGCACTCACAAACAACACTCCATAATTAAAGTTGTATTAAACAGAAATATTTATATACACATGACTGAATAAACATTAGAAAGTGCACGTGAATGGGTTCCACACAGCCTAAGAAATAAAAAAACAATTCTTACTTTTTGTAGCAGACCATTCTTTCCATTCTTTGCAGCCATCTTCTCTTCCTGGTCATCCGTGTGACCTGGCTCACTCTGATTGGCTGAGCTCATACGCCACGCACGCAGCCAAACCACAGCTTTTTTTTTTGGCGGGGGGGGGTGGCGCGCGCGCCTTGAGGTACTTGATTTCCGACGGAAACGTCAACCTTTCGTGTTGCTCGTATTCAAATGCTCCTCGGAAGCTTGTGTTTTAACGTGTAGACGCTAATAAATATTTAACTAAGTCCATTTATTTCTACACTCATTTACCAGTTTATTGGACACTTTGTCAGTGACACTGTATTTGGGAAGATCCATTATGGTCGCTGGTGCTTTGAAAACTGTACAGTTCGTGTAGTCTGACTTATGATCCTGGCTAACAGCTAAGATTCACGGGAAGAGGAATGTGCTACTTAATATACACAGGTACTTCCGGCAATTCTCTCTCCATTATTGAAAAATGGCAACATTACTACTAATAAATCTCCTTTTTACGGCTGCCTATCGACATGCAAATAACTAATACATAACAGCCAATCAACATCAACCCAGCCTTATGTGTTTCCTGTGGGGGGCAAGCAGAGACACCGGACAGGACACCAGACAGGACACCGGACAACATTCCAAGCCCTATTCCAAGACTACGGTGCTCCGCTACAAAGTCCTCTTTCTGATATTTGATGGAAGTATTAAACATGTTGATGTATAATAACATCTACATGCATCCATGCCTCTTCATAATATATACATATATATCTTCTTATAGATTTTTATTAGACTGTTCAAGTATTACAATATATGAACTAAAATACTTAAAATGAAATTAGAAGTTCTTCACTAACTGCTTGATCAGGCAAGGGGTAATTTATAGTCACCTATCCAAAGAACCTGGAAGAAACTCACAAATAAGCAAGAAAATAGTGTTTTATTTGGTATTTATAATTTATTGACTCCAATATTTCATTTATCTAAAAAAAAAAGAAAAGAAAAGAAAAAAGTGTTCCCCTTCCTTGTGGAAACAAAATTTCAACTTGTGAATTTATGCAATATAAAATTTAACAAACTTTAACTGAATTGTGCTGCTAATTATTAACCTTGTAAAAATGTTAAACTAATTGAACGCAATCCTGTGACTTAAATGTCATATAAGCATTACTGTTAAACAGACAAGTAAGAATAATGAGCAACATTTTCCAAATGCAGTTCAAACATGCATGTTGAGCACATCCAATATGTTTAACAATCAAAGAGATCAGATAAGAAGGCTCGTTAATTACTGTATTCATACACCTTTAATATACAGTCAAAACTCAAGCTTTTAAAATATTATTTAGAGCCCATACAGTACTGAACAGAAATGTAAAATGTGTTTCAGAAAAATAAAATAAGGGAGAAATTTGAATAGACGATGGAAGATTTTGGCACATGAATAAAAACTCACAACAGTTATTTTGTAGGATAATAATTTTTGAAGAGGTCTACAGTGATTAAATGCAATATGTGTGTGCTTATTCAAGAATATAGTGCAATATATAATTTTCATTAAAGGTCAAGCTGGCCAAAACATTAGAAACATTAAAAGAAAAGAAAAAAAGAAAAAAAACATGCACAATGTGCAAACCCAATGGACATGGGGGAAACTACACATATAAATTAAAGTTAAAGCAACAGAAAAAAAGAGAGAGAAAAAACTTTCCAAGTAAGATAATACCAGAACTCCCTTTAAGAGTAAATGTCACACGTTGAGTTATGCAAAGGTGTTATAGTGCTATCCAAATCAATTTTAATTGACAAAGGCACTATAGGAGGCTCTTAGACAGAGACTTACACCCTTGACTATTCAAACTGTGCACTTAAAAATATTAAGCCAATTAAATTAAGTAATGTACAATTAATACTTCATTTACTTTTCAACATAATCTATTAAAATTATTATAATCATGTACTGCATTAAAGCATTGCATTATTTTTTAGTATTTGTGACCCACTCCAGCATAATATGGATTAACGCACAAGGTAGTGTTTTGAGTATGAGCCAAAGTAAGTTGAAAATGCCTTACCTGGACGAAAAGGTGACATTGCCAAAAATTCATCCTTCAAAGCATAATCATCCACATGACCAAGTTCAAATATCCATAAACACAATCTATCCATGCCAAAACACTTGTTTAATAAAGGGTTCCATGTACAAGTTGTAAAACACTGAAAAATCCACTTATTTTGCTAATTTTTAAACCGCTTTCGTGTTTTCCCAGGATAAAGCACTATTATCCATATTCAGTACCAGAATATTGTCCCTACATACGGAATCCCAGAAGGATTCTGGGTCAGATAATGGTAAACCAATGAGAAGCTCAAAACAGACATGACTTAGTGTAAATAGAACTCATCTGTTGCTAGGAAGACGCCAGGAAGATCGTACTGATTGGTCGAGAGCCGTATTCATTTAGTTTATAGATGCAAGGGAGTCTCAAATGCAGACATTAAAAAATGGTTCTCTACCTGTAATTGCTATTTTCTCAAAAGTAGCATTTCCTGATTAGTGACATACAGAGTGATGTAACTCAGTCAATTTTCATATAATGAAAATTATAATCATGATTTTATATAATAATCATGTATTATACCTCATTATAATCATGTATTAAATTCTCTTTACAAATATATGAATATCTCAGTATGTCAAATTTACTACTTAATTCGTATTATGCTGGAGTGGGTCACATTTATGTTTATGCCCCATAAGAGCCTTACCGGAATTTTCTGGTTGTTGATTAGGCAATAACAAATTAAAGCGAAAAATACTAAATGACTAAGATTCTGCAATATTTTTAAGGAAGAAAAAAAGTTATTTGGTACATTTCACTGAGATACTGTATAATAATATGGGGGGGGGGCACATAAGAATTGTTGTCCTAGTCACCAAGACTGTTCTAAAAGACATCAGCATTCTCTGTTCCACAGATAAGGTCAGACCAGTTTGCTGTTGTCTCATGTCAATAACTTGATATAACTTGATTTAAAACTTTAATTAAAGTGTTTTATCTTCCTAGAAATCCTTCCTGACCTGCGGGGATTACGAACTGATCTACCATCTAGACAAATCCAGGACCGTAGAAGATATTTATCAGAACTCATCCTATGCCTTTCTACTTTCTGGCTTTCTTTGTCAAACTGTCTTTGTAGCTTTAGTGCCAGTTCTCTGTCCATTCTTTCTTGATGGATCCGTTCAATGTATAAATCATTTTGTCTATATTGTAAATCACAGCCATCACAGCTTTCCATCTTGGATATTTTTATCCTCTTTGTCTCTTCCAAATGTTTGGTCTTCTGGCTCCTCTTTTTGCCCTTTCTTGAGGTAGGTCTGTTAAGTACACAACTTCTAACAGAGGGCTCATTCCTTAGGTCCTGAAGGTCCTCTATAACCTGATTATGACTTGCTACCAGATGTTTGTCCATTGTGGGTGATTTCAAGTTTTCAACTCGTCCTGAAGGGGAACAATTTGGTTCACAAGCGCGACACTGCTTGGGTGCATCAGTATTACCAAGTGCTATCAATGTAGGATATGCATTTTCAGACTGCGAGCCATCGTCTGTGCTGCACTGATCAAAAATCAACTGGCGCTTATTATACAGTATAGACTTTTCCCTCTGTTTTCTAGACAGGTTTGTACTTACAGTACAAGTGCAATATTGACCCTGCAAGCCTTTCTCCATGGGACCACAGTTACAGGATTTGTTTTCTTGGTCTTCTTCAGAGCTCTGTGTGATGGTGTAATCATCTGCCACTGGACTGGTGATGGTCCCTTTGGACAAGAACTTGACACGTTGCCGATCTAGCTCAACCTGCTTCCACTTCTGCAGGATGCTAGGACTAGCTTCATAGCTGGTGCTTTTCTGCAGGCTGTGGGTCAGGTTCCTGGGTGTGGACTTTACTATGGTGGGTTCGATTAACCTGCCATCTGGGAGTCTCTTTGGTGGCGTGCATGGTGAACAAACTATGGGTTTAAAGTGGTTCAGCTCTTCTGAGATGCTGTCGTTGCTCTCTGGGCTGACGGACCGCTCAGGTTTAGAGTGAGGCACTAAAGAGGAACCAGGTGAAGCCAAGATCGAACGCCAGTGATGCCGTTTTTCAAGGGGAAGAACTGGTGCTGAGAACGAACGACTGTTCTCAGAGGATAGGAGTATTCCAGCATTGAAACTATGACAAATACTGGCCTATAGTGAAGGGGAAATAAAGAAATCATTATTATAACAGAGAAACATTACCAAACACTTCTAACTTAATAAAAGATTCTGCCTTTGTATGAGTATAAACTCTGAAGGTGTGAAATACTTTTTCTGGTAAAGAAAGGTGTGATTGAGCTCTGACTTTTCTTCTTCCTTCTTCAGAGTCAATACAGCTTTGGCTCCTTTGGATATTGATGTTGTACAAACTGTATGAACACAACAGTATGGTTTAGATTTGAAACATAATTTGTACTTCCTACACAAGAAATTGTGGTATATAAATAAAACATTTTTGATATGAATTAATCGTGTTAATACCCTTTGCATAAAGCTGGGGAAAACTTTGATCTGCGTACGAATGCTGATGTATGCCTGGTTTTCATCCTCATAGGTTCTTCATTCTCAGAGTCTGACAGCACCCCTAAAGACTGAAAAATACAAATTCATGTATGTTTTTGGTATAAATAAGGCTTCACTGAAGAATCAGTTAAAACTTTTTAATACTTTGAGTTTAAATATTTTTCTACATTAATGGCATTTGGCAGACGCCAAGTAACTTATGTGTTTTTTTTTTTTTTTTTTTTTTAAATACAACAAGGGCCCGGCGGTGAGTGTTCTGTTACTTGGGCTTGAACCCCTTTGACTTTCTGATCAGTATTCAAGAGACTTAACCACTCAGTATATGTTTACATGACGTTAGAAACAAATCTAATTATTGTGTTAGATTGACAAAAAATAAAATAGATCTTTAAAACACATGCAAACATGACTTTCTCAAAGTCAGACTGCTGGATAGTAGTTGAGCTTTTTACTACATGTAATATCATTCAAACTGGCTCAGGCTTGACTCAGCATTGTGTTCAAAGCCAGTCCAGTAGGTGAATACTACAATACTATCCAGCTACTACTTTCCCCTTTCTTACGGCAAGGTAGTTTTTTTATTCTCTCTTCAGTTTCTTCATCCATTATCATCTGGAAGCAATGTTTATATCACTGTGATATTTCTAAAGTGAAGAATCATACTCACATTATGCTACCTATATCACACACCTGAAGATCTCATGATTGAGAGTTATGCACTGAAAGAGAGGTGGATGTCACTGAATAGTCTCAGAGATGGAAGATGGTCAAGGGGACTATTCACTTCACCGACATCCACCAAGCCTGTGCCAAATCAGTAGTTTAGCATATACTACACAACATCAAAAACAAATTAAAATCAAGATTATAGGCTATTTTAAGTATGAAGAGGCAGGTGAGATCCATGTGCTCCATGAGCAGAGCATAAGTACATTAGGTAACGGTGTGATTTTAAACTCATTCTAAGGTTCAGCATGTAGTACACAAACAAAGAGAAGCAAATTAAAAGAAACTTTTTGTAGTTTATTTTTACATTTTTAACCATCATTACAGAGGCAGGCCAGGTGAGGTCTGCATGTACAAGTACTTCCTAAATGGTGTGTAGGCTTAACACAGTCTTCTTATACTCATTCAATGTTTAGTGTATACTAAATGGAAGTACAAGAGAAGCAAACTAAATTGAGATTTTATTTACTTTTCGACTTTAAAGCATGATAATGATGATGCCACCTGCTCCAAGTAACCATGACAAACCGTATCATTTTAATTTAAGTATTATCCACATGGGATACTGTCTTTTAACCTATAGGGAGCAGACCAATCAGACTGTGCTGTGTAGCATATGCTAAAAGAAAGGTGCCCATTCACTTACCAGCCATATAAACATACAGTGTTATTTCTTGGAAATTAAATGGAATCAGCCAGTGTACTTCTGAACCCAATTGCTTAATCCTGTATATGAGTGTCAATGATCCCTGCAGTGGGCACGATGATATTAGTAAACAGTGCATACTTTTTTATTTATCTTGAAATCATATGCCTTTTTCTGTTCATTAAAACTAGATCTCTGACTTCTCCACTTTCTAGGAATCGGTGTTGCACTGCCCAAATCTGCATTGCACAGATCATTCCTCAGGCCATACAGCCTTGTTATTGTAAATAAACAAAGTCCCAAAACAAGATGTTAAACAGATGAATAAGAGATACTAAGCCTCTGAGCTGGAGTGATTTTGCCAAAAAAAACCTTCGTATCCTGCTAAAATTAACTGATAATGGAACATAAAACATATAAACTACTCACTAAAGAATGGCCACCTTTAAATAAAAGATTTTTAGGTTATAGAACCATGATCTTTATTATTACTCTATGTCAACTAACCTTATTCTTTTGTTTATCAAACTCATGTCGCATTTCTCCAGGCTTACATATCTGTATGGGTGAACAAAATACATCTGTGGATACCAAGACAGTAAAAAACACATTAGCACCAAAATGTGACAAAGCAAATACAAAGATATACATACAAGAGTCACAATATTAAATTTTGGACGTAATCCATGCGTGAGGTCCTGTTGAAGAAGAAATCTTGTAAATCCTGTAAATTTCTGTATATTACGAGTAAAATTAAACAATCCTGTACACATTTATGTAGGCGATATTTTATTTAGTTATTTAATTATTATATATTATTTTTTTTTTACAACAAAGGGACATAAGTTCATAAACATGTATTTTTATTTTGATTTCTAATAGTTCCTTAAATATCATTTATTTAGCTTATCTATTCACATATTTTGTGTTAGAAAGAACAGTTTTGTATCATGCCTTTTTTTTTTTTTTTTTTGCAATATAAATTTGTCCAATTCTCAGCCTGACACAGTACCAATTTGCCACCAGTAAATTTTCATTGTTTTGGTCTGTGATGTAATAAGTGTTGAAGTGGTTAGCACATCCACCTCACAGCAAGAAGGCCTAGGTTTGATTCACGGGCTCAGGCATTTCTGTGTGGAGTTTGCATGTTCTCCCTGTGCTTGTGTGGGTTTCCTCTGGGTAGTCTATATGTATGAGTGTGTGTATACACACACACACACACACACACACACACACACAAACATATATATATATATATATATATATTGTATGTGGGAAAAAATAACAGTACTACAATTTCATCCCGACAAGCCTGTTTCGTGGTTGCCCACTCATCAGGGGATTTTCTTTGTTAATACAGTAGTACATTCTATCACAGCACTTTATCTGCTGACACACAGCAATTACACTACACCTCCCAGCATTCATTTCCCTGCTCAGAGTCACCTGACTACTGACTCATGCATCACATGATCACAGTACACCTGTTCTCACTCACACCTGATTACAGGAACAATATATAAGGACTTCAGCACGGTTGTTCCAAAGTATTGCACTGTGGGGCTGTTTTTTTAAGCTTTTCTTTGGTGGTGTGTGTGTGTGTGTGTGTGTGCGTGCGTGCGTGCGTGCGCGTGCGCGCGCTGTGTGGGTGTGGCAGGCAGTTGTTTTGCTGCTGCTGGTCATTATATGATCATATTTCTGGGTATGAACTCTGCTTGTGTATTTGACTCTGCTACATGGATTATCTCTACTGTGTGGTTTGCCTCCTCTAGTTACCTCTGCCTGTGTCAAGTTCATGTTGTTACTGAATTTCTCTGCCTGGTTATATCATTAAAACCTCTTAATCTCGTGAACTCTTTATTACAAAGCGGTATGGTACATTTTCTATGTATTCCAGCTCTTTTATTGAGTTTTCTCCTCTTATTTTGAAGAAACACAGTTACATTTGTGATAAATCATTTTTTGACTTCACATTAGATACGATGTGCAGCAGAAAGAAAGTGAATGTGGAACAGATTTTGATTCAATTTCCTGAGTAAGCTTGTTCCTCTATATGCCATTAATGAAGAGTGGAGCTGCTCCTCTCTCTGAGTTTTTCTCTTGTCCAGCTGCTTCTATACCAAACACACTGTTTGATCATCCTCCAACAGACCCTCTACATGGAGGGCATCACCACACCTTAACATCTTTTCAATTACCTTCAGTTATAGAAGAGTTTCACCAAAAGACATTGTCACCAAGCTGCTTTAAAGAAATCTGGATGTAGCTGTGGATCCCTAAAGTGTAAGCTAGAAAACATGAAACTGTGACTTGGTGGAGTGTGTGTCCCTCGGTATCTCTGGAGGTTCTGTGACTGTGCACAGCGCTTTGGACATGATGCTCTGTCTAGTTCTATCTTTAGGTAATCTGTTAGCTGGTATTAAATATAGGTCTGTCTAGTTCTGTCAAGCCTACAAGCTATGATTATGCTAATTATGTCAACATCAAGTCTGTGACATGGTGATAAGTGTTGTTCTATATATAAATCTTTATATATTCACAGCCTGTTACCTGAGATTAAGTCTAGTTCTGGTGCTGGCTGCTTCTATGCTGACTGTCCTGAGCACCATGACCAACAATCAGCTCCTGCTCAATGGACCGCACTAAATGCGACTGGTACACTGCCGCTCTTTTCAATCTGATATCGATCAGATTCTGAATGGCTGACCAGGCACTGTTCACCCTGCCTGCCTTTTAGTTTTACCATAAAAAAACAAATGACACCAGAAATGGTCTCAGGACTTACATGACTGGACATTTATTGCACGTTTAGCTTGGAATAAACTGTTCATAAATAATTTCAAACCATTCACCAGTGAAAGGTTAAAAAAGGTCAAGTGATTTCCTGTAAAGGTCAAGTACATGGATTGCTTTCATTAATATACTGACAAACTTTCACTGTCATTCTTCTTATTAGATTTCTATTACTTTCCTCTTTGGTATTGAGGTATAACTATCACTCTCTTTCTACAATTCTGACGTGTCCCTATCTAGTTTTAGGTGAGATTTGTTGCCCTACTTATTTGCTTGGGTGACATTTCATTCTATTTACAGCTTATCATATCTCAGTTTATATCCTGGTTGAATTAACCTTGTGTGGCTTATTAGCACATCTGCCTTAAAGCAAGAATGTCCTGGGTTCAACTCCTTTCCATGTTCTAATGTTGCATGTTCCTCTGTGTACTCCAGTTTCCTCCCACAGTCTAAAGACGTGCACAATGGGCTAACTGGCTGTCCCAAATTGCGCTGCGGTGGTCTGTTGAGCTGTTAAACATTGCCACTAGATGTAAGTGTGAGTGTAAATTGTTGTGTGTGTGCATGCATTGGCCCTTCAATGGACTCCAGTGTTGGCTGAGATAGGCTCCTAGTAGGATTAAGCGATTGGCCAAATGAGTGAGTGAGGGAGTAAATAAACCTTGAATGAACTTGGACCCTGAGAGTCACCCGAGGAAATCAACCACGTCATACTGTCACGAGAGCAGGGTATCATTTTTTTTTGGAAGAAGACAGCACTTACTGTCTCTCATACAGTTATTTTCTAATATATCAAATGATTAGATTTATTGTGAAACAGGAGGTTGAAGAAAATAGATTCACTTGTGTGAACAGAAGGTAAATATTAGGAGTAACACAAGATAATCTTTAAAGTACTAATCACCATCAAGAGAATATACAGTCATTCAGCTACAAAAAAGGGAAAACCTTACCATACTGAATAGACAGACTGAGTGTAGAATAGAATTACTGACAGAGGGATTTAGTTGTTTATTAATATTATTATTATTATTATTATTATTATTATTATTATTAATCAACACTTTTGATAACTAGACTAAAGCAGTTGTACCTCTATGTCAGGTTTAAAAGCAGAGGGTGTGTCTTTGTCTATGAGTATCCTGTCTGTTATTTGTCATTCAAATCCAGCTGTGGTCTTCCATGTTTCCATATTTTCTGATTATGGTCATATTTATGCAGGAGAGTTGCCCAGATGCACAAGTGCAGAAGTTTACACAGGCGAGGCCTATGTGAGAGCTCCAGCTGTAACCCACAAACACACACACACACACACACACACACAGAAAGAGAGAGAAAAAGAGAGGGACAGATTGCAGGTGGTCTTAAATTTATACTCATTTTAAGATACCCATCTCTGTTATAAGAGGATTAGTGGAATTCACTGTATGTATGCAATTCTGAATAATATCATATTAGTATATACAGTACTGCACAGGAACAGTGTGATCTGATTGGATTACTAGCTATGGATTTAAAAAAACATTCAGAGTAGATAACGCTTGAAACAAAAGTACGTACATTCACAGTTTGTCACGGTCACCTGGAGCAAGCAGTGTCATTGTTATGGAAAAATAAGCCATAAGTCATAAAGATCTTGTTTTGGTTTGTTTTTCTTTTTGGTTAGGGTAGCATGGAGTCTTGCTTCTTCCCCAAAGTCTGCTCCTCAGGGCTCGGCGGATGTCACTGAGTTAGATGTAGCATGAAGGAGATGGAACGTCAATTCAGTGGCATCCACCTTGCTTTTGGTGTATTGTTGGAAATTCTGCTTGGTCTGTGTAATACTCTTCCCATGATCCTGATGAGAAAGTGGTAAAGATAATGAATGGAATGATGGATCAAACTTTTTCCAATTTGGATTTGAATGTTTCTTCCTCTGTAAAAGTTTATTTACAGTAAGAACAAAACTAGACACTTCCCCTTATGTGGAGCATTAGACACTGTAATTGATTTGTGTACAGATCGACATTTATAAGGAAGTGCTATGGTTGTACCTTACTGTAGTAAAAAAATAATTAGCAAGAAAAGGATTTGATGTCAAAATCTGGAGTGTTAAAATGAGGGTTAATAATAAAAAATGGCGACATGGTGGCACAGTGGTTAGCACCTTAGAGCAAGAAGGTTCCCGGTTCGGTTCCTGGGCTCGGGTGTTTCTGTGTGAAGTTTGCATGTTCTCCTCGTGCTTGTGTGGGTTTCCTCCGGGTATTCTGGTTTCCTCCCACAATCCAAAAACATGCACAGTAGGCTCATTAGTGGTTCCAAATCGTATCTAGGTATGAGTGTGAATGTGAATGGTTGTATGTGTGTTGGCCCTGCAATGGCCTGGTGAGCTGTTCAGGGTGTACACCGCCTTCGCCCGCACTTGGCTGAGATAGGTGCCAGCTTCCCTGTTACCCTAATTAGGAATAATTGGCTTAGAAAATGAATGAATGAATAAAAAAATAAAACAAAACAAACAAACAAAAAAAACCCCAAACAAACAAAAAAACATTTGGCTTTAATTTGTACAGTCTGCTGATGATAACATGACATCAGTAAATGAAAGCCACAATGGCTTACGAGAAGTATCTGGTTAACGTTTAAAGGGGTTTAACACCAATTTAGTACTGATACGTCCATCAGTATTAAATCTTAGTCAATTATAAAAGGAATACAACTATGTTTAGAAGAGAAATGCACAGTCAGATGATCACAGATTCCTCAGAAGTTCCTCCAGTGTGGATCCTGAGTTCATTTAGTTCTCTTTACGTAATCAGTAGTTATGCACCCTGAGTGAGAAGAACATCTGTCATCAAGTCTGTTTTGGAGTGGGAGTTATAGTGCCTGTTTTTACTGCATGCATCTCAGAGGAGGGAAAATTCACAAATCTGGCACAAGTTATGTTTCTATGTTCCAGATAGTTATGCATCACTGCCTGGTGGACAAGTGACTCAGAATGGCTTCTGATATAACAGTGAGCGAGATCAATTTATCAACCAAAGAAAGAAAACGTTTTCCTTTGTGTAACACAAGACAAGAAGAACATGTATTAATCCATCACCAAGAAATTAAAGTGCTGTAGCAGCATTTGTGATTTTAGCTTTAAACAGCCTGTGATTTATTTATTTAAAAAAAATATATCATAAAGTGTCTGCCTGTATAAAGACCTGGAAAAACACCAACTGTCTAATCAAGCAGTACATTTATTGAAGCTAATGTACATTAAATTAGCTACAATATGACATGAGCAGTTAGAGCTTTTTTATTGTAGATATTTCCAAGTAATCAAACCACAACACTAATTATATATATATATATATATACACACACATTTTGATTCCTGGGCTCGGGCTTTTCTGTGTGGAGTTTGTATGTTCTCCCTGTGCTTGCGTGGGTTTCCTCCGGGTACTCTTGTTTCCTCCCACATTCCAAAAATATGCACAGTAGGCTAATTGTCTTTTCGCCTCTATGTGTAAATGTAAATGGTTGTGTGTGTGCTGGCCCTGCAATGGACTGGCGAGCTGTTCTGGGTGTACCCTGCCTTTGTCCAGAGTTGGCTGAGATGGGTGCCAGCCTCCCCATGACGCTAATTAGGATTAAGCAGCTTAGAAAATGAATGAATGAATGAATGAATGAATATATATATATATATATATATATATATATATATATATATATATATATATATA
>JAQMYF010000013.1:14171349-14181515 GCA_030014195.1 Neosilurus mollespiculum | reverse complement strand
GGAAACCGGAGTACCCGGAGGAAACCCACGCAAGCACAGGGAGAACATGCAAACTCCACACAGAAACGTCTGAGCTGAGAATCGAACCCAGGACCTTCTTGCTGTGAGGCGGACGTGTTAACCACTGCGCCACCATGCCGCCTCCATGTTAAACATGATATTGTTATTTTTTTTGGCTAATGGAGCAGTTTCATTACTATTGACACACATTTTCCTATCTTGTCTATTCTAAAAAAAAAAAAAAAAAAATGTTCCTGTGAGTTGTGCCTCTAGATGTACTTCAGTTAAACCCAATGTAACTTGTCTTCATTCATATTCTAATGGCATGCTATCATAGTTACTGGCTCTAATTCAGTTTCAAGCAAGCACTGTGGTGTCCTGTGGTAAGAGTGGTCTATTCCCCAAGGCCCACCATGACAGCTCGTCTATTAGCAAGCATGTAATGAGGAGTGCCTTGTCAACAAGCAAAAACAGCAGTGAAATACCAACATATATGGCTAATTATGCTTACTGAGTGCCTGCATATTTTATGTCCAGAAAGATTTTTTCTCCATGAATCAAAGTAAGTATGAAAATAATTAGCACCCCGCCAACAATGTTTATGCAAATATGAACCTGTTAGAATAAGCTGATGCTTGGCAATTACTAATTATGATGTCAAGTAGTACTAGCAATGGTTTTATGGTATAATCAAAGATGTTTTGCCACTCATTTGAGGGGCCTCATAGGTCCATCAGAATCAAACTTGTATGACAATTGAGAAATTATTTATTTGACAAAGCATAACTGAGATTATACAACAGTGGCGGAAGTAAAAGTGGTAATGATTATCATAAACTTCCCAAATCCTCAAAATTACAAGCAGGCTCCTCTGCCTTTCAGGTGGCAATGTTGAGGTGTTATTAAAAAATGTAAATTATGATGGCAAATAAACTGGCCAGATTTCTCATTCTTCAATATACCAACAGTTATGAATTACCAAATCACCTCAGACAAAAGCAAAGTATTGTTTTGCAGTGTGTTTAAAAGAAAATGCATGCTCCATAGCAACTTTGCTGATGCAGTGGACTTCAGTGGTTTGACAGGAGAATCCCATGGGGCTTTGAGATGGAGGAGTGGGGAAACAATCAAGAATGGGCCTTACATGTATATGCATGTGAATGACCAGATTTACTGTCAGACTGATGACAGCACGTGCATAGATAGTGTGTACAGTAACAACATTGCTTTTGTGTCTCTATGCTGTTGCTATTTAAGAGATATATTTAACGCAAAATACGGTCAACACAGATTCACCAGTTCACACTCACACCTTGGGGTGATTTGGAACAGCCAATTAGCCTACTGTGCATGTTTTTTCGATTGTGAGAGGAAACCAGAGTACCTGGAGGAAACCCATGCAAGCACGGGAAGGACATGCAAACGCCACACAGAAACGCCCAAGCCCGGGAATCGAACCCTGGCCTTATATGCTGTGAAGCGGCTGTGCTAACCTCTGTGCCCCCAATGCCACCCCTCACTGTAAAATGGGAAGTGAAAATCTGCTATATTCTAGTGATACAATAAAAGATGCCTAAAAAAGTCTACACTTCACTTTACATTTTGTTTAACATAGTGGGGAGGAGGACACATGCACAAAAGAAAGAAGAGAATTTTCAATATATTTAAGTGTCTTCATTTGGACAGTGATGAGAACTCCAGGTTAAAGAACAGTATTCTGTTTTATTAGTTCAGGAAAGTATTACTCACATATTGTAGGTCATCTAATCACCACATGTGTTAACACTATAGGTAGGTATAATTTGGATTTGTTCCTTGACTCCAGGTGTCCCTCCTATTGCATCAGTTCTTTGCTTGCGGTATGAGGTGACATTTGTGTGGTGTTACTACCAGAGCAGTCAGCCGTGGGATTAAGGTTCTGGCTGGCCTGGGTCCAGTAATTGGACTGCTGCATCTGAGCTGAATGATGGCCAGTGTTAAGCAGCCTGTCAGTCAAGCAGCTAACCTGTAGTTTTAGTATTTGAGCAGATTGGTAGGCATTGTGAAGAATAAAATTTGGTTTCAGGCTGTAAGTGGCACAAAGGCAGACACCTCACAATTCAATGTAAAAATTAGTTTTGAATTAAATAAAAATCATAAGATAATAAAACTTGTCAATACAACATGCCCACGAGAAATAATTTTAGCAAATCACTTTTTTTTCCCCAGAACAGATATGCTTACATGTAAAGCATGTCAAGAATGCATGATTACAGCTACATTGTCTAACAGGTGCTTAAGAAACCACGATGGCAGTTTTTGTTTCATGTGAATGTATCAAATATTTAGTTTCTGAAATCAAACTAAATTTGCAGCTGAATACAGAAAAGTACATACTGCTGCAGCAAAGTTGTCTTGTTTCTTGTCACAGTTTGTAAACTGAGGACAATCGATTGCATGCTCTGCCTTAAATCAGACACTGTGAGGACATGAAAAAGGTACGACTGAGATAGTTTTGCTCTCAGAGCCTTTCAAGGTGTGCAGAACCGTTAAGAAAAAAGAATGTTTCCCATCTAAATGTTTTTTTATTATTATTATTGTAAAATCCACAAGAGGAATTACAAAGTATGAGTGGATTTTCTGTGAAATTGCTTTTCTTTGGATTTAAAAGGATTACAAAACCAACTAAATAAATAAGTATTTATTTACAACTGAAGTAGACTAAGTTACAAACTAAGTTGGATTCAAGTGTAGTACACTAGGTTTGATTTAACAAAAAGGAAGATAAGAATGCACCAAAACTGTAGATAAAGAACCAGTGCTTTATCAGCTTCAGACCTCAGGACCACTATTACTCCAGTCTAAGTGTTTGCCTGTTCCCAGTCACAGAGCTTCTAACCACAATCAGCTGTTCCTAAATACCCTAGTGAGAATCTCCATACATACCACCATTCTCATCGTATTTTTGAAGACTTGCCATTGTGTTTCCCTTTGCCTTCCTAAGAGGTAGTGCTTTGTTGATTCTTATGGTATTGAACACTATGTTTACTTGGCTGCAATATCTGCCTTGCCGACCATAACTGTTGGTTTTGTTCTCTTGTTTACCTATTACCTCATAACTCAGCTAAAATCAAGTGTAAATACATGTAAATCACAAACAAACAAACCCAAAAAACAAATAAAAAAAAGGACAGAGAAACTCATCAGGGCTGGTTTTAGGAAGGTTTATAGCAGAAACCCTCAGCCACTCACCACAGTCATGAAGTATGGCTTGAATGACAGTCCTGTGTCCTGTTGGGTGTCTGTGCGTGCCCACCACAGGAAACTTAGTTACACAGGACACTTAGTTGATGCTGACTGTTATATAATACAAATGAATGCAGAAAACAGCTACAGAAAGAATTATTTGTTTTGCATTTCTTTCCTCACTTTTTGTCTCTCTCTGCTCCAAACACCATGCTAGTCCCCCCCCCCCTTCTCTCTCTCACTTAACCACACACTCAAAATGCATGTGCACACACTCACAAATTATTCGACTACCTAAAGGAGCCCCAATACTCTTATAACTCCAGACTCGAACACTTATAAATATCTATCGGGAGTTCCGCTTCTAGGCATTGCCTAAATCTATATTTAATTTACTATATGGCCAAAAGAATGTGGACACCCAACCATCACACCTATATGTGGATATTCCCCAAACTGTTTAAAATATATTAGTTTGGTATATTAGGACTATCCTTTTGGCCTAGCCCAGACCTTCTCTGTCATGACAATGTCAGTGTACACACATTAAGGCCAATGAAAACATGGTTTGTTAAGCTTGGTGTGGAAGAAATCTAGTGGCCTGTCCTCACCTCAACCTCATTGAGCACTTTTGGGATGAAGTGGAGTGCTGACTGTGCCTAGAAATTACATAAAAGCCTACACATCCTGTTACATGCCAGGTTTTTGCAATAAAAAAAAAATCAGACCAAGATAAATAATTTCAGATATTTTTCCACCCTTAAAGTGACCTATACAATTCAACTGAAAATCAATCAAACAAATAAACAAACAAAAGTAAATGGGAAAATAATAACATACAATACTGTAACAATACCATTAAACAGGATGCATAAATATACACACTCTTAAAATAACACTTTTTTGAGAATTTGTGAATTTTATGACGGCATTCATTTTCCTGGGTAGGAGCTGATCAGCATGGCACATCTTGACTTAGAAGTCGTTTCCCACTCTTCCTTATAAAATGCCCCGAATCTCTGAGATTGTAAGGGCATCTCATGTGCACAGCCCTCTTCAGGTTACCCACCAGCTCTGGTTGGGCCATTTCAAGGCTTTTATCCTCTTCTGGTGAAGCCGTTGTTGAGTTTGTTGATTTGGATGCATGCTTTGTGTTGTTAGCCTGAAAGGTTAAATTGATCTTCATCTTTTTAGGAGAGACTTGAATGCTTGAATTTTGTGAGAATATTTACTAGTATTTAGAGCTGTTCATAATTCCCTCCACCCTGACTGAAGCCCCAGTTACAGCAGAAGCCCCGAAGCATGATGCTACCACAACCATGCTTCACTGTGGATATGTTCACCTTTTGGAATTATGACCAAAAATGTACCCTTGGTCTCATCAGACCATAACACCCCCCCCCCACATATCTTGGGAGACTTTTTTTTTTTTTTTTTTTAAGAAAAGGCATCCCAGATTAATAAAGATATGTAAAATTTAAAGTTCTTTATATTGTGTCATACTTTTTCCACTGTACATGACTGTCTTCACTATGTTCCATGGTATATCTAATGCCTTGGAAATCCATTTGTACAGTTCTCTTGACTGATACCTTTCAACAGTGAGATCCGTTTGATGCCTTGTAAGCTCTTTGCAGACCATGGCTTTTATTGTGAGATGCAACTTAATGTCAGGAAAATCCTACAGGATCAGCTGAACTTTATTTGGTGTAATAAAAGTAATTGATGGCAGGTGGATTCTAACTACTACTTAACATGAATTTGAAGGTGACTGGGTAATTCTGAACACAGCCACAAATATTTCAGTTGTCTTTCAATTAAATTGCACAAATTATAGATTCAGTTAAATGATATGTCATTTTTTGTTATGGTTAGTAGAAAAGTGGAGAAGACTAGTGACACAGATTAAGTGTATTTGTGGGACCACCCCATTTCCTGTCATTAACAGCATGCATTTTTCTCATACGTTCAATTACGATACCTGGCAGTCCTTTGATTCTGGGTGTCTTGTGTCATTGTTATGAAGGATTATGGTGTACAGCAGAGATAAATTGAGTGTTTTCCAGAAAAGAGGAGAAGAGGAGAGTGCAGCTGAGCTAAATACATTTCTGTTGTGGGCTGACGTCTATTTACAATATTACAGCAAGCCAAAAGTCCTCTCTTTAATCTGAGGCAAAACAAAAATACTTTGAGGACATTAGGAACAAAGGAGGGATGCCAGGAAATTACACACATCTGTCTTCTTTCTCCTTTCGAATTTCTAATCACCATTCTGTTTGGCTGTTAAGGTTACTTGAAAGATATGCTGGTACTTTCATTCTTAGAAATTTCATAAATTGTCTCCATTTTCTTTCATTTTGATGTATGTATTTCTACTCCTCTGTAGCTTCTTTTGGTGGATATAATCCATTTTTTTTTGACATGAGCATAATCCCCAACCCATTCGCTTGTGTCCTCTGTGTCACCCTTGTCTGTCATAAAAGGATAAGTAAAAAAGCCTCAGTCCAAGATGAAATGGATACAGGCAGCAATGATTAACGTAAAATGTCCACTACTAATGTTACACATATCTCTGTCAATTCCAAGGCAATGATCTTTTGATTGAGGCACATATCACCACAGACATGCAAGAGAAAAGCAGATGACAAATGTGAAATGAAATGGTGTTACTGATTTAGTGAGCTGTGAGAAAAGCTAATGTAATTTCTCTATTCAGTGATTGTATCATGGGAAATCAAGGCATCCTGCTTCAGTGCATATTTTAGCAGAGAATGATGTCATTGTTGTTCTGATCTACATCCTAAAGCCAAAACAAGACGTCTGCAACTTTGCCTCATACATAAAATAATTTCAGCACAAGGATCATATAGGCTAGACTGATGTTGATTCTTGCAAATTAGAATCCTGTTACAAATTAGGTGGTGGATTTCAGCAGTGCTTAGTGGTTCAGCGTTGTGGTTAACATGTCTGCCTCACGTCAAGAAGGTCCTAGGTTCAAGTTCCATGCTCAGCGATGGCATTTCTGTGTGGAGTTTGCATGTTCTCCCTTGCTTGTGTGGGTTTCCTCCCACAGTCCAAAGACATGCACATTAGGATAAATGGCTCATTCAAATTGCTCCTAGGTGTGAGTATGGATGGTTGAATTGAACTGGTGAGGGTTTACCTTGCCTTCGCCTAGAGCCGGCTAAGATAGGCCTCTATTAGGTTTAAACAAGTCAGCAAAGTCAAGCTTGTCGGGATGAAATTGTAGTACTATTATTTTCCCCACATACTATATATATATATATATATATCTCAATATCCAAAGGCCTATATCTTTCCTGTCCAGGTTAGCTGTTGTTCTAAAACAGATATTCAAAAGTAACTGTAATAGATATTGTCATGGTCTTAGAAACACATAACAATAAAACTTATGAGCCATAAAAAGCATATAAAGCCTGATACCATTCCAATGATTATAACAGACATAAGCAGAAATTGGAAGGTAATGCCAACCTCAGAAAAAGTGATATCAGATCACGCTGAATGTATTATACACCTAAATGTTACTCTCAGTAAGAGGTGGGATGTGGAAAGAGTGTGAATGAACAGCCTGTCTGAGAGCTAAGTGAGAATTGGATGAGAAAAATAAATAGATCATATCAGTTAGCATTAAAAGTTGCTTTTGCACTACAATGACATATCAAAACAAATAGACACCATTTTTTTTTTTTTTTAAGATTTATGCATAGATATACCGATACACAGTAGCCAAGATGATAGAGATGCACCACAGCAGGAATCTGACTTACTTGGTGTTTCTCTGTAACAGTAGTTGCCTTAAAATGGAGATTATTTTTAATAGTCTGAAGACACCTTTACTTTATAATAATATATTAACAAGTTTGCTCAGACAAATTTAACAGATAAAATGAGGGGGTTGGTTGGATGCCAACATATACTTTATATGGAATTTCTCTCGGTTGTAGTTCATTAAAATACACCTGTACACATTAATCCATACCAAATTCGCAATCACAATGCATAAGCAGAAACAAAGCCAAACAAGAAATACAAGAACTTTCAAATTAATGTAAACAAGAAGTGTGAGTAATTATTGCAGAGCCCAAGGGAGACAAGAATAACAGGCAATTTTGACTCTGGTATGAGGTGAACAGTATCTGAGGTACACTCCAGGACACTGTGAGCAATCTGAGCCATTTTCTATGAATAACTGGTGATAGTTGCATTTTTCAGCTACACTCATCTCGAGTTATGCAAAAATTACAGTAGGAAATTGGCTCTAAATTCTGGCTTGAATATCCTCCATAATTCATTTATGCTTATGCAGTAATGTCTGTGTGTGATTTTAGGTCGGAGGGCTAAATCTAGATAATTAAAAATCAAAAGTAATTCATGGGTGACATATTGGTTTGTTTGTCCACCTAACAAAAAAAAGGTCCTGGGTTCAAATCCCTTGCTCGGGCGATTCTGTGTGGAGTTTGCATGTTCTCCCCGTGCTTGCGTGTGTTTCCTCCAGGTACTCCAGTTTCCTCCCACAGTCCAAAGACATGCCTATTAGGGTTCCAAAATTTTGAATTCCAGGCTGTTCCACGTTTGTGCCTATGTGGATATTAGTGTGAAGGGTTTTCTGTGTGTTGGCCCTGTGATGGTCTGGCGAGCTGTTCAGGGTGTACCCTGTCTTCTCCCAGTGTCAGTTGAGATGGGTACCAGCCTCCCCGTGACCCTAAGATTCCCTACAAGATTAAGTGGTTTGCAGAGTGAGTGACTGAAATAATCCACCTTAACACATAACAGCCTGACGTGCGTGAAAAAATATTATATTAATGTCTTTTTAATGAATGTAAATGCCATATGCACAAATGTAATTTATAATACCTTCATTTTTGTTAATAGCCAGAAAATTATGCCTAATTTTTGGCATATAGACTTGTTTGTGAAACTGTCTATAATTGTTATGCATGCTTTCAGTTTAGCTAACATATCTGTCTCTTACCATTCCAGTTACTCCCAAAATATTATAACTCAAGAATAATGGTAGGCATTGACATTTGAGACCCATAGAACTAAATAAATTTTTTAATTCATATTGAACCATGTTAGTTGTTAGCAGGATCGCCTCACAGCAAGAGGGTCCTTATTTGGAGTACTAGGTTCAGCGATTTTATTTCTGTGTGGAGTTTGCATTTTTCCTTGAGCTTGTGTGGATTTCCTCCGGGTACTCTGATTTTCTCCTACAGTCCAAAGACATGCACATTAGGCTAATTGGTTGTTTCAGATTGCCCCTGGGTGTGAGTGTGAATGGTCATGTGTGTGCTAGCCCTGCGATGGATTACTGAGCTGTCCACAGTGTACCCCACCTTTTCCCAGAGTCAGCTGAGATAGGCTCCATTTTCTTATAAATGAAGCTCCATAAAATTCTGAAAAGACCATCACATTTTATTCTCAAATGCTAGATACCTTTCATCACTCACTTTAGCAGTGAAACTCTTTCCACTGTCCCTGCATGCTGACCCTGCCTCTGACTCACACACACACTTATATCAAGGAGATGGTTTACTATCAGCTTTTCACATTGGTAGTTAAAACAAAATCACGAAATATACATAAAAAGGGATCAGTAAATGACGTTTCATGTAAATATAGTTTACTATAGGTTATGCTCACTTTGTTAGAACCCAATGGTCTTTTTCTGCTGATGTTACAAACAGGCTACTGTTTTATATAACATTCCATGGTTTAAATGAAGGAGTTGGATTTGATTTAGATGATAGGGAGCTTTAGCTGATGTATCCTCCTTAGTGTAACATTAACGGCTAACATTGTCATAGGAAAAGCTCCCTGTTTGGCCACCAAAAGCACAACATAGCCTACTGTGACTTACTTTCCTCTTCATTTTGATTAACTTTCTTTTTTCCATCTCCTCTAGGGAGCATAGCAAACCAAGAAATCTTGAGTAAAAGAATACCAATCTAAAATAAGTTGGTAATAAAAGTTAAACTATTTTTATAATGCTTTTCACTAACGGCAACATTAACTTTGTTAATCAGTTGCAGTCTAGCTTCACTATAGAGGCTCTATAACAAAAAACGAGGGTTTTAGCAACAGCTGAAGGTGGAAGTGGCATTGTGTCCAAATCCAACTTTGGCTACTTCAACTATCTGGCAGTGACAGCTCACTTGTGTGTGTATATATCATAGGCTGTGCGGTGTGTATATGTGCATGCTGTGAGTTGTAGACTGTACCAATGAGAATGTGGAATGACGTTTAGCTAATTTGTGCATTCTTCTAATAATCAAGTGGAATGGATTTGACGATGAAAAGAGTGGATAGATAGATGCTAATATGTCACACAGTAAACACTAATATGTCACACAGTAAAAGTGTGTGTGTGTGTGTGTGTGTGTGTGTGTGTGTGTGTGTGTGTGTGTGTGTGTGTGTGTTTTAAAGGTGAGTGGGATTTTATAATCTGATCATAGCTGTTAAGCTGTTTCTCAAAATCTACTTGTCAATGTCAATCATGTCAATGTGTGTGTTTGCATTCCTTTTTTTTGGGCTTGCCATCATTGTGTGCTTGCAATTTGTTAAAAGCTTTCATTTTGAGTAGTTATTTCACAATGATTTTGAAACGACTTCTTGCAGTTCTATTTATTTTCAACAATGCCATACCTTGAAAACTCCAATTTTTATTCTAGACAACTTCCAACTAAGCACTTATCCGCTAATAATACCTCAACCTAGAAAATGACTCTGCCACCTGAGGACTTCTTAGTGGCCTTGATACACTGCAGTGGCAGTGCTCACACACAGTGTTCCAGGCACAATACAGGTCATACCCCAGATACATACATGAGAGGAAAAGATTTGCAAAGTATGTGTGTGTGAGTGTGTGTGTGTGTATCTCTCTCTCTCTCTCTCTCTCTCTCTCTCTCTCTCTCTCT